>OZ035832.1:31244936-31659658 GCA_964034765.1 Knipowitschia caucasica
ACAATACAATTTATTCTTGTATAGCCCTAGGTCACTACAGAAGTCATCCTCAGAGGACTTAACAAAACCATTGAAATCACCAACACAGGTCAGAGAATCAACAGTTAAAACACATGAAGAATATAAAGCAGACACAGAAGAAAATGTCCATACATGTTGTAGAATGCTAAAGTGTCCTGATCATCACCAATCCTTTCTGTTGGACACTAACTGTCCAACAAGACCCTCCTGCATCGACAAGGAAAAACTCTTAAAAAACCCAGTGGGAAAAGTGAGAAACCTTGGAGGAGAACTAGGGAAACCCACAGGGAGGGAGACCCATATGAGAAAGGGATCCGCTCCTCCGGACGGACAGGCTAATGATCTAGGACCTAAGCTAGCTACAGAACGTGGACCAGTGGACGCTGAACGTGGACAGGTCCGAGTGCAGGACCGAAGCACTCCCAGGCGGGTCGGGCGGGGCAGTCCGCAGGTGTAGATGGAAGAGGCCAGGCTCAGAGATCCGTCATCGTACCATGAAACCGACAATGGGACAACGGGTGAATAGCAATGAACAAACTACAGTCAGAATCCTAAAAATGCTAAACAGATAAAGTAGGAAGGAGGAGAGGATAGTGCTCAATGTTACCATACTTCTCCCAGCAAACTGACTCCCTATGCAGCTTGACTAACACTCTGAGGAGTTTAACCTTCTCCGAGTCTTACCTTCCTAGCCATATGCGAAACTAAAGAGGACTGTTTTAAACCTAGCCTTGAATAAAGAATAACATACAGCATAATATATAACATAATATACATAACATAACACAATACATTATTGAATAATTATATAACATAATATATAACATAATACAGCATATATATCCTGAATATATACACTACATATTATATATTACCTAATTATATGCTGAAATTAAAGTAAAGTGCTTTAAGCCTGGCCTTGAATGTGGAGACCGTATCTGCTTCCTTAACATAAATGGGAAGCTGATTCCACAGTAAAGGAGCTTGGTAGCTAAATGCTTCTGCCACCAACAGTGACCTTTGAGACCTTAGGGGACCACCAGACGTCTGGCGTTTTGTGAGCGCAACGCTCGACTTGGTTGATACGACACTAACGTGTCTTGGAGATAAGAAGGAGCCAAGCCATTTATGGCTTTATATGTTAAGAGTAGGATTTTAAACTTTATTCTGTACTCCACAGGAGCCAGTGAGTGATTTTAACACCGGAGTTATGTGCTCCCTCCTTTTGGTACCTGTTAAGATCCTAGCTGCTGTATTCTGAACGAGCTGGAAGCTCTTCAAAGAGGCTTTAGGGCACGCTGCCAGTAAAGCGTTACAGTAGTCGAGCCTTGAGGTGACAAACGCGTGAATGAGTTTTTCCGCGTCACTTTTAGGAAGGAAATTCCTAATTTTATTGCTTGGCTTATATAAGCCTTGAAGGAGAGTTCTTGGTCAAAAATGACTCCAAGATTCCTCACAGTGTTACTGGGTATTATACTGACATTATCGAGAGTAACCATCTGGTTAGTGAGGGAGTCACGCAGGCGCTTCGGACCGAGTAGGATCACTTCTGTCTTCTCCGGGTTGAGAAGTAGGAAGTTAAGAGTCATCCACATTTTAAGGTCCTTTATGCAGGCACTGAGCTTTTCTAGCTGATCTGTCTGATTAGGCTTCATCGACAGATAAAGCTGTGTGTCATCTGCATAGCAGTGGAAATTAATTCCATGCTTTTTAATAATGTTTCCCAGTGGCAGCATGTAGAGAGTAAAAAGAATCGGTCCGAGTACCGAACCCTGCGGCACACCGAATTCCACTCCAGAATAAGGCGACGAGTCCTGATTCACATTGACGAAGTGATATCGATCTGATAAATAGGATTTAAACCAGCCAAGGGCTGTTCCTCTAAGACCTATATCACATTCTAGCCTCTGCAGTAGAATGCTGTGGTCTATTGTGTCAAATGCAGCACTAAGGTCCAGTAGGACCAGCACTGACACTTGTCCATTATCGGCAGCTAGTAGTAAGTCATTTGTGACTTTGACTAGTGCCGTTTCAGTGCTATGATGAGCTCTGAATCCTGATTGAAAGACTTCAAACATATCATTTTCCTGCAGGTGGCAGCGGAGCTGCTCAGCTATAAGTTTTTCCAGGATTTTAGATATAAAAGTGAGGTTTGAGATCGGTCTGTAGTTTGTAAGTATTTCTGGGTCCAGGTTTGTTTTCTTCAGAAGGGGTTTGATTACCGCGGTTTTAAAAGCTTGTGGGACATAGCCACATTGTATGGATGCGTTTATTATATTTACGATAGGCTCAATTATCAAAGGAAGTATGTCTTTGAAGAGCCATGTCGGGACTGCGTCTAACATGCAAGTTGAGGCTTTTGAGGATGTGACCACAGAGATCACCTCTGCTTGGCTCACAGCCATGAATTTATTAAGGCCCACTGAAGAGTCTAAGTGGGAAGTCACGTATGCCGCTTCAACCTGTCCACCACTAACAGCAGGAGCAACCTCCTCCAGCTTGTCACGGATGGATGTAATTTTATTATTAAAGAAGTGGAGAAAGTCGACACTGCTCAGTGAGCTTGGAATTTTAGGCTCGATTGCGCTATGGCAGTTTGTGAGTTTAGCGACGGTGCCAAACAAAAATCTACTGTTGTTTTTATTCGCTTCTATTAAAGTTGAATAGTATTGAGTTCGAGCCCCGCGAAGGGCCTTCTTGTAGTTTCGGAGACCTGCTTTCCACTCCCTGTGGACAGGCTCCGAGTGGGAGTGGCGATATAGCCTCTCCAATTTTCTGACGTCCTGTTTTAAAGTGTGGAGTTGAACACTGTACCAGGGCGACGATGATCTAATCCTAATGGTTTTCTGTTTTAAAGGAGCTGCTGCATTTAATGCAGATTTTAAAGACTCCATAGTGTTGCCCACCGTTTGGTCAATGACTGAGGGACTGCAGCTGCTGTGAACAGGTTCACCTGCAGCAGTATTCAACATAGGCTGTATTAGTTCTTTGAACCTTGTGATAGATTTATCATTTAAGGTTCTTTTCATTATGGTTTTATCTTGCGGGACAGGAAAGTCCTCCAAAGCGAGATCAAACGTGATCAAGAAATGGTCAGACAGCAACGAGCTTTGACGCTGGATGTCAACATTGGAGACATCACAGCCGTAGGTCAGGACAAGGTCCAAGGTGTGGTTATGAATGTGAGTAGGTTCCTCGACATTCTGAGTAAAACCAACACCATCTAGTACGGCGCTGAAAGCTTTGTTTAAGCTGTCAGTGCTGTCGTCCACATGTATATTGAAGTCTCCAGCTATAACTATGTTTTCCCATTCCAAAACTAGGTTTGAAATGAAGTCAGAGAATTCTGTTAGGAACTCGCTGTAAGGACCAGGAGGTCGGTATAAAACTATAAATAGTACTGCTTTTTGTTTTCTCCACCCAGGACAGGTGATTGAAAGTGTTAAGTTTTCAAACGAGTGAAAAGCGTTGTTGGTTTTGGGACTAAGAACCAAGTTGGTGTGTGATATAATCGCAACACCACCGCCGCGACCTGTAGCTCTGGCTTTCTGGTAGTTAACATGCGTCGGAGGAGTGCACTCATTCAATCTAACGTAGTCGTCCTGTTGGAGCCAAGTCTCCGAGAGCACAAACAGATCCAAGCCCTTGTCTATAATAAGTTCGTTTATGAGAAGCGATTTAGACGAGATTGATCTGACGTTCATTAAACCACATTTAACAACCCTACCGCTAGAACTATTTCTGTCTGTCTGAACTTTTATTAAGTTACTGTGTCTGACACCTAGGTCAGATTTCCTCGCATATAGTGCTTTAGACTTCAAGCGGGGAACACACACAGTTTCAATCTGACTAGGTTCTGAGGCTAGTAACTGAGCACACACAGGCACACACACACATGCACACACAGTTTCAATCTGACTAGCCTCTGAGGCTAGTAACTGAACAGATGGGGGCTCAGAGGTTGTGGCAGAGCAGCTCTGCACCCGGGCCTCAGTTCTGCATCGTCATTTGAGCCGAGCAGAACAGTTTAGAGCCAGGGCCAAATTCTTAGCCAAAAGGGATGTACCCGCCAACGTTGGGTGGATATCATCCGAGCGGATGAGACCGGGCTTTCCCCAAAAGGCACTCCAATTGTCAACATGAACAACACCACTTCGAGGGCACCAGCCAGACAGCCAGCGGTTGAAAGCCGAGTGTCTGCTGAATGCTTCTGCACTGCTAGTGCTAGGTAGGGGCCCAGAGAAGATGACAGTGGTTCCCGAACCGGACCCCCTCCGGCCCCTGGCTGCGCCTAGAGATTCTGTCCATAAATACAGTGAACAGAACCGGTGACAAAGGGCAGCCTTGGCGGAGGCCAACATGCACCGGGAACAGGTCTGACTTACTGCCGGCAATGCGAACACAGCTCTGGCTCCGGTCATACAGGGACCAAACAGCCCTCAGCAGAGGACCCCGGACCCCGTACTCCCGGAGGACCCCCCAAAGGACACCCCGGGGAACACGGTCGAACGCCTTCTCCAAATCCACAAAGCACATGTGGACAGGTTGGGCGAACTCCCATGAACCCTCGAGTATCCGATGGAGAGTATAGAGCTGGTCCAGTGTTCCGCGACCGGGACGAAAACCACACTGCTCCTCCTGAATCCGAGATTCGACCATCGGACGTAGCCTCCTCTCCAGTACCTTGGAGTAGACCTTACCGGGGAGGCTGAGGAGTGTGATCCCACGATAATTGGAACACACCCTCCGGTCCCCCTTCTTGTAGAGAGGGACCACCACCCCGGTCTGCCACTCCATTGGCACCGCCCTCGATCGCCACGCGATGTTGCAGAGACGTGTCAGCCAAGACAGTCCTACAACATCCAGAGACTTTAGATAGTCAGGACGGATCTCATCCACTCCCGGCGCCTTGCCACCATGGAGGCTGCCAACCACCCTGGTGACCTCGGCCATGGAGATGGAAGTATCCGCCCCAACATCCTCAGCCTCTGCCTCCTGGACGGAGGACGTGACGGGGGGATTGAGGAGAACCTCGAAGTATTCCTTCCACCGCCCGACAATATCCCCAGTCGAGGTCAGCAGCCCTCCACCCGCACCATACACGGTTTTGGCAAAGAACTGCTTCCCCCTCCTGAGGCGCCGGACGGTTTGCCAGAACCTCTTCGAGGCCGACCGATAGTCATGCTCCATGGACTCTCCGAACTCCTCCCAGTCCCGGGTTTTTGCCTCTGCAACAGCCCGGGCCGCGGCACGTTTGGCCTGCCGTTACTGGACAGCTGCCTCAGGAGTCCCACGAACCATCATTGCTCGATAGGACTCCTTCTTCAGCCTGACGGCATCCCTTACAGACCTGAGCAATACCATCGATGCGTTATTGGGGTGTGTGTCTGTGTGAGGCTTACACAAATCTAATGAAATAACACATTGCTTTACCAGATGTGAATGAGGAATACAAATAGCCGTGCGTAATTACGCAGCGCAGAGCCTGCCACAGCAATAGACGGGTCACACATCCCTGTTGCGTAAAGTGTATTTATATAGAGCATTTGACTCTCCAGGATCACAAAGCGCTTCACATTTTAAAAACATACAGATCAAAATAATACACACACAAGTCAGATTTAATAGAAGGTTCTCATCATGAGCTGTGATTTATTCGAAGTTTGCGTGTTTCCATTAGACTTTTTCTAATTATTAGTAAGTATTATTACTTACTTACTTACTTACTTTTTCTGATGCGCAAATTCAAATTTTGAAACATGATCCTCAATGAAAACACAGCATATAATTTTGCCAGAGGGAATATGTTTATTGTTGTCCATATCTTGAATTTCATGCGTGTTTTGGCGTGTTGTGCCGAAGGTTGAGTTCAGCGTATAGATTTACACCACCTCCAGACCTGGCGTATATTTTTTGCGTATTGTACGTTCACGTCCAGATAGTTAAATGCGGAAAAGTGTAATATTTCGCGTACGCCTCATTTACACCCTGATTTGGCCGTACGCAGGTTTCATACATGAGGCCCACAGTGTGTCTCACACAGGCCTAGAGTTTACCTCATCAGTGCGAGGCGAGCCCGACCTGACCGCGCTCTCCTCCTCTGGGACCTACGGGCCCGGGCCTCTGGCTCCTCTACCTCACAAAGTTCACGCTGAACTGTCTTAAAACTAAAATGAAAAAGGCTGCTCTGTTGTGAATGTTTTGAGAGCGTTGTCAATCTTTAAGACGAGGAATAGCTGGTTGTTCTCGGGAACGAGCTTCACGCTGTGTGATATGATATTGGACAAAATTGTTCAGCCAATAAACAGGACTATATTTGAAGCAACGTAGGAACGTGATGACGCTCAGGGGGTTATATTTTCTTAAAACATTAGAACGCAAAATTTAGGCTTTAGCAAAAATTTGTGTATAAAAATAACAATATTTAAATTATGACTTTTAATAAAAAAGGCTAATGACTTGAGAGGCGAAGAACAAATTTGAGTAGGCCAAGAAAAAAAATGGTAGGCACCGGTCTACCCGGGCCTATCCCTGCCGCCGCGGCTGGCGCACAGGCTCTTCTGTCTTTAGGACAGATAGATTTCAGATAGATATTGCTACTCAAAAGGCGCTCTTAGACGCTGCTGTTGTAGCGAGGGCTGACGCAGCCTCATGCCGCTCCCGATCTCGGCGGAGTTTTTGAAGTGTACAGTAACTCTACCGAATACAATTACTCAAAATGAGTATTCTAACAATTTGAAAGTTATACCAGTTATACCACTTACTTTGAAATAGCATTCAGTAGCGACACTTTTAAACATAAAACACATTCTCACGATATTGCTAATACAAATTTATGATGGGGGGAAAACTTTCTTTCTCCGTGTTTTACAAATATAATGGAGTTGGCTGATGAATGTCTGCTTAGTTTGTGAACTGTATTGAACTAGATTGACCAGGGCTCGAGTCCACAGGAATGTCAAAAATCCAGTTCATCTTCACATATGCAAAACATCTTCACATAGCCTATCACTCAGGCGAGCAAAAACCGAGCACGTTTTCTCCAGTGTTAAATAAAAAATACTTAGTTATTAGGCCAACACATTTCAAATAGTTGCTAGACTGTAGTAAACTGTTGTAAACTTCACAATCTGCACCAACCAAACTGCAGGAAAAAAATGCAACTTTATTCTGTAACGGAGTAATCTGATTCATATACTCCCCCCGCTAATAAAATTTGAGGATTGGCCGGGGCTCGAACCCCGATCGTCCAAGCGAAAGTTTTGGACAATCCTGCTACGCCACACAGGCGCCGGAGAAAACACTGGATCTAATAGGAGAGAGCGCTGAGTGAATGAGCCGTGCGTATGTACGGGACGCTTAAAATGCCTTATATGCAAGTTAATGCAAATGTTTGCCATATGATCTGCTACTCCTGTGCATTTTAGAATTCCTAATTAATGGTAGCTATATGTAACATGTGTAGTTTAAATGTTTGTAATTATACACAGCCTATATATTGCTAATCAAAGTAAAAGTATTCAGAATACAGTGTACACTCGTGTTTGTTTTGTTCCAATGTTTCACGTTCAATAACGCACTTGCTGCTGGCTATCCCATACTGTAGAAGAAGTCAGAAAGGAACTTTTGAGAAGAAGTGTTTTTATTAAAAAATAAGAAGTAAAAATAAGTAATAAAGTAAAATACAATTGTATTGTTACAGTACTTACAATACAGTGCAGTAAGTTAGTACAGTGTTTTACAGAGTCAATCCTTTGACTTTAAACCGCGTTTTGATAGGCCCGAAGTGAGCAAAAAATCCTTTTGACAAGGAAAGAAGATAACAAGCTGATAACGTTACGTAATTGCACACAAGCAACCAAAAGGTGTGCAACCAAAATTGCCTCAGACAAGAATCGAACCCAGATCCCCCGGATCCTAACCTGCAACTCAAACCATTTGGCCAACATGGTATCACTAGGCAATTATTGTTTTCACGCAGACTTATACCTGAGCGTTTAAGTCGCTGGCAGAGCTAAAGCGGACTTAACCTGCCACCTTGTGGCAATAAGATGTAATATGTTTCACGCAGCTGCGTGATTCATGAAAAGCGTGAGTGAAGACGACAAAACGAAATGGGACCTACTGTATGTGTGACGTATGTATATGTGACGTATGTGTATGTGACGTATGTATGTGACGTATGTATATGTGACGTATGTGTATGTGACGTATGTATATGTGACGTATTTATATGTGACGTATGTGTATGTGACGTATGTGTATGTGACGTATGTATGTGACGTATGTGTATGTGACGTATGTATGTGTATGTGACGTATGTATGTGACGTATGTATATGTGACGTATGTGTATGTGACGTATGTGTATGTGACGTGTGTATATGTGACGTATGTGTATGTGACGTATGTGTATGTGACGTATGTATATGACGTATGTATATGTGACGTATGTGTATGTGACGTACAGTATGTTTATGTGACTTATGTGTATGTGACTTATGTGTATGTGACTTATGTATATGTGACGTATTTATATGTGACGTATGTGTATGTGACGTATGTGTATGTGACGTATGTATGTGACGTATGTGTATGTGACGTATGTGTATGTGACGTATGTATTTGACGTATGTATATGTGATGTATGTGTATGTGACGTATGTGTATGTGACGTATGTATGTGACGTATGTGTATGTGACGTATGTATGTGTATGTGACGTATGTATGTGACGTATGTATATGTGACGTATGTGTATGTGACGTATGTGTATGTGACGTGTGTATATGTGACGTATGTGTATGTGACGTATGTGTATGTGACGTATGTATATGACGTATGTATATGTGACGTATGTGTATGTGACGTACAGTATGTTTATGTGACTTATGTGACTTATGTGTATGTGACGTACAGTATTTTTATGTGACGTATGTATATGTGATGTATGTATGTATATGACATATGTATATGTGACGTATGTACGTATGTATATGACATATGTAGGTCTGAGGGCCAACTCCAGCTGGTGGTTCCTAAGACCAAACGTAAAACTCGAGGGGACAGAGCGTTCTCTGTTGTCGGCCCTAAGCTGTGGAACGCTCTGCCCCTCCATGTCCGAACAGCCCCAACACTGGAGTGTTTTAAATCTAGTCTTAAAACCCACTTTTATTCTCTGGCTTTTAACACCGCGTGAGTTGTGTGGTCCCTGTGTCTTTTTATTTATTTTCTTTTTTAATTCACTTTTACCTATTTATTGTTGTTAATTCTGTTTTATTTTATCTTCACATGGATAATATTTATTGACTGGTTGAGCTACATGGAGTTTTTTGTGTACTTTTCTTTTTTTGTGTGCAACACTTTGGAACTGTTCTGTTGTTTAAATGTGCTATAGAAATAAAGTGGATTGGATTGGATGTATGTATATGACGTAGGTATGTATATGACGTAGGTATGTATATGACGTGTGTTTATGTGACGTATGTATATGACGTTTGTATGTATATGACGTACGTACAGTATATGTGACGTATGTGTATGTGACGTGTGTATATGTGACGTATGTACAGTATATGTGACGTATGTGTATGTGACGTGTGTATATGTGACGTATGTACAGTATATGTGACGTATGTGTATGTGACGTGTGTAAATGTGACGTATGTATATGTGACGTATGTACAGTATATGTGACGTATGTGTATGTGACGTGTGTATATGTGACGTATGTATATGTGACGTGTGTATATGTGACGTATGTTTGCAATCTGTGGTTCAAGGACTAACGCAGGTGTCGTCTTTGTGAGTCCTGTTGTTTGGAGTTTGCATGTTTTGAAATTGTTAGTCACACTTGGAAAGAGTTGCTACAGTTTTTCTATATAGGGTCATGTTTGTTTAGGGTTTGTGTGTGTGTAAAACCAGTAAAAGTGCAACCGTTATTGCACTTTGCACATGTTTAGCACCTAGAATCATAAACATATCTCATACAGTATCAAAATTTATGAGGACGCACCAACACTGACTTACTGCAGGGGTTTAATGGTGACCAGGAAGTTTTGTTGGATCACGTCTGCTGCTCTGGATGAGATGGATAGATAGATAGATTTAGATATAGATAGATAGATTTAGATATAGATATAGATAGATAGATACTTTATTAATCCCCGTAGGAGAAATTCAGGTGTCCAGTAGCAGAAGACTCATCCAGGTTTGTTGTACAGTCTGACAGCCGAAGGAACAAAGGATCTCTTGAAATGTTCCGTTTGGCAGCGCAGTTATATGTAGTTATTACCTTGTCTGAAAAGTAGAGCTTTAAATGTCAATATCATCCCCCACTGTTGGAAAGACGACAGGGAAAGGCCTTCTCTGCAGGTCCCTACGGCCACTAGAAAGATTAGACTGTGGGGACCATCATGTTATTGTGACCAAATGGAAATTAATCTCTGGCTATAATCTGGGATATTTATTTTTCTAATTGATTTGTTAATTGACATGCACTGTCCCATTCAGATAAATACATACATACATAGTTACTCTTCAGCCGTCAAATCCAAGTAAAGACATAGATAAGGAGGACCAGGGTAAAGCCGGGTACTGTAGGCATAGCATAAGCAACATAAGAGCGGACACCATCTCCCAAAGGAACCTGGGTCATGTGGAAGTAGACCTCTGTAGGTTTTGTCCAACTTGTATTTCATTGCACAAAGTCTACAAGGTGTTAGTTAAATCCAGAGTAACAGAGTACAATGTCTAAAACAGTCAAAGAAACCATACCAAAAAGTCAGCTATGATACATGGGGAAAAATGCTTTTGTCTGTGTTTTCACTGGAAGCCAACGTATTTAGATCAGTACTGAGAACATCCCAATCATAAATCAATCCAAACATTGTAAGTGTTGAATGATCCAACTCTGATTTACATTCAAGGCCACTACTTTTCTGCCTTAGCCTCTGCTTGCCCAGGCATAGATTGTATTTATCCAGGTCTGGAGACACGACACAATAATGAACGACAGCAGCGTTTACAACAGCTTTAGTGCACTGTACGTTGTCAATACCCTCGGTCTGAATACCTGGAGAGTCACTCGTCAATGAAACCATGGCCCAGCCTTTATTGCCTTCCTCCCATTGAATCTGAGTGAGCGTGAAGGGCAGTCCTCATGGGCGCAGGTCAAGGCTAGCAGTGCCCGATTAGCATATGTTAGCATGGATATTACAGCGGTAGTGGGGACGAGCCAGGAGCCGCTGTGGTAACAAGACACACATGCACAGACCGATACTCGAGCCGATCCAGACATTTCAATACAACACGAGGAGCTTCAGGATCTAAAACCAGTGCTGGGAAAACTGCACCATCTGAATTTAAAGAGTATTACAAGTTCATTTGCAAAAACACATATCTCCGTTTGGAAATGTTGTCAAAATATTGTGTACCTCTAGTTACAATCTTCTACATGTTGTTAATGGCATCACACTTGAAGGAATTTGCGCAAGAAGGGGTGAAACTTTATCTGTATGGTACTAAAATAGATCTGTCTTTTCACAAAACTACTTGGTAAAGATACTACTTTTCCAATATGTTTCCATGGCACTTCTGTTTTTGCATATATATTAATCATTTAACAAACCCAAGAAGCTGGAAACAACTGCCAATATTTAGACATGTTTGACCCATATTCGAGAGCAGCAGAGGAACAATTTGTTTTGGAAATATTAGTGTGTGATATGGTTATTCCCGGGTCCAGACTCATCGGCCATGTCCTCTCTGATTGGACGCCCTCTCCCTGCCCTCGGTGAACCTCAGGGACTCTGCAGGCTCCACAGATTTGAACTCAGTCCTGGGTCTGGGTCTACAGACTGTTTGTTCGTCCCTGGGAGTGGCTCTCTCTCTCTCTCTCTCTTTATCTGTGGTTCTCTCCGAAGTTTCTGTCTCTTCCACTTGAGTTTTTCATTGCAGATGTATGCTTGTGGACACGCAAGCATTGGTAATTAACTTGTTAGTTTTTGGTCCAATGAGGTGTTTTATGTTGTTTTTTTGATGTGTTCTAATGGTTTGACCAGTGGGGTCGGGTCCCGGCTCAGAATTGGCCAAAATGACGTGTGCTGACATATTGCAATACCACCCCGGACCGATGGGGGTGGACCCAGAATAAAAATGAGCCAATGCTAACATATAGCATCTTCTTACCTCTGGAAAACACCTTTACAGGATGGTCCAAAAGTTGACTCTTGGCCCAAAGCTCCGTTCCACATGTGTGTCAATGCTGAGGGCAGTGTTTTGGACCACTCTAGTTTAGTCGTTGTAGACTATTGAAGTCACTTGTTTAAATGAATGGGGCTCGTGCAGCTGACGCATGCACAGATGCGTTTTTTCACATTTTCCAGCCCCCGCGGCCATTTTGAGACTGCCCATAGACGGCGGCAGTTGTGCCACATTAGTTAGAACGGCGGAGATAGGCGTGACTATGTCTTTAATATTTACAGTTTGATTCACACATTTACTGTTGGCCGAATCGTCAATTTCTGTGATGACTTGTGATTTTGGGCTGTACAAAAATCAAATTGACTTGATTTAAAATTATTTCAAAAGATTGTAAAACAAAATAACTATGCATTGAATTAAAATAAGGAACACATTATGAATGACATTTAGATTCCTGTGTCACAAACAGTGCTGGGTCCTGGGTTTGAATCTCGATCAAAACAGGTTCTTCATACGTTCATAGGTTTCCTCCTGGTGCTCCGGTTATACATGTAGATCAAATGCAGAGGGCAAGTTAACCCTACAGGGATAAATAAAGTCATCTTAAGATGTTTGCACCGACACAGTTCAGCCCAAACCATTTACAGCATCTGTTTTTTGAGATTTGATCCAATGTGTTAAAAAGTGAAAATGTCTTCCCAATATAGCATTTCTATCTTTGCATCCATCTCACATTCAAGAACTCAGAATACAGCTGCATCAGAGAACTCCACCAAATCACACACTCTTGGACATTCAGCAGTTTGACCGTGATTGTGACAATTTCTATTGTTGTGAAAAAGGTGTTGGTTATAGATTTGTTGTTGACAAAACTCTTGTCTATTCAGCTGTTATGGTCCCAGCTGGATTCGTCTGCATATCTGGCAACCTGAGACAGGGAGAGTGGGAGAGGCTGTAGTACCACTTTTGGCCACATGTTTACACACTGCTCCTTTAAAGTAGTACTAGAATTGAATATGCTGCTATCCAGAATATATAACTACAATATGTGTTTATAATATATCGGGTGTTCATTTTGACATGTTAAGATGAGTTATGTTAAAAAAACAACTTTAAAGTCGAACATTTTCACTTCCGCATAGAAACGCTAGGGGGCGCCAAAATGGCGGCGATGACGTAGGAGAATGACCTCTCACAGCAGCGGACAGCAGTCTTGGCTGAATCTGTAGGAGGTTTCACTGTCATCTGAACAAGGTATAAACATATTTTCATCAGTTTTGTACATAATAGTGTCCAACTCTTTTAACCTTTTAGCCTTATTTGTGAGATTCAAGCTAATTAGTGTTAAATTGTAATATCCATAAATGCTAATCAAAATAACTTAAATTAAATAAATATTTTACTTTATGAACAAAAAGCTGCAGAAGTTGAAAACATAGACTACATGTGATGCAATCATTGATAAAAATGTTAATTAAACCGTTAATAGGTGTTAGCATTTATGGATATTACAATGTATATCGTGGTAAATAAATCTAAGGCAACCAAAGTGAGACTGGCATAATGTAAAAACGAATATTAGCCTTGTAAGCATGTTTTATCAAGTAGAGTTAGCTAACTTGCCCAACACTAATTAGCTTGAATCTCACAAATAAGGCTAAAAGGTTAAAAGAGTTGGACACTATTATGTACAAAACTGATGAAAATATGTTTATACCTTGTTCAGATGACAGTGAAACCTCCTACAGATTCCAG
This sequence comes from Knipowitschia caucasica, assembly GCA_964034765.1. NCBI lineage: Eukaryota > Metazoa > Chordata > Actinopteri > Gobiiformes > Gobiidae > Knipowitschia > Knipowitschia caucasica. Next base: position 31,258,915 of record OZ035832.1, read on the forward strand.
CTAAGACTGCTGCTGCTGCTGTGAGAGGTCATTCTCCTACGTCATCGCCGCCATTTTGCCCCCCCCCCTAACGTTTGTGAAAAGGTGCAACTTCAAAGCCGTTTTTTTAACATAATTCATCTGAACATGTCAAAATGAACACCCGAAATATTATAAACACATATTGTAGTTATATATTCTGGATAGCAGCATTTTAAATTCTAGTACTACTTTTAGTCTGGGTTCTACAGAGTTACGAAGCTATTACACGCTCTAAAACATGAAATACCAACATCAATATTCACTAGATTATATGAATGGATCAAAATAAGCACAATAAAATGCATGCTAACTCCTTTGCTAGCGTCACCCACCATCGAAAAACCAATTTATTTATTCATGTACATTATTTATTTATTCACCCAGGAAACACACACCCAGTTTCACCAATGCCCTTTAATTGACTGTCATGTTTAGCCCCATTCACTTCCTCTGACCTCATGCTAGCTTCCCTCGTGCTAATCCGGGGGGGTGTAAGGAGCTCTCTCGCAGACTGACAGCTGAATGGGGCTTATGCGTTCTCGCGCCGGGGAACGCCACGCCGGTTTTGGAGATATCTTTTGAAGCCTGCCACAGCTGCTGTCATTCCCGGTTTCACCTCCGATCCATTGGCGAGAAAAAGCGGCGGACGCAACAACTTTTTAATCACGGCGATACCCTTGAGTGTTGCCGTCTCTCCCTCTGCCTCTGCATTTCCGTGTGCAACCTCCAAAACACTGGAAATCCCAAGACACAACAAGTTTGGGGAAGAGTTGCCGGAATCATTTGCAACTATGGAAGTTTGTGGACTTCATGAGACTTACGGCATAAAGGACTTTTTAACATCAAATCTATCTAGGCCAGTTCTTCTGAAACTCCATTTGCTACTTTTAGAATTATCTATTTATTTGTTTTGTTTGTTTGGATTTCTGTCTCTCTCTCTCTGTCTGTCTGTCTGTTTCTCTCTCTATCTCTCTATCTCTCTCCCTGTCTCTCTCTCTCTCTGTCTCTTTGTCTCTGTCTCTGTCTCTCTCTCTGTCTCTCTCTGTCTCTCTCTCTCTGTGTCTCTGTCTATGTCTGTCTCTCTCGCTGTCTCTCTATCTCTCTCTCTCTCTCTTCTCTCTCTCTCTCAGGATTCTCTGTTGTTGAAATATTTGATCACGTGAAATGAGACGTTGGTTCGCAGTTGTTTTTTAGTTTTGAAAATACAAACACCAATAATCCATTCTATCTCTTCTTTCTTGATCACCATAACATTATTTTAAAACCCCACATCTGTACCACTCTCTGCTCAGCATTTCAGAGTCCCGTGTAATCCCAGTCCGATGGCCCGGACTCTCTCTCCTCTGTTCTTGTGATGGATAGAGTACACGCAACATGTTGAAGGATGCAGAAACAGCACAGCGAGGGGACGGCGTTTACAAAGAAATTACTGCCTTTTCAGACGCTCGCCGTGACTCAGACGATACGAACGCTTTTCCCCCTGACGTTCTCCCGACCGAGACGTGGAGAAAAAGACCCATCCGACACTTCCAAATCATTGTGTCTCTTTGCTTTTGTTGCCTTTCCAAACCATATGAACTCTGAATTTAGATAGCTCATTACCAGCGCTGTGTATTTTAATTCTGCCTCCGACTGCGTAGCTGTGCGCGGCCGGAACCTGTGGCTGCTTTATTATATTCAGATAAACACATTGAGCGCTATTATCGTTATTTTTCTGTTTGGGGAAAAAACATGCAAAGAGCTACGTCGCAATTTGCAGACAATGGGAGAGGACCAGGCAGCGGCAGGTTGAAGTGATGGTGGGATAAAGAGAGCGAGAGAGAGAGAGACTGTGGAGATGGAGACAAGTGACTTCAACACATTTGGGAATCTGACATGGAATTATGAATATAGATGTTTGATTTGTGCCGAGGATTCTTAAAAGATGATATTTCAGCTGATCAACTTATTCAGCATGAGTTTTATGAGGTGGCATTTATACAACTCTTGTTCTATATTCTAGTTTAATTTATTGTTCAGAGGCAACCGCGGTTTTGGACGTTTAAAACGCAAGAATCTCAGACCAAATTCCAAAGTGAAAATATCAAAATCCACTCTCTTGTTACAGTCCTGTTGAAAACTTAAAATTGTGTTGAATGTAAGTAAGTAATGCTTATATATATAGCGCATTTTACAGACCAAGGTCACCCAGAGCGCTTTACAATGTTCAGAGATCAGATATAGTTCCATTTTCTACGCACGCACAGGACCATCAAAGCCCCAATCCATACCATCCATTCACTCATTTACATTCAGACTTATTGTGCATGTTTTTAGTGGTAGGGGAAACCGGAGCACCTGGAGGAAACCTACGCAGACACGAGGAGAACATGCAAACGCCAGTCATAAAGGCCCTGTTCCGACCGGGATGCAAACCCAGGACCTTCTTGCGAAGAAGCGAGCCACTGTACCGTCCAATGAATGTGGAGTTAAGACCAAATTGTTGACTGAGGGTGAAAGTCAGATCCCCTCAGACCTCTGAAGCTAAGCAGGAAAGGGCCTGGTTAGTTCTGTGGTGGGAGACCTCTGGGAACACCAGGTGCCACAGTGGGGCGGCTACGGCTGTAAAGTCTGGGATGCGAGGAGCTCATACTGAGAGTGAAGGACATGAGATGGGTCTGACTTTTTCACTTTGTAAACTTAGTCATGTTTGATGGAGAAGCAGCAGAGGTGAAGACAGCTGTGGACCAGACGTGGGAGGACATCTCTGTGATGGGACAACTTTAGTGATTCAGGAGTAGATTGATAGATAGATATACTGTATAGATGGATAGATAGATAGATATGTAGATGTGTATATATATATTAGTGTATATAAAGACATGTAGATAGATAGATAGACATGTAGATAGATAGATAGATACTTTATTGATCGCTGTTGAATCAATCCAGGCTTCCAGTAGCAGCAAAAACACATCCATTCTAAAAAGCTAACAATAGGATAATAAACGTCACAGCAGCAGAGGTGGTCGAGCCTGAACTATTACACATGTTTGCGTTTCCGTCTGCTGCAGGTCTCTCTCCCAATTGTGGAATTAAAAGTGAGAACGATATTCCACTTCTGGGTTTTGTTCCGGAGCGTTTCTGAGCAGACTTGGCCCGAGGCGAGAGCCGAGCGTCGCGTCAACAACAGCGTCTGCACAGAACCGTCACTTTCATGGACAATAAAGCATTCTATAATTATGAGCATGCAGTTCACAGCGGTCTGCGTTCGACTCCGTGCTTTTATTGCCAATGCTAATTTTGTGGGAAAGAACAATCTGTCTCGTTAAGGTTGCCTGAGAGACACGGCATCTTTTTTATACAGCGTCAGAATAAGAAAAAGAGAAAGAAAGGGCATTTACATCCATATAAAACTTGAGGAATCCAATGTTTTTGCCACGGTTTCTGATTGATTCCAGCTGTGTTTGAGGATTTGGAGGTGACGGCGCCGTGGCCTTGTGCTGGGAGACGTTGGGGTTTAGTTGACGCAGAGAGGGAAGGTCAGATCCCAGGACGGGAGACTAGACGGTGTGGGAATGCTCAAGCTGTGGCTCCTCTTTAGGCCTGCTTCAGTTCTGACTAAGTCCTGTTTCTGGCCTAAGTTAGTCCTGCTTTAGGCCTGCTTTAGACCAACTTTAGGCCTGCTATGGTCTTGGTTCAGTCATGCTTTAGACCTGCTTTAGACCTGCTTTAGTCCTGCTTTAGACCTGCTTTAGACCTGCTTTAGTCCTGCTTTAGACCTGTTTTAGTCCTACTTTAGTCCTGTTTTAGTCCTGTTTTAGTCCTGTTTTAGTCCTACTTTAGTCCTGTTTTAGACCTACTTTAGACCTGTTTTAGTCCTGTTTTAGTCCTGCTTTAGTCGTACTTTAGTCCTGCTTTAGACCTGTTTTAGTCCTACTTTAGTCCTGTTTTAGTCCTGTTTTAGTCCTGTTTTAGTCCTACTTTAGTCCTGTTTTAGACCTACTTTAGACCTGTTTTAGTCCTGTTTTAGTCCTACTTTAGTTGTACTTTAGTCCTGTTTTAGTCCTGCTTTAGTCGTACTTTAGTCCTGCTTTAGACCTGCTTTAGACCTGCGTTAGTCCTACTTTAGTCCTACTTCTTTAGACCTGCTTTAGTCCTGGCTCAGTCCTGGTTCAGTCCTGGTTCAGTCCTACTGTAGACCTACTTCAGTCCTACTTCAGTCCTACTGTAGACCTACTTTAGTCTAGAGTTTCCATTTTTGTTTTGTGTCCACTGCACCACGTCGTCTGTCAATCTGTCTGAACACACGGGTTTGGGTCCCCAGACTCTGAGCACACAGGTTTGGATCTCCTGAGTCTCGAGCCGTTTCCACCGACCCAAACCGTAAAGCATCTTTCATCTCTTCAAAACAAACGCCTCCTGACGTTCCCGTTCAATCCTCCATGTTTCACAGAATCTCGGGTCCAAAGCCTGTGTAGCATCACAGCGTCTGCCTCAAAAAGAATCCTCTCCTTTGTGTGTTATGTGCAATGAGAAGACGGCTCTTGTCTCTGTGATTTGACTATGTTTGGAGCGCCGCCTAACCTCCGGTATTCCCTGAACTCCTCCTATACTTCTTTTTCTTCTTGTCTTTGGTCTGTTTTTAAACCACAGGCGTAGGTTTGTGTGTGGTCGGGGAAAACTTGGCAGAAAACATGCACTGAACTCTGCTGCGGTTGTTTGTTGTTGTCGAGCTGCGGCTTTGAATAGATGCCGTGGGGCGCGACTTTCTGGACTTTCAGAGAGATTAGAGTTACCGATGTATTTAAAGGTTTTATTATCAATTTTACATTTTGAATTTTGTGTTTAGTGCCTTTTTGACATGTGCTGTGGCCTGCAACTGTTTTGTAATAGGCCAAAAGCCTTCACTTATAATTATATTGATGGTATGTGATGATAAATGCTAAAGACCAAATGCTAGCTGCTAACGTAGAAAAAAGTGTGTTGCTATAGTGAAAAGCACACAAAAATAATACGATAATTTCTTCAAGATATGACCAAAAAGGTATTAACTCTGAGTACTTCTAGGACTTCAAGCCGTCAATTCGATTGGCTAAAGGCTAAATGCTAAAGACTAAATGCTAAATGCTAACATAGAAAAAAAGTGTGTTGCTATAGTAACCAGCACACAAAAATAATGCGATTATTTCTTCAAGATATAGAATAGAAAAAGATACGATACATGTTAATATGCAAATATACAGTTTTTTTTTTTTTTTACAAAATCCAGCTGGAAAAGGAGTGGGAAGAAGTTAAGAATAAATAAAAACATTGAAAACAAAAAAACAAAAAACACTGATGTTTAATAAGTTTCCAGGCACTTTAGGTTCCAGCTCAAAATGACTCCTCCTCAAAACAGACACTATTATTATTATTATTATTATTATCTTCCTTGCGTTGTACATGAGGCTTGGAACTCTCCATTTTGATCTCGTACATTCCAGCCTCTCCTCCCGGGTCTGTGAGCAGGAGCTCTACCCCGAGCCCAGACCACATCCATTCTCCCTCAGAGCGTAAGTTAGAAGGAGGTTGGTCTCTCTCTGATAAAAACTGGACCAATTTTTGCACATCCAGCTCAATTCGTCTCAGTCTGAGGCGGAGAAAGGTGGTGGGAGTGGAGTTATAACATACGTCGGCCCGTTTGGGTTTTGGGCGATTAGACGAGCTAAGCAAGAGTGTTATTGTGCAGATTATGAGAGGGATTTGAGACATTGGCTTGAGTTCTTGGGGATAATCAAGTTTGTAAAGGTTCCAAGAGTGGTTGGCAGCGGCTCCACTCGGCCACACTCATCCTTATCCCTTTAATACACTCTGAACAGCTCCCAGGCATTTCAGACGCTCCCAGGCATTTCAGACGCCGTCCCGACTTTCTGCTTAGCCTCGTCTTCTACAAACGCATTGTGCAACTTACAATAAGGACGACAAGATGCAAACCTGAAGAATTGGTTGAAGGAAAGTTGGAAGAGTGAGGACTAAATCTGGATGTAGTCAGGACAAAAATGGCCCTTTTTTATTTGTATTGATGTGTTGTTTTTGTCTCTCCTCTTTCTTAAAGGACAACTCACCCTCAAATCCACTTTTTTTTGCTGATAAACGATTTAAATGAGTGTCCAATAGTGTTGGGGAGGACATTCCTGGTCCCGCAAGATAAAACCATAATGAAAAGAACCTTAAATGATAAATCTATCACAAGGTTCAAAGAACTAATACAGCCTATGTTGAATACTGCTGCAGGTGAACCTGTTCACAGCAGCTGCAGTCCCTCAGTCATTGACCAAACGGTGGGCAACACTATGGAGTCTTTAAAATCTGCATTAAATGCAGCAGCTCCTTTAAAACAGAAAACCATTAGGATTAGATCATCGTCGCCCTGGTACAGTGTTCAACTCCACACTTTAAAACAGGACGTCAGAAAATTGGAGAGGCTATATCGCCACTCCCACTCGGAGCCTGTCCACAGGGAGTGGAAAGCAGGTCTCCGAAACTACAAGAAGGCCCTTCGCGGGGCTCGAACTCAATACTATTCAACTTTAATAGAAGCGAATAAAAACAACAGTAGATTTTTGTTTGGCACCGTCGCTAAACTCACAAACTGCCATAGCGCAATCGAGCCTAAAATTCCAAGCTCACTGAGCAGTGTCGACTTTCTCCACTTCTTTAATAATAAAATTACATCCATCCGTGACAAGCTGGAGGAGGTTGCTCCTGCTGTTAGTGGTGGACAGGTTGAAGCGGCATACGTGACTTCCCACTTAGACTCTTCAGTGGGCCTTAATAAATTCATGGCTGTGAGCCAAGCAGAGGTGATCTCTGTGGTCACATCCTCAAAAGCCTCAACTTGCATGTTAGACGCAGTCCCGACATGGCTCTTCAAAGACATACTTCCTTTGATAATTGAGCCTATCGTAAATATAATAAACGCATCCATACAATGTGGCTATGTCCCACAAGCTTTTAAAACCGCGGTAATCAAACCCCTTCTGAAGAAAACAAACCTGGACCCAGAAATACTTACAAACTACAGACCGATCTCAAACCTCACTTTTATATCTAAAATCCTGGAAAAACTTATAGCTGAGCAGCTCCGCTGCCACCTGCAGGAAAATGATATGTTTGAAGTCTTTCAATCAGGATTCAGAGCTCATCATAGCACTGAAACGGCACTAGTCAAAGTCACAAATGACTTACTACTAGCTGCCGATAATGGACAAGTGTCAGTGCTGGTCCTACTGGACCTTAGTGCTGCATTTGACACAATAGACCACAGCATTCTACTGCAGAGGCTAGAATGTGATATAGGTCTTAGAGGAACAGCCCTTGGCTGGTTTAAATCCTATTTATCAGATCGATATCACTTCGTCAATGTGAATCAGGACTCGTCGCCTTATTCTGGAGTGGAATTCGGTGTGCCGCAGGGTTCGGTACTCGGACCGATTCTTTTTACTCTCTACATGCTGCCACTGGGAAACATTATTAAAAAGCATGGAATTAATTTCCACTGCTATGCAGATGACACACAGCTTTATCTGTCGATGAAGCCTAATCAGACAGATCAGCTAGAAAAGCTCAGTGCCTGCATAAAGGACCTTAAAATGTGGATGACTCTTAACTTCCTACTTCTCAACCCGGAGAAGACAGAAGTGATCCTACTCGGTCCGAAGCGCCTGCGTGACTCCCTCACTAACCAGATGGTTACTCTCGATAATGTCAGTATAATACCCAGTAACACTGTGAGGAATCTTGGAGTCATTTTTGACCAAGAACTCTCCTTCAAGGCTTATATAAGCCAAGCAACTAAAACGGCGTACTTCCACTTACGGAACATCGCTAAAATTAGGAATTTCCTTCCTAAAAGTGACGCGGAAAAACTCATTCACGCGTTTGTCACCTCAAGGCTCGACTACTGTAACGCTTTACTGGCAGCGTGCCCTAAAGCCTCTTTGAAGAGCTTCCAGCTCGTTCAGAATACAGCAGCTAGGATCTTAACAGGTACCAAAAGGAGGGAGCACATAACTCCGGTGTTAAAATCACTCCACTGGCTCCCTGTGGAGTACAGAATAAAGTTTAAAATCCTACTCTTAACATATAAAGCCATAAATGGCTTGGCTCCCTCTTATCTCCAAGACACGTTAGTGTCGTATCAACCAGGTCGAGCGTTGCGCTCACAAAACGCCAGACGTCTGGTGGTCCCTAAGGTCTCAAAGGTCACTGTTGGTGGCAGAGCATTTAGCTACCAAGCTCCTTTACTGTGGAATCAGCTTCCCATTTATGTTAAGGAAGCAGATACGGTCTCCACATTCAAGGCCAGGCTTAAAGCACTTTACTTTAATTTAGCATATAATTAGGTAATATATAATATGTAGTGTATATATTATATATATATGCTGTATTATGTTATATATTATGTTATATATTATTCAATAATGTATTGTGTTATGTTGTATATTATGTTATATATTATGCTGTATGTTATTCTTTATTCAAGGCTAGGTTTAAAACAGTCCTCTTTAGTTTAGCATATGGCTAGGAAGGTAAGACTCGGAGAAGGTTAAACTCCTCAGAGTGTTAGTCAAGCTGCATAGGGAGTCAGTTTGCTGGGAGAAGTATGGTAACTTGAGCACTATCCTCTCCTCCTTCCTACTTTATCTGTTTAGCATTTTTAGGATTCTGACTGTAGTTTGTTCATTGCTATTCACCCGTTGTCCCATTGTCTGTTTCATGGTACGATGACGGGATCTCTGAGCCTGGCCTCTTCCATCTACACCTGCGGACTGCCCCGCCCGACCCGCCTGGGAGTGCTTCGGTCCTGCACCGGACCTGTCCACGTTCAGCGTCCACTGGTCCACGTTCTGTAGCTAGCTTAGGTCCTAGATCATTAGCCTGTCCGTCCGGAGGAGCGGATCCCTTTCTCATATGGGTCTCCCTCCCTGTGGGTTTCCCTAGTTCTCCTCCAAGGTTTCTCACTTTTTCCCACTGGGTTTTTTAAGAGTTTTTCCTTGTCGATGCAGGAGGGTCTTGTTGGACAGTTAGTGTCCAACAGAAAGGATTGGTGATGATCAGGACACTTTAGCATTCTACAACATGTATGGACATTTTCTTCTGTGTCTGCTTTATATTCTTCATGTGTTTTAACTGTTGATTCTCTGACCTGTGTTGGTGATTTCAATGGTTTTGTTAAGTCCTCTGAGATGACTTCTGTTGTGACCTAGGGCTATACAAGAATAAATTTTTGCGGATGATGTCGTCCTGCTGGCTCCAACGAACCAGGACCTGCAGCATGCACCGGGACGGTTTGCAGCCGAGTGTGAAGCGGCTGGGATGAGAATCAGCACCTCCAAATCCGAGGCCATGGTGCTCGACCGGAAAAAGGTGCCTTGCCCTCTCCAGGTGGGTGGAGAGGTCCTTCCTCAAGTGGAGGAGTTCAAGTATCTCGGGGTCTTGTTCACGAGTGAGGGGAGGATGGAGCGTGAGATTGACAGGCGGATCGGTGCAGCGTGCGCAGTGATGCGGTCTCTGTATCGGACCGTTGTGGTAAAGAGGGAGCTGAGCCGAAAGGCAAAGCTCTCAATTTACCGGTCAATCTTCGTTCCCTCCCTCACCTATGGTCATGAGCTGTGGGTAATGACCGAAAGAACAAGATCGCGGATACAAGCGGTCGAAATGAGCTTCCTCCGCAGAGTGGCTGGGCGCTCCCTTAGAGATAGGGTGAGGAGCTCGGTCACACGGGAGGAGCTCGGAGTAGGGCCGCTGCTTCTCCACGTCGAGAGGAACCAGTTGAGGTGGCTCGGGCATCTGTTCAGGATGCCTCCTGGACGCCTTCCTGGGGAGGTGTTCCAGGCACGTCCCACCGGGAGGAGGCCCCGGGGAAGACCCAGGACACGCTGGAGAGACTATGTCTCTCAGCTGGCCTGGGAACGCCTAGAGGTCCCCCCGGACGAGCTGGAGGAGGTGTGTGTGGATAGGGAAGTCTGGGCGTCTCTGCTTAGACTGCTGCCCCCGCGACCTGGCAACGGATAAAGCGGAAGAAAATGGATGGATGGATGGTATTGCTCACTCACAAATGTCTCACTGCCCTGTCCAGAGTGCGCAGCGAGTGCCGTGAGAGGTCGCGCCACATGTGCAGAAGTTTTGGCTCCAGATTTTCTTTGTGAAATCTGGACCGCAAACGCTCTCTGAAGTGTACAGCGCTTCAATGCGCACTTCTACCCCGAGCCAGGCTGCGTCCAAGACGCTGCAGACGCTTCATTCATGAGAGCCACCGCTGCATAATATATATGAATTAATTCATTCATTCAATCAATCTACCATTAATTAGGAATTCTAAAACGCAAATGCACAGGATTTGTGCAAATGCACAGAACATTTGCATTAACTTGCATATAAGGCATTTTAAGCGTCCCGCACATACGCACGGCTCATTCACTCAGCGCTCTTTGCTATTAGATCCAGTGTTTTCTCCAGGGCCTTTGTGGCGTAGCAGGATTGTCCAAGACTTTCGCTTGGATGATCGGGGTTCGAGCCCCAGCCAATCCTCAAATTTTATTAGCGGGGGGAGTATATGAATCAGATTACTCCGTTACTGAATAAAGTTGCATTTTTTTCCTGCAGTTTGGTTGGTGCAGATTGTGAAGTTTACAACAGTTTACTAAAGTCTAGCAAATGCAGCTGAAGCGGAGGTTCAGGATGGTAGACTACCTACGTTATCACACCAGGCTTGACCACGCCTTACTCAGCCTGTCTTAATCAACTCCCCGCAGCCGTGTGAATCAAGCCAGCGTTTAAGAGAACAGCAGAGCACAGCTCACCAAACGGACTTCAAGCTGCAACGGGTTGCTCTTCGTCACTTTGTTTACTCACGCCTCGCACATTGCTCGTCCTGCATGGTCGCGGCTCCTCTTCCACATCACATGTTGGGGGCTGTGCGCCATGGTCGCTGTGTCTCCACCGCGGCTCACCGCGGGTCCTCTCCTGCGGGCTCGCTACCGCTCGTCTCCCCGTGGCCGCTGCTGCTCACGGCCAGGCGTTACTCCGCGCACCCTGCCGCTTCCATACCGGGAACGGGACTTCTATCTGCCTGCCGTTGTCTGCCTGCGCTGTCCACCCTTCTCCATGCCTCCACTCACGGTACAGTGTCGGTTTCGTTGTTGTTGTTCGTTGTTGTTGTTCGTTGTTCCGCACTACCATGAACTGTACTGAACTGCGGCGTGTCAGTTATTCCCGCCGAATTGGCTCGCAGGCTGTGTTTTTACCCGATGCATTGCTCTTCAGGCTGTTCATTTTACCATCTGCACCGGCATTTAGACCGTCCGTTTTCACCATGGACCGCACATTTTAATCACTGTGTTGGCCTTCTGGCTGTCCGTTTTACTCATGGGCTGAACATTCTACACACTGCAGTGACCTCCAGGCTGTCCGTTTTACTATGGACTGAACATTTACCCACTGCATTGACCTTCAGGCTGTCAGTTGTAACCATGGACTATAACATTTGTCGTCTGCATTGGCCTTCGCTCTGTCTAATTGACCGTGGACTGTAAGTTTTGCCCACTGCATTGCTTCCGGGCTGTCCGTGTCTGATGAGCTGCTCTGATTGGTCGGAGCGCGGCCGAGCCCCTCTGTGCTGTTTGTTTGCCCATTGCTTTGGCCTTACGCCACACTTCAACGCCACACTTCAGCGCCAAACATCGACGCCACACTTCGACGCCACGCTTCGACGGCCCCACGCTTCGACAGCGCCACGCTTCAACGGCGCCACGCTTCGACGACGCCACGCTTCGACGGCCCCACGCTTCGACGACGCCACGCTTTGACGGCCCCACGCTTCAACGCCACGCTGCGACGGCCCCACGCTTCGACGACGCCACGCTTCAACGGCCCCACGTGGGTGGCCCCACGCTTCGACGACGCCACGTGGGTGGCCCCACGCTTCGTCGACGCCACGTGGGTGGCCCCACGCTTCGACGACGCCACGTGGGTGGCCTCACGCTTCGACGACGCCACGTGGGTGGCCTCACGCTTCGACGACGCCACGTGGATGACCCCACGCTTCGACGCCACGTGGGTGGCCCCACGCTTCGACGACGCGACGTGGGTGGCCCCACGCTTCGACGACGCCACGTCGGTGGCCGCACGCTTCGACGACGCCACGTCGGTGGCCGCACGCTTCGACGACGCCACGTCGGTGGCCGCACGCTTCGACTCCTCCTCCACGCTTCGACTCCTCCTCCACGCTTCGACTCCTCCGCCACGCTTCGACTCCTCCTCCACGCTTCGACTCCTCCTCCACGCTTCGACTCCTCCTCCACGCTTCGACTCCTCCGCCACGCTTCGACTCCTCCGCCACGCTTCGACTCCTCCTCCACGCTTCGACTCCTCCTCCACGCTTCGACTCCTCCTCCACGCCGCACGCTTTGACGCCGCACGCTTTGACGCCGCACGCTTTGACGCCGCACGCTTTGACGCCGCACGCTTTGACACCGCACGCTTTGACGCCGCACGCTTTGACGCCGCACGCTTTGACGCCGCACGCCTCGACGACGCCGCACGCCTCGACGACGCCGCACGCCTCGACGACGGCGCACGCCTCGACGACGCCGCACGCCTCGACGACGCCGCACACCTCGACAACGCCGCACGCCTCGAAGCCGGCGCACGTCGGCGGCCGCACGCTTCATCGCAGCTCGTCGCCGGCCGCACGCTTCATCGCAGCTCGCCGGCGGCCGCACGCTTCATCGCAGCTCGCCGGCGGCCGCACGCTTCATCGCAGCTCGTCGGCGGCCGCACGCTTCATCGCAGCTCGTCGGCGGCCGCACGCTTCACCGCAGCACGTCGGCGGCCACACGCTTCATCGCCGTACGTCGGTCGGCGCACGTTTCTACGCCGGTGGCTCCTGTTTGACGCCACGTCGGTGTCCGCCTCCTGCCGCATTCTCGACGCCACGCTTCGACACATTCGCGTGCTCTCATCCATTCATCGTGGGACCAGTGTCGACCATGGACACGCGTTCCCTATTGGTGGGTGAACAATCCAACGCTTGGAGAGTTCTGCTTCACAATGACTGGAAGAGCCGGCTCGAAGGATCAGGTCAGTGGTCTGACTGAAGACGTGGTCTGACTGAAGACGTGGTCTGACACTGCCCGTTGGTCCTTTTCACTCGAGTGATAGTGGTTCGAGGTTTCTCTTTTCAGCTTCGCAGGAACGTGATGCCGCAACGCCGCACCAAAGCTCTGCTACGACGCCGCGACGGTGGCCTGCTGCAACGCTGGCCTGCTAAGACTGCATGAGTACTGTTCGGCGTGGCCTTCAAACCTGGCCGACTATCTTCCCCAGGCCGCACTCATTGGCTTTTGGTGTGCAGCACTGCCCGCCACGGTTGCGTGCACTCTGAGTGGCTGTAGGCGGTGCTCCTTCTCATGTTCCCCAGGCATATTCTCTCCTGGTCTCCTGGTGCGGCTCCTGCCGCCGGGCTTGTCTCACGCTTCGCCTTACCTGACGCAACCTGGCCCTCATTCTGACCGGGCCCTTGTGCGTTGGTTTTTGGGGGTCCAGAGATCTCCTATCGAACATCAATCTTCCTGGGTAAGTGTACTTCATGAATCTCATTTTCACCTTCTAGTCTCCCCAAGTGGAATCATGTTCGAATATCAGCGCTCTAAACACCAGCAGTTCATCTTTCATTCAGCATTCTCCTTTCCCTCTCACTGCACACTCTCAGTCTCTGACATCAGCATCGCGGGTACTGCTGTCACTGCCTCAGCTACAGCGGCATTAAATACATTCTCTAAAATCCACTTCGAGTCACACTGCTCCACCCTCATAAGAAGATCCTTAAAGGAGTATTGGCATGGTCCTTGTTCTGTAGTTTAGGTCCTGGACGACTAGCCTGTTTGTCCGTGGAGTGGATCCCTCTCTCATGTAGGGTCTTCCGAAGGTTTCTCACTTTTTTCCCCACGGGGTTTTGTGAGTTTTCCTTGCCATGCAGGAGGGTCTGGACAGTTGGTGTCCAACTAGAAGGCCCGTGGTGATGATCCAGGATACTTTACATTCTACAACATGTATGGACATTTTATCAACATTCATAGACTATAATTACTCCTTAAACAATCCCTTGACGACCCCCTGGTCTGAACAAATTCAAAACCTGCGCTCCCTGCATGTAACCTCTCTTCCTTTCTCTACATCTGCCACTCCTTCCGGATAGGAGCAGCCACTTGGGCTGCTGCCCTGGGACTCCCTCAATCATCTCTCCAGGAGCTCGGTCCCCGGTTCTCTACCACATTCATCCGTTCTGGCAGCCCAGCGCCTCCTCTCATATAAGTACGTATGCATCTCCTGGTGGTGGCAACTCCTCATTCCAGCATGCCGCGCACTCGAGCCGAGCTCGTGCGCGTGCCAACGCCTAGCGCTAGAGCCAAGCTCGCGCACGGACATTACGCCGCGCACTCGAGCCGAGCTCGTGCGCGTGCCAACGCCTAGCGCTAGAGCCGAGCTCGCGCCCGTACATTACGCCGCGCACTCGAGCCGAGCTCGTGCGCGTGCCAACTCCTAGCGCTAGAGCCGAGCTCGCGCACGGACATTACGCCGCACACTCGAGCCGAGCTCGTGCCAACGCCTAGCGCTAGAGCCGAGCTCGCGCCCGTACATTACGCCGCGCACTCGAGCCGAGCTCGTGCGCGTGCCAACGCCTAGCGCTAGAGCCTAGCGCTAGAGCCGAGCTCGCGCCCGTACATTACGCCGCGCACTCGAGCCGAGCTCGTGCGCGTGCCAACGCCTAGCGCTAGAACCAAGCTCGCGCACGGACATTACGCCGCGCACTTGAGCCGAGCTCGTGCGCGTGCCAACGCCTAGCGCTAGAGTAGTAGTAGTAGTAAGTAAGCTTTATTTATATACCGCCTTTCACAGACCAGAGTCACAAAGCGGTTTACAATTGTTATTTTTTGGGCATTTATCTCTCACTCCACACAGAGATGGGAGCAGGGTCGCCGAACAGGACCTATTGTACATATTTTTTGTGGTAGGGGAAACCGGAGTACCCGGAGGAAACCTACGCAGACACGGGGAGAACATGCAAACTCCACTCAGAAAGGCCCTGGTCCGGCCGGGATTCGAACCCAGGACCTTCTTGCTGAGAGGCGAGAGTGCTATCCACTCAGCCACCGTGCCGCTAGAGCCGAGCTCGCGCACGGAAACAGTCACTCACACCATGCGCCTTCCATAAACGCAGCAACCAAGTCGTGGCAAACGCATCGCTAGCCAAGCTCTCTTTTTGGGGATCATGATCTGCACCCAGGCGCAGATCTCTTCAGAGCACGGCCACAGCCGGGGCCTAAGCTCCAAACCAATAAACAAACTCAATCCATAAAATAAACAACTCTTAAACGCATCTCGTCTCTTGTAGTCTCTCCAGGTTGAAATGCAGCTGAAGCGGAGGTTCAGGATGGTAGACTACCTACGTTATCACACCAGGCTTGACCACGCCTTACTCAGCCTGTCTTAATCAACTCCCCGCAGCCGTGTGAATCAAGCCAGCGTTTAAGAGAACAGCAGAGCACAGCTCACCAAACGGACTTCAAGCTGCAACCACCTCCTCCCCACCTCCGCCTCAGGATTTCTTCACTCACATTCACCTTGCCTTGTTGCCACCACCAGTGTCTAGGCCCCGGGGATCATGATCTGCACCCAGGCGCAGATCTCTTCAGAGCACGGCCACAGCCGGGGCCTAAGCTCCAAACCAATAAACAAACTCAATCCATAAAATAAACAACTCTTAAACGCATCTCGTCTCTTGTAGTCTCTCCAGGTTGAACTATGTGTTGGCCTAATTACTAAGTTTTTATTTTTTTAACACTGGAGAAAACGTACTCGGTTTCAGGTGGGAGTTAAGAGGTTAAAAGCAGAAGATTTTCCGACAATGTTCCTAACCCTGCAAAGATAAAAAGCCAGTACAAAAGTGGAATAATTTTATCTTCATAACTTGGTGCTGATTGTGGAGTTGTATCAAAAGTCTTTAACTTGTACTCGAACCCAGGTCCTCCTGCGCCAAAGACTTGAGCTTTATGACTGGGTGTCATAAATCTCAAGGTGGCACTGCTCACCTGGTGGTTTTTTGGGTCATTGCAGCATCACTGGGGGAAAAAAAAATAAAAGACGCGTGTTTCACACGAGAGTCTCGTGCTATTCACGTGTGAAAGGCGACAATACGAAATGGGACATACTGTACATACGTCACATATACATACGTCACATATACATACGTCACATACACATACGTCACATATACATACGTCACACATACATACGTCACATATACATACGTCACATACATACGTCACATATACATACATCACATACATACGTCACATACACATACGTCACATATACATACGTCACATACACATACGTCACATATACATACTGTACGTCACATATACATACGTCACATACACATACGTCACATATACATACTGTACGTCACATATACATACGTCACATACACATACGTCACATATACATACTGTACGTCACATATACATACGTCACATATACATACGTCACATATACATACGTCACATATACTAACGTCACATATAAATCCCATGTTTTCAGGCTCAGAGGTGAATCTACTAAACTCCATCCTCTTCAGAGGAGCTCATACTTGCTTCGTCAGTGAGATTTCGTGGTATCCATTGCTCAACCGGGAAGTAAACAAATTACTGCCAAGTCAATGGGGGTGGAAAACCAGGCTCACCATGCTTCTAATTGATTCCCTTGGGCCCCTGTACGCTGCAGTTAAATCCAGAGAAAATAAGTCTTGTCTCCAGGACATGGCGCTCGGCTCTGACCCTACTCTACCTTTGCATGGATCAGCTTTTTGACGCTTGGAAAGACATGACACTCCTGGTTATGCCCACTGCCTCCATTACCGTTTGCATTACTTATACCGTCCGAAAAAGAGAATCATTAATATGTTTGCTTTAAAATATGTATTGAATTTTTTATTTTTTTTATGAATGCTGATGTTGTTTTCTCCCATCGGGGAAATGTGTGAATGTCGAGTGAAGAGATTAGAAGTCAAAGTGCAAGCTAGAGGCACAAGAAAACAGCGATTATTTATACTATTGTAAATTGCAGATAGAAGAATTTTGTGATCCATATTTTTACTGCTCACAAAACACAAGCAGGCGTCTACATTTAACATGTTTTCATAGTTTGTTTAGGTCACTTTACTTTGCCACTTCAGCCCAGACCCTCACGCAAACCCTATGCTCATTTCGATGTCCCGCCCTCCACCGTTTCACCAATCAGAAAGTCCGTGATCCGGGCGCCAGAACTCACCGCATGGAGCTAATCTTACTGGTAAAGTACCATGTGGCGCAGAACTAAAAAAGGTCTCGTTATGATTCTCAAATCATTAACGACAAAACAAGGAATAAAACCAGGATTTCTATCTTTGTGAAAAAGGTGTTGGTTATAGATTTGTTGTTGACAAAACTCTTGTCTATTCAGCTGTTATGGTCCCAGCTGGATTCGTCTGCATATCTGGCAACCTGAGTCAGGGAGAGTGGGAGAGGCTGCAGTACTACTTTAGGCCACAATTTTACATGCTTCTCCTTTAAGTGAGTGTGTCTACTGGGATTTGAACAGCCTGAGCCTGGTGCCACATTCACCTGCTCTACCCACGGCACATGCCACACAATTGGAGGAAGAAGGAAACCGGATCCTAAAATTAGCCAGAGAGCGCGAAGGAAGTGACAGATGGAGTCCAACACATCGGAGACATGTGGGGATAAATATCGGTGATGTGTGACGGGAGAGCATCTGCAAAAAGGTGGAAAGATGCAACGAGGAGCTGTTAAAATTTGAATATGAAAGAGACAGGATCCTAAAGGTTAACTTATCACATGTGAAAATCATGTGTTTTACCATCGAGTTGATACACTGCAAAACATGATCAAATATGAGGTAGTATTTGCTTGACTCAAGAGGTTTTTATCTTGTTTTGAGCACATTTTGACTGTTTTAACCCTCGAGGCGCCAAGGTTGACCTTTCCCATTTCCCTGTGTGTTGTGTTTGTGTACCCATGTCCTGGTGATTTTCAGGTCTGTCAGTCACAAAAAAAATACATTTCATGAAAATTCTAAAACCCATGATTGCCCCCGCCGTATGATGTAATAATATGCAAATTAGATGGGTCAATTTAATCCCTACACAAACTTTGAGCCATCCTTAATATTTCTCGAATTTACAGAAAGCCTCAGTCTCTCATCACATTTTAGTTATAGCCTTTGGAAATGAAGATAAAAGGAAAAATCCTCCGGCGCTTAAAGGGTTAAACACAATTCTCCAATGGGACAAAGTTATTTAGTCTTAATTCAAGAACTGTTTCCAAGAGAGACATATTTTGAATCTTTTTAAAACAAGATCATTTTGCTTTCGTCCCGTTTGCAAATCTTGTTTTAAATCTCAGTCAGAATTATGTCAGATTAAGATCAATTTTGCCACATTTGAGCCATTTTTCATCACTTTTTTTGCTGTGGAACATTTCAAAACAACTGAAAATCTATTAAATGTATTTTTGTGTAGCCCTGAATCACAACAACAGTCATCTTGTTGTTGATTTGTAAACACAGATCAGAGAATCAAACCATTCAAACACACAAAATGCATTAAAAACAAACACACAGGTTCCAAAGTCCATAAATGTTAATAGCTATGTCCAATCCACTTCATGTATCAAGTGGCATTGTCTTTCTTTTGTTGGGATTAATGTGTGGAGTGAGTTGGACCAAGAGCTAAAAGACTGTAAAACCTTAATTCAATTTAAAATTCTTTTGAAGAAATCAATTATAAAAAAATACATTGAGAATGGATGCTAAGGATGCAAACTTAAGATGATAGATTGTTTTTCTTTCTTCTTTGTGACGATCTAAAAACAAAAATTGTATAACTACTTGCATAAGACATTGGCAGCTTTACTGTTTATGTTTTGTAAATACTCTGGGATAGGCGCAATAAGCTTTAGCTTCTGCCTATTCCATTTCAGACTTTATGTTTATTTATCATCTGTTTGGCATCTGTTGAATGTTTGAATGTCTGAATAAAATAATCTGAATCTGAATGTATGGAGCACATTTAAAGGATAATAGTGAATAAAACAAGGCAATCCAGGAATTCTGCGTTAGTTTGGTGATTGGAAAAGCAAAGAAATTCAACATGACATTATATAAACCTTCTACAAAATACTTTCAATGACGTCCGTTCATACACTTCTTACATGTTTGGAAATAACTGATTATGTTATTATTAAAACATATATTTCAGGCATGAGATCAACTTTGCTTTTGCGCAGAGCGAGCGGCTGGAGAGAGGTGTGTGGTCAGAGAGTGTTTGGGCCTGTGTGTTGTCAAGTGTGTGTGTTGATTTTGTGTGTATCTTGTTTATACCGTTTTCTTTTGCATAATGTTTGAAATATATTCTTCTTATTTACTAACTTTTCCATGTGCTCTCTACAGCGGACGAAGACCAAAAACTAGTTGAAAAATGAGAAAGTTTTCCCCGATACTTCACATCTGTATAGTTTGAAAAGACGACACAAGTCAAACTATGTCAAAATCAACAATATTATGAACCTTTTTCAATCCAAACATGTAAATACTGTTGCAAACTGAATGACGTAAAGTTAAAGTGACAGAAACAGTTAAATCTGAAGCACCGAGCCACAAAGAACAGAAAAGTAAAATCCGTCTCATTCCACAGTTTTCTTCCATCACTAGTTTTTACAAGCATTTGTTTTTGTCACTTTTTAGATCAATTTTTCTGACAGAAACGAGAAAAAGCCCGGACCCCGTCTCTCAGCCAGTCTGCTCTAGAAACCGAGCTTTTTCTAAGAACAAATAACGACCAAATTGTCCAAAAAACTGTACTTTTACTTCGACTCTTTCTGTCGGAACAAACACAATGTATTATTAATGTGAAGTAAGTGAGGTGCCCCAGCTTTAAGAGAGTGTCCCGGACTTTAGTGAAGTCTGTTTACCAAACAAGTTGTGTAATCTAGTATATCCCGTCAACACAACACGACACAAAGTTTGAGATTGACCAAAGAGTGTGAGCCGCGTTCAAAACACGACCTTTCACTGAGACCCACTCAGGAATACGTTTGGTTTATTATCCACCGCCATTAGGACCAAATTATACATCCTCACACACTATCGTTCAGACAGAGACGCACACACACACACAAGCTCACACACACAGAGACACACACACACACACAGGTACACACAGACACACACACAGTCACACGCACGGAGACAGACAGACACACACACACGCATACAGACACACACACGCAGACACAGGCACACACTGACACACGCACGGAGACAGACACACACACACACAGAGACACGCAGACACACACAGACACTTATCGCTGTCGTGTTGTTTCAAAGCAAACCAAGGCCTATTACATCAAAAGTCTCATCATCCACTCAACGTTATTTACATTTCATGAAATATCTGTTGTTTTCACCAAAGTCTCATCCACAAGTTAAAAAACATTTAACCTAAAATTACTGTCAGCTGCAGCCAAATACCAAAACATAACTCAGTCTCATCCACAAGTTCAAAAACATTTAATCTAAAATTCACAAATTACAGAGAGTAGTGCTATGAGACTTGGAAGGCAGTGGGGGGGCTACAGAAAGTCTAATGTGTGTTATGTAGAAAACATGAATCTTCTGTTCACTGGTGAGTCACTCTTTGGTGTTTTGGGCTGAGAGCTGATTGGCTAAGTCCCGTGTTAGGGTCTGAAATATACCCTGGTTTCCTCCTGAGGTCTATGGACTCATCTCTGTCACAAGAATTACAACACACACTCTCTTTTTATATCAATCTGACCTAAAGTTGTGACAGAGCCCAGAAATCAATCAACTATATGGGATTGATTTTAAGATTCAAAATTCAAGATTAATGTATTATATTTGTATGTCCCGTAGTAAATGTGGCCGCTGCTCTGAAAACACACAGAACACAGACAAAAAACACAAGTTCCAGGTGAGAGTCATACATGAAGTTCCCTATGAGCTTTACTCCCAAACTCATGAATTCGCCTCTCAACAGCCTGGTTTGGAACAGCACAGACTGACCCTCCATCACAAAAGTTACATAGATCATCTTTAAATCGCTCTTTCTGCTCAATTAAGTGTAATTAGTCACGGCACAAACGCAGCTTTTGGCGAAATCTCAGGTCTTCAAACCACATCACAAAGACACTTAACCACAGCTTCAAAAGGAGAAAAAAGAGAATTTCAACACTTTCGGAAACATGCCAGCAGCAAAAACAAATCCAGAGACTGTAGCAAACTGTAGCCATGGAGAAGCCAAGAAACGGGAAAGTCCAGCAAGGTTTGGGATCAAAACACAACAATGTAGTCCTTTAACCCGGTGCCATCCTCACACAGTGGAAAAATACCCTAAATATTTTTTTAGCTAAATGTTGATGATTTTTCTCTAGCTGGACCGCCTCAGGGTCATTTAGAACATTTTAGACCCTAATTTACTGCATTTTTATTCTACCTTTCAATAATTGTGGCAGGTACTGTACATTTGACCCAAAGCTAGCACAAGAGCTCGTACCAGTGATTAAAGTGGACTATTATAGACCCTAAAGCTGGGTCTGAAACAGTCATGACCAAGGGCTGGTCAAGTCAGGGATAATCATCAAAATTCAGCTTGAAAAAATAAGAAATAAAATAGGGTAATTTGAACTCAAGGAAAGCACAAGAGCAAACACCAGTGAAATTATTTTAGACCTTAAAGCTTTGGGTCTGAAACAGTTGACCCAGGGCTGGTCAAGTTCAGGAAAATAATCAAAATTTAGCCCAGGAAAAAAACAATATTTAGGGAATTTTTAAACCATTGTGGAGGGTCATTTTAACTCCAGTATAGCACAAGGGTTAATACAGACACAGTTATTATTATCAAGTGGCCACGGCGTATCTCAAACTCCAGAGATACAGAAAACATCCCAGTCCTGGACACACACACACACACACACACACAAACTCCAGAGATACAGAAAACATCCCAGTTCTGGACACACACACACACATATGCAAAACAACCCAGCATCATCATCAGCAGCAGCAGCATCAGCATCAGCATCAGCAGTAACAGCAGCAGTAACATCGGGGCATTCTCTTTCCCGGTGCAAAAACCAGCCCATACAACTTGCCCTTCACACATACCTTTGGTGCGGGCTGAGCTCAGTCCGAGAGCCGCCACCGCCACGATCAAGCCGCTTATCCTCAGCATCTTCCACGGACCCGTGGTGGATCACAGCAAAAAAGCAAGCTCTGGTTTTTGTTTTTGTGGTTTGGTCACTTCTTCTTCTTCTTCTTGTCCTCCTGCTCCTCCTGATACTCTGTGGCTCCGCTCTCTCCAAGTGCGTGTCCTTTTCTCTTCTTCAGGCGCGGATTGGAACACTGTGGGTGAAGCAGCGAACGTGGCGATGTCCGTGAGATGTGCGTGAGGGAGAGAGAGAGAATACGAGAGAAAGAGAGAGAGAGGAGAAACTAAAGTGAGCTGTACCCGGGATGGGACTACAGAGAGGAGAGGACCGACGCACTGGGACTATAGACCGAGGCGCGTCACTGAGAGATCCAAACGCGATCTGCACCTCTGCCTCTCTCCTCTCTCTCTCTCTCCTCTCCCTCTCTCTCCACTCTCTCATCCTCCTCCCTCCTCCTCTTCCTCCTCCCATCACAGATCTCCAGAGCCTCCAAATCCACTCCTGCTCAGAGCGATCGCAGCCTGAGCACAGAGAACATCCACCGCGGACTTTTTGTTCTGTTGTTGTTGGATCGTGAAGGCAGCGGGTCCCTTCAGGCTCCGGGTTGGGTGGGCGATGTGTGAGGCACGTTCTATAGGACGGTTTATGGCTTGTCAAAACAATATGTGATGATTTACAAATGTAACTGTGAATGATTCAGCTGAAATCATGTGTTCATTACAAGCAGATTTATTGTATATATATAGTATATATATATATATATATATATATATATATATATATATATATATATATATATATATATATATATATATATATATATATATATATATATACACATATACATATATATATATACATATTATTTTCTTTATTTTTTTCTTTCATTCGTTTGATTTATTTTCTATTATTTATGTATATTTATTGATGTGTGTATTATTTGATTTTAATGCGATTATTTATTGATGCATTAATTTAAATGTAGTTTTTATTTTATTATATATATATATATATATATATATATATATATATATATATATATATATATATATATATATATATATATATATATCTCCCTCCAGGAGAGGGCCTGGAGGGTAAAGGTGACAGTAGTGCCCGTGGTGATCGGTGCACTCGGGGCAGTGACCCCGAAGCTAGAGGAGTGGTTACAGCGGATCCCCGGAACAACCTCGGACATCTCGGTCCAGAAATGTGCAGTGCTAGGAACAGCAAAGATACTGCGCAGAACCCTCAAGCTCCCAGGCCTCTGGTAGAGGACCCGAGCTTAGAGAGGGATAACCGCCCGCGGAGGGCCAAAGGTGAGATATATATCTATATATATATATAGATATATATATCTATATATATATATACATTCAGAACATTCAGACAAGAACAAACGTGTTCAGATCTATCTGACACTAATCACTGTCTGGTTAAACTGAAACTTATGGCGCCACCTGCAGGTTTTCTGATTATTCTATTTTTTAGATAAAAATAAAGTGTCTCTGATCCTTTGGACAGAGTCAGAAAATGAGAAACTTTAAAACCGTTTCTTCACATTAATCTAGAGACAGTTTCATAAAAGTCATTTTGTTCTGACTTTCTCCTCACAATGAGCCCCTAGTGGCGGAAGGAAGGAGCAGCGTCTGCAGTCAGAGCTCTATCAGACTGTTGTAGAGGGAGCAGCGTCTGCAGTCAGAGCTGTATCAGACTGTTGTAGAGGGAGCAGCGTCTGCAGTCAGAGCTGTATCAGACTGTTGTAGAGGGAGCAGCGTCTGAATTCAGAGCTCAGAGGGAGCAGCGTCTGCAGTCAGAGCTGTATCAGACTGTTGTAGAGGGAGCAGCATCTGAATTCGGAGCTCAGAGGGAGCAGCGTCTGCAGTCAGAGCTGTATCAGACTGTTGTGGTGAAGAGAGAGCAGCGTCTGCATTCAGAGCTCAGAGGGAGCAGCGTCTGAGGGAGAGGTCTGTGGCCATAGACGTCGGAACTAGGGGTGCGGGGGGTGCGGCCGCACCCCCTCCGCGTGTGCCGGGAGCGAGAAGTTATTACTATCCTGCGTTCCTTGCAGCCCAAAACCCGCTCCATGCTGTCGGAGAAGCTTATGAAGCTCTGTCTGGCTAATATCTGTCGCAGCCTCTGAGCGCTCTTTCTCAGCCTTGCGCAGATTAGAGACCTGGCTACACCAGTGACGTGCGGTGGGGGATCAATCATGTGTTCATATGATTATACATCATATAAACCAACAGGACCTACAGGAACAGGAGCGGCTTATACACAATTTGTTTGGCTACAGCAGAATATGATTTAATGTCTGCATTGTTTTCTCATACAAAACGCAAACGTTTGTAAAAAGTACAAAGTGTGTTATGGGCCTTACCTTAGGTATTAATGAACAGCACAGACCACTTCAGTTAGGACCAGTTTCATGTTTAAGTCCAGATAATAGTTTGAGCACAGACATGTAATCCTCCATTTGGAAATAAGTTCAATGAGTTTTAAAAAGTAAAAAAAACGGGTGTCTCCTCCCGTCACTGGGCTACACAACACAATGAAGCCACCGGAGAGACTGACGCATGAATGCGTATTGAAAAAAAAAAAGTTCAGTTTGATAAGTGACTCGCTTGATATATATTGTTTATTTTGTTTTTCTTAACAATTAAGATGGTATGTTATTATCCAGTGTAATCCAAGTATGAGTCTCTCCCTCGACTCTCCCAACAAAAACCCGCCCCCCCTCTCAGAAAATAGTTCCGACGTCCATGTCTGTGGCCGATCCATTATTATTCAAAGATGCCTCAACTGTCCTGGAGTGAACAGCTTAGTTCAGATGTCACTGATTTGAATGGAATCAGCTCACTTTGGTTTGCAAAGTGAAGAAGAAGAAGTTATTTGATCTCACAATGGAGAAATGGTTTGTACTCATACAGGACCCGATCCAGGAACCCGATAGCCAATTTTTTAATTCTATTTAGCGTCACGACAGCAGAGAGCTGTGCAGCACATGTTGCCATGGTGATCTCCCAAAGCCTGCTCCATAAAGCGTTTGCCGCTAGCTTAGCAGCTAGCTTAGCGGCAGACGACCGACATAGTTTTTGCGAGTGAGAAGAGTGGGTGCGTACCGATGTTCCCCGGGTCCGATGTTCCCCGGGTCCGATGTTCCCCCACTTCTATAGGCGGGGGAACATCGGACCCGGGGAACATCGGTACTTCGCGTATTAAAAAGTCCCGATGTTCCCCCGCCAATAGAAGTGGGGGAACATCGGGACTTCAACAACGAGACTAGTCCCGCTGTTCCCCGCGTGCGCCCTTTGATGTTTGATGTTTCCTCCTCCACGAAAGATGGCATATGATCCGCGCCAACTTTTGTGAGAGAAAAAATACTAACTAGCCTAAGCCTATTTACTTTTCTTTTTCCCTCTCGCTCTTTGTGTGCTCATATTTCAGCTGATTGCAGCTTGAGTCTATGCAGGATATTTTTGGGCATGTTATGGGCATGTTATCTCCCCTTGCTCACTCTCCCATGGGCATCTATATTTGACAAGTCTGACTGAATAAAATGAGGACGATTGAAACTAGAGCTACTACATCTGTTAGCCTATAGTTTTTCCAAATACGTGGTTTTGCTGAGGGCACTGTGCTTTTACGCATAATGGACACGCATATGACGTCGTTTTTGTTGTAAAACTTGAATATGCTCTTTTAGTTTTAGAGATATTAATACATATTATTCTATTCAGAATGCGTGCGTCATTGTGCATTGTTGTCCCGCCTTACGTGTCACTCACAGTTAAAATGTAACTAACCAATTCAAACATAGCATTTTTACAACTTGAACTTTAAGAAAAAAATGATCAAAGGAATCATTTTGTAAAATAATAGTGTAAAATAAGATCGGAAAAGCTCAATTCATGATTGTTTAATTAGGTTTCCCATTTTTAAATACAATTGGAAACGCTCAGAATTCAAAAATATTGAAAAGTTTATTGGCTCCTACAGTGGGGGGAATAATAATAATAATAATTATAATAATAATGATATAACCCCCTGAGCATCATCACGTTCCTAGTTGCTTCAAATATAGTCCTGTTTATTGGCTGAACAATTTTGTCCAATATCATATCACACAGCGTGAAGCGAGAACCAGCTATTCCTCGTCTTAAAGATTGACAACGCTCTCAAAGCATTCACAACAGAGCAGCCTTTTTCATTTTAATTTTAAGAAAGTTCAGCGTGAACTTTGTGAGGTAGAGGAGCCAGAGGCCCGGGCCCGTAGGTCCCAGAGGAGGAGAGCACGGTCAGGCCAGGCTCGCCTTGCACTGATGAGGTAAACTCTAGGCCTGTGTGAGACACACTGTGGGCCTCATGTATGAAACCTGCGTACGGCCAAATCAGGGTGTAAATGAGGCGTACGCAAAATATTACACTTTTCCGCATTTATCTATCTGGACGTGAGCGTACAATACGCAAAAAATATACGCCAGGTCTGGAGGTGGTGTAAATCTATACGCTGAACTCAACCTTCGGCACAACACGCCAAAACACGCATGAAATTCAAGATATGGACAACAATAAACATATTCCCTCTGGCAAAATTATATGCTGTGTTTTCATTGAGGATCATGTTTCAAAATTTGAATTTGCGCATCAGAAAAAGTCTAATGGAAACACGCAAACTTCGAATAAATCACAGCTAATGATGAGGACCCTCTATTAAATCTGACTTGTGTGTGTATTGTTTTGATCTGTATGTTTTTAAAATGTGAAGCGCTTTGTGATCCTGGACAGTCAAATGCTCTATATAAATACACTTTACGCAACAGGGATGTGTGACCCGTCTATTGCTGTGGCAGGCTCTGCGCTGCGTAATTACGCACGGCTATTTGTATTCCTCATTCACATCTGGTAAAGCAATGTGTTATTTCATTAGATTTGTGTAAGCCTCACACAGACACACACCCAAATAACGCATCGATGGTATTGCTCACTCAAACGTCTCACTGCCCTGTCCAGAGTGCGCAGCGAGTGCCGTGAGAGGTCGCGCCACATGTGCAGAAGTTTTGGCTCCAGAGTTTCTTTGTGAAATCTGAACCGCAAACGCTCTCTGAAGTGTACAGCGCTTCAATGCGCACTTCTACCCCGAGCCAGGCTGCGTCCAAGACGCTGCAGACGCTTCATTCAGAGCCACCGCTGCATGATATATATGAATTAATTCATTCATTCAATCAATCTATATTTATTCACTTCTACAGTTCAAGAAAGATTTTTCTAATGTATCAAAACATTTTGGCAAATTTGTTCAAAACGCAGCTGAATATATAGCGCATATTTATTAATACATAAACATGAACAAACAAACGTGCCTTTTGAGGCTTCCAAACAGTCTTTTTGGCTGGCTTCCTGCTGACCTGTCACGAAGACGTGACGTGAAACACGCGATTGCTGCATAATTGATTTATCAACACCCGCAGCTGCGTACGCTCAGAACTGGGCGGATCTCACATGTTCATAAATCCAACGTTGGATTTTGCGTAAATGGAATATACACCCAAAATGTACTTTTTCTACGCAAGTTTCATAAATGAGCTTGTGTGTATGTGCGCGTGTGAGTGCGTGTGCGTGCGTGTGTGCGTTTGAACCATATTCTTTGAAACCCCAATTCCAGTTAGCCCTTGTATGAACGGAGGGAGATATGTTTCCAAAAAGAAAAGGTGGTGGAGCTAATTTTACTTTTCTTATCTGCAACACGTTCTTATTCTGAGGTGGTAGGTTGGAAAAATGTAGTTGGCTACTACAATGCGAGATCTACAAGGCTTATAATATAAAGTATTCAGTAGCCCTATAGACTAGTTATGAGCGAAAGCCGCTTGTTGCTCCATTATCCGCGCGCAGCAATAACATGTCTATGAGCGAGGCCCGCAGTCGGGGAACACCGGGCCCTCCGGCGTTTGGAAGGTCCGATGTTCCCCGCCCCGGGGAACACCGGACCCGGGGAACATCGGACCCGGGGAACATCGGACCCGGGGAACATCGGACCCGGGGAACATCGGACCCGGGGGACATCGGACACCGGGTCCGATGTTCCCCGGGTTCCCCGATGATCATCGGGCCGACCCCCGAGCGATGATCCGAGTGGTTAGCATTAGCACCGTTAGCGAGCGATGATCCAAGTATCGTCTTCCACGTGTCTCAAAAGTGTCATGGCAGCTCCTCTGGCATGAACCCAACTCTAACCTGTTTCTCCCAGACTGCCTGCACCCCTCCCTCACACCTGGCCCCTCCCCACACCTGCACCCCTCCCTCACACCTGGCCCCTCCCCACGCCTGCCCCCTCCTCACACCTGCCCCCTCCCACACAACTGGGTCGGCACTAGATCATATACGGAAATGGGACGAAACCGGAAGTAACAATCCTACTTTCAAATTAGTTTTAGACTAATAAGTCCTTAAGTCTGGTTCATTCCTGACAGATTTGGTGGAGAGATGCGCGGCTCAGTGTGCGCCAAACTCTGAAAGTTTATTTAGGTTACTCTCAAGTTCCAGTGGTTTCTGATGTTTCTTTCTCTCAAACCAAAATGGAGTCCGTACAGTTATATAGACTAAACCAGGACTAAACCAGGACTAACAAAGGGGCTCAGAGCTTGTGAACATGTCTACACTAATATTCTACCTTTACTGTAAACAAGTGATGCTAACGTGCAGCGTTAGCATCAAAGCTCCGCCCACCACCTCCTGTCTGTGTTTTCCCCATAGACTGTATATATTAACGGACAGAGTCACGCCTATCTCCGCCGTTCTAACTAATGGGCCGAAAAATGTGCTCTACTGGAGCAATCCAAAATGGCCGCGAGTGGTCCCGCCCACAAGAAAATTGTGAAAAAACGCATATGCGCATGCTTCAGCCGGCGCAACTCCATTCATTTGAACGAGAGACTTCAAAAATTCACAGCAAGTAAACTAGAGTGGACCAAAAAAATATACCCCCCTCAGCATTGACACGCATGTGGAACGGAGCTTTGGGCCAAGAGCCAACTTTTGGTCAATCCTGTAAAGACGTTTTCGAGAGGTCTGCCAATGCTATATGTTAGCATTGGCTAATTCTACTTCTGGGTCCACCCCCATCGGCCCGGGGTGGTATTGCAGCATGTCAGCGCACGTCATTTTGGCCACTTTTGAGCTGGGACCAACCCCCACTGGTTTTCCCCCATCGCAGCAGAACTAAACTCAGCTGATATTTAGTTAACTTCCTTTTGTCTTTGCCTCCATCACATCCATGCATCTGCTTTTGTTGACGTATAAAAACCATTGAACTGAAGCGTACGGGACTCTAAACACTTCCCTGTTGCTCTATCTCATTCATCCTCCTGGTTCTGCGTGTGCTGCCACCGAGCAGATTAATAATAACTTTTTTTTCAATTTTCCCGAGTGGCCTCTATCTCAAAGGAACAATTCTCTTCCCACTATCTTTTTGCTGGTTAAGGATTATTCTGGGAGGCAGGAGGAATAAGGTCTTATCTCCAGGGAGAAAATAATACAGAGAGATGACAATGGCCGCTTGAACGCGCACCATTGAGTGATGAAATTAGATGCTGGTCGTATTCTCTGAGTTTAGTGTCCACAAAGAGGCTTTCGGGAGGCGTAGAATAAAGCAAACATGATTACCAAGTCCTCTTCTCTGCAGGACATTGTTGTGGTAAACTGCATCTGGACGTTTCCTCTGTTCATGGCATCGGCGTCGTATCTATTTATTTATTTGACCGGGACAACACACATTAATGAACAATCATATACAAGTTTTACACAAATTGTAAATGTGCCAGATTGTAGCAAAACTGTTACAAAATAACAACAAAAAACATTTACAAAAATAACAATATACAACAATATAGTCCTCTGACTGACCTCCTCTGACTGACCTCCTCTGTCTGACCTCCTCTGACTGACCTCCTCTGACTGACCTCCTCTGACTGACCTCCTCTGACTGACCTCCTCTGTCTGATCTCCTCTGACTGACCTCCTCTGTCTGACCTCCTCTGTCTGATCTCCTCTGACTGGCCTCCTTTGACATCCTCTGACTGACCTCCTCTGACAGACCTCCTCTGACTGACCTCTGTCTGACCTCCTCTGACCAACCTCCTCTGACCGACTTCCTCTGACTGACCTCCTCCGACTGACATTACAGTTTGTCCAAATGTTGTTTTTCTGTGTGGGACCTCCACATCTCCTCTAGAGGGCGCTCTGGTGCAGGTCTCCACATCTCCTCTAGAGGGCGCTCTGGTGCAGGTCTCCACATCTCCTCTAGAGGGCGCTCTGGTGCAGGTCTCCACATCTCCTCTAGAGGGCGCTCTGGTCCAGGTCTCCACATCTCCTCTAGAGGGCGCTCTGGTGCAGGTCTCCACATCTCCTCTAGAGGGCGCTCTGGTGCAGGTCTCCACATCTCCTCTAGAGGGCGCTCTGGTGCAGAGACCTGTCACTGCTGTAGCTTTATTGTAGTTTGAGAGTGGGGGCAGGGCAATACCATGAAGTGCTCTGTAAACAAGGCAACAGTTTTTTTAAATTTATAAAGTTTTGAAAATTGAGCATTTTGTGTTTCTCCAGGATGTTGCAGAGAGGATATGACCAAGGCTTTGATCCAGAATTTTTGAAGAGGGTTTCTATGGATTTGATGTGTGTTTGTCCAGTGAGTGACCAAGGTGTGATACAGTATCTGCGGACAGTTG
This sequence comes from Knipowitschia caucasica, assembly GCA_964034765.1. Lineage (NCBI taxonomy): Eukaryota > Metazoa > Chordata > Actinopteri > Gobiiformes > Gobiidae > Knipowitschia > Knipowitschia caucasica. The sequence goes on from OZ035832.1 coordinate 31,289,969, forward strand.
TGTGTTTAGAATCAGTCTGTGATTGTGATGTGTTCAGGGAGAGAAGAGAAGAAAGACCACCTGGAAATGTAAAGAAAAAGACTTGTGTTATGACTCTGTGTAAAACATGTTTGTGTGGTGTGTGTTCATTTTGTTGTTTTGTGTGTATTTAAAAACAGAGTTGGTGGTTGTGTTTCTATTGTTGTTTGTGTAATTTGTGATTTTTTATGAATATTGTAAGATGCAAAGTCTCAAAAAATAATCTACTCATGGGTACAAATGAAGTCACCTTGACCTTTGGATCTTGGACCTTGGACCTTGAACCTTAGACCTTGGACCTTGAACCTGAGACCTTTGATCTTGGACCTTGAACCTTGGATCTTGGACCTTAGACCTTGGATCTTGGACCTTGAACCTTGGACCTTGGACCTTAGACCTTGGATCTTGGACCTTGAACCTTAGACCTTGGATCTTGGACCTTGGATCTTGGACCTTAGACCTTAGACCTTAGACCTGGATCTTGAACCTTGAACCTTAGTCCTCGGATCTTGTACCTTGAACCTTAGACCTTGGATCTTGAACCTTAGACCTCGGATCTTGGACCTTGAACCTTAGACCTTAAATGTAGATCTCTAAACATTAGTTTCCCAGACTCACGGCAGCACAAGGAGGGGAGGACTTTACAAACTTCCTCAACAACAGATTAGAGAATCAAACTGATTTATTTAATAACAAACAAATAGGAGACATCGGTCCAAAGGAAGCGGGACGACCACTGTCTATAAATGTTTAAATAATGTCCATTAAATGTCCCGGATCATCATTGTCCTTGGACCAGTGGTGGGCAAACCCCGGCCCAGGGGCCAGAGGCGGCCCTTTAGATCTTTGTGTCAGGCCCATTTATGGACAAAGTGATGGTATTTTCACTTCCAGCGTCACTAAGTGGGAGGTCACGGCTCAGTAATATGTGGTTAGAAAATATAATCAATTTGACTCAGAATCCCACAGAATCTCTGAGCAGATTTTTGGAGGTAAATCCAAAGAGTTTTCTGTCATGGTTTATGGCAAGACTTGTCCAAAACTCTTTCTGTCGGAGCAAAAATGTATTATTTATTAAAGGATAAAGTGTGGTTCCAGAGCTTTGCAGGTTCAGTCCGGGAGTGATCTCGGTGTTGTTGAGGTCGATGTAGAAGTGTGAAAACAACCTGACCTCTGCTTCACACCGAGAGCTGGGAAACTGCCACTGTGACAGGTTTTCACATTGAGTCCAGAAACTACTGTCTTTTTACTGCAAAAAGTGGTGGGAAATAAGGTAAAAAATAGCTCAAAGTTGGCGACATGTGTCTTAATTTAAGTACATTCTACAGTAACTGCTTTAAAACAATGTTTACCAATAGAACAAAGTAAAATTATCTTGGTAAAAAAAATAAGAAACGTGTCTTTTAGAGTGTATATCTTGGGGTGTATATAAACCAAGCCCCGGCAATCCAAGATGGCGCCCTATTCAAATGAATGGTTGTGCTCAGTGGCGCTTTGTGACGGCATGGGGGCGCCGAAAGATTAGCGGAAGTTGCCTGGAACTCGCAAAGATCTATGGGAAACTCGCCTGTATTTGGGCATCGTCTGATCCTCCCGGTTCTGCGCAGTGGATGATCTCCCATAATGCGTTGCGCCAAATACACGTGTGTGGGTCTCACATGCACGTGCACAGAGGGGCTCGGCCGCTTTGACCAATCAGAGCAGTTCATCATAGCGGGAGTTAGAGCGAGAGCCAGACAAGCAGAGTTTGTGGCATGACAGAAAGAAAACCGTTATTCAACTACAAGCTAGTAATACCCTATCCAGTTATTATAATAGATCCATGATATATGCCCCGCTGATCCAAGATGGCGTCCTGTTCAAATCAGGTGTTTGTGCTCATTAGCGCCCCCCCCATGGGCACTGACACATTAGTGGAACTCTCCCATATTTGGGCATCGTCTGGTCCTCCCGGTTCTGTGCAGAGACGAGCTCCCATGATGCTTTGCTCCAATATGTGTGTGTCTCATGCACGTGCACAGAGGGGCTCGGCCTCTGACCAATCAGAGGGCAGCGTTCTTATCTTTTTTATTTTGCTTTGGTTTAGTTTTTTATACTTTTTTTTAATTTTCTTTGTTTTTATAGACTTGTATATCTTATTTTGTTACTGTTTTATAAAATGTTCTATATTAAAGAAGTGGATTGGATTAGAACAACCCCCAAAGTCCCACAGTATCGTTTCTTTTCTTAACTAATCTCAGAATGTATCTCCTGGATTCACACAAACTTGTAATTGAAGAGATAAATGAATGCTGGTGAATGTTAATCTTTTTTAAGGATATGTATTAACATTTATATTTATGTAAACTACTTTTCTGTATTCACAGCGTTATACTATGTTTTTATTTTGAAAGGGGAAAAGACCGGAAATGAGTCGACCTGTTGTTACCGTGTTGAGTTGCATTTTTGAGACGGAGCAGTGGAGATGAATAAATTACCTCCAACGATCTGGCTTCATCTTTCTTGTACTCCCATACCCTCGGTTACATTAAAATTTATATTAACATTTATAGACATTGTTCCCGCTCCCTTTGGACCAATGACTCCAGTGTTTATTATTATTATTATTATTATTATCAAACCTTACTCCACATAAGCAGAGATCACCTTTAAACACCACCATTTCCTTATTACGTACCTTTCTATATCACTGTCCAGGCCACAGGAAAAACCTCCCACCTTTTTCCATTCAAAGCTATTTCCCAAATTACAACCCGCTGCAAATGGGCAATTTTGCAAGTTCACTTTTTGGTGCTCTCTGGTTTTCAATGCTTTTTCATTATTGACACACATTATCCCCACGAGGCCGCGAGCAGGTCCAGCGCTCGGGGAATCGCCAATTTCCAGCCGTAAAACTTGATGTGGAGTCACCCTGGGTCCAGTCTCTGTCTCTCCCAGAACCAAACAAAACAAGATAAAGTATAATCCTGGCGCACAGTGGCAGTGGCGGTTTGGTATTTAGACAGTTTTCTGATGCTCTGTCACTGACGCTGACGAGGACATAAGTGTGCAGTGGTCATTATGGGGAGAGATAAACAATAATGTAAGGTACTTCTTTAGCACAACAGAAGTTAATGGGAAATGAGACAGAAAGGGATATATACAGTGTTGTGGAGCGTATGTTTTGGTCTCGGATTCCAGACTACACTAGCCTGGTCTTACAACACCATATAGTACTCATTTAATTTCATACAAAGGTCTGTATTTGCTCCATTCACTCCGTCAACAGGTGGGAGGGGTTAACTCCTTTGATTGAACCCATTGGATCTGAGTTTACTGTGACTGTATGTAATGAGCCCGAGTGAGTCGGTAGCATTTAGCATCTAGCCTAGTTGTAGGATTTAGTGTAGCTTTAGCCATCTCCTTTGCCACTAACGAAGCTCGTGGGGAGTAGAGCCACAACATCTTTGCCAGAGATTACATATTGCCAAACATTCCTCTGGCTCCGGCTTCAATTTCTTGATATAACCAGACCAGAATGACCCTGGTCGTACCACACCATTGTACAAATGACATTTCGTACTAAGGTCTGGACCATAGACTGTATATATTAACGAACAGAGTCACGCCTATCTCCACCGTTCTAACTAATGGGCCAAAAAATGTGCTCTACTGGAGCAATCCAAAATGGCCGCGAGTGGTCCCGCCCACAAGAAAATTGTGAAAAAACGCATCTGCGCATGCGTCAGCCGGCGAGAGCTCCATCCATTTGAACGAGAGACTTCAAAAATTCACAGTTAGTTAACTGGAGTGGTCCAAAAAAATTCACCCCCCTCAGCATTGACTCACATGTGCAACGGAGCTTTGGGCCAAGAGCCAACTTTTGGTCCATCCTGTAAAGACATTTTTGAGAGGTCTGCCAACGCTATATGTTAGCATTGGCTAATTCTACTTCTGGGTCCACCCCCATCGGCCCGGGGTGGTATTGCAGCATGTTAGCGCACGTCATTTTGGCCACTTTTGAGCCGGGACCCTCCCCCACTGGTCTGGACGTGCTCCATTGAGCCCCGTTAACAGGTGGGAGGGGTTAACTCCTTTTGCAGATTGAAACGATTGGATCTGAGTTTACCGTGACGCATACAGTGCGCCCGAGTCTGTTGTTAGCATTTAGCCTAGCCATCTCCTTTGCGGCTAACGGAGCCCTTGGGGAGTAGCGCCACAATTTTTTCCAGCGATTACATTTGCTAAACATTACCCTTGCTCCGGCTTCAATTTCTTGATAGAACCAGACCGGATTTCAAACTACGACCTTCCCGTTCGACGCAAACTCTTGACGTCACCCACGACTAACTACAACACCCGCCTTCCACGCTCTCCGAATGGCCGGTCGAAATTCAACCGATTGGACATCACCTCCCACCCACTGCACAACTGTAGAGGAGCTGAGGAGCTCCTTCAGTGGAAGACTGAGGCACCCTCAGTGTAGGAAGGAGCGCTACCGCAGGGCCTTTATCCCCACCGCTGTCAGACTGTACAATAAGTCACTTTAAGTCACTGTATAAGACTGAAAAAAAATAAAAAATCAAACCTGCACTACTACTATTGACACTATATCTGACTGCCACTTTAAATTGCCACTTTTATTGTACATATATATCCTGCATGTAACATGTTTGCACATTTCCTCCTTTTGCACAATCTGAGTGTTCTATCCATGCCAAACGTGACATGTAAATTTCTCCTTGTGAGATAAATAAAGCACATCTTATCTTATCTTGTAATCGCTAACACAGGGACCAGACCCAGACGTTACATGCAGTGAAATAATGATTGAGCGGAGTGTACGGATGGCTAAGGACAGGCTAGACCAGATTACTTTACTATCACATTCTTCACCAAACTACGAACTTCCCGTTCGACGCAAACTCTTGACGTCACCCACATCTAACTACAACACCCGCCTCCCGCGCTCTCTGATTGTTCGGAGGGGATTTAACAGATTGTAATCGCTAACGCAGGGACCAGACCCAGACGTTACACGCAGGAAATGATTATTGATCGGAGTGTACGGATGGATAAGGCCAGGCTATGACTAAACAAAAGTAGACACATTTTACAATGCAGTGGAAAAGTCTTAAGTCTATGTGTGATAAAGAACATGACAAAGAACTATAATAATATCTTACTTTTGCAGATTTGCTGTGGATTAACCATGGTTGTGTTGTGTTTTTCCTTATTGTGAATTGGTAACACTGAACTTGGTTTGAAAATGGTCTTTTCCTGCTTTTGTGCTATTGCTTGCTTGCAATTGACGTCACTTCCGGCTCATTACATATGCGTATCACGAAGTGATGGTCAGCCGAGCTAGTTGTTCACTAGAGCAGCGTGTTGTTGTTTTAAGTTTTTTAACCGATCGAATCGTGAAACCTTTAATGGATACTTTAGGATTCCTCGTGAAGAGATGAATAAAGAGCCTCGCACTAAGGACTTTACGAAAAGACGCAGGAAAAGTGGCTCGCTAACTATTTACTAGCAAACGCTTTTACATCAAAGGATTATTTATTTACCCAGCCATGCAGTTACAATGCGCAGTTATTACATCCCCATCTTTATTTCATTCATTGTCAGGTATGAGTTGGCGTTTGAAATAAACACTGTGAATGTTTGACCTGAAAAGAACACAGCCACAGACGCAGTGTTTTGTTGAGAATGATAAGTTCATTCACCAATCCTTACTTACACGGCTCTGTACGATGCAGGATTTGTCCTTCAGGACCTTCTTAAACCCACAGACAGACGGAAAAGTTGCAGTATCCGTGTTTTTCCAAACCTTCATTTGTTTAGCAGTGCAAAAGCTTGATGGTAACACTAGCTGTGGATTAGAATCTGAAGTGAATAAAATGACAGTCTAGGATCTTGTCTTGAATTCAGACAGAAGACATTTTTTATCGTCGATGGTAGAGACAGCATAAACAAAGACGTTACAGAATGTAAGTGGCATACAGCGGAGGAATGGAGACTTATTAGCATTATTAGCATGTTAGCATTTGCCGCTGTGCTAGTAGCTTCAACCTTGATATTACCAAAACATGTAGTGGAAAAATTCTGCCTTGTGCATATTGTTAGAACGTTCACCCAAGCCCCGGCGATCCAAGATGGCGCCCTATTCAAATGAATGGTTGTGCTCAGTGGCGCTTTGTGACGGCATGGGGGCTGAAAAGATCAGCGGAAGTTGCCTGAAACTCGCAAAGAACTTTGGGAAACTCGCAAAGAACTTTGGGAAACTCGCAAAGATCTATGGGAAACTCGCCTGTATTTGGGCATCGTCTGGTCCTCCCGGTTCTGCGCAGTGGATGATCTCCCATAATGCGTTGCGCCAAACACGCGTGTGTGGGTCTCACACCGGGTCTCACGCACGTGCACAGAGGGGCTCGGCTGCGCTCTGACCAATCAGAGCAGTTCAGCAGAGCGGGAGTTAGAGCGAGAGCCAGACGAGCAGAGTTTGTGGCACTAAAGTGTGGATTTAAACAAAACCGAAGGATTTAAGAAGAAAAAAAGTTCAGGATGACAAAGGGCACTAAAATCCCCACAAAATCCGACCTTTATGAAAGCTGTAGGTTCTCTGTCAGCTGAGGTCGAGCTGTTTTAATATGCATTGAGTTCTATGGGGAAAATTTCTGGGTAGCCCACGTGAATTTAGTCTGGTTTAGTCTGCAGTACCGCGAGAATCTCCTGAGCACATGAGTTATTCAGCTACAAGCTAGAAATACCCTATCCAGTTAATATAATAGATCCATGCGTTCACCACAGTAGCTTCAAAGTGTCATGAAATATCTAAAAAAGCAAAGAAATACTCGGAAGAGTCGCATTTTCTTCATATATCAGCAGCAACTCTTGCTGGCCTGACCACCACTTCGTCAACCGGAAGTTTATGCGTCACGTGATCGCAAGCAAGCAATTGATGTCCTGATTTACAAAAAGTCACTTCAATGACCTGCACTGGGACTGAGAAAACCCACACTGCTATGGGCACTTTTCATTTTTATTGTAAGAAGAGACTATATTTCTAACCCTTTTAACAGTCCTTAATTAAAGTTATGGTGCTTAACTAAAATACAAACAGCTTCTGTCCAAAAAAATCTTGCTGAAAACAAACCAGTTGTCCGGTGTTTACATGACATCGGTAACTATTATCATAGATCCCATTTCAGATTCTCAAATGTATCTACTGGATTTGTACAAAAACATAATTGAGGAAATGAAGGAAATCTCTTTGGGTTTTTTCCCCATTGCTTTCTTAGGAGTTTAGTAGTTCCTTGCCGAAGCAGGAGGGTCTAAGGACAACACCGAGGTTCACTCCCTAAGGTCCTGAGACTTCTATATGTTGGTTATTATTGTATTTTTATGTTCAAACTGTGTCTTTGCCTTTGAAGAGTTGCAGCATTTTCTCACATGCATCTTCTCCTGTGAAAAACCAACGCAGCTTTGGTTAATGAAGCGTGGCCCGACTCTAATGAAGCCGCCTCACTGCACCTGCCTGACATTTGGCCCTCGCCAGCTGCGGCTTAGACCTGGAGTCGGAAATAACTGTGGATTTGACCAAATAGTAACAAGGAGATGTGTTTCATATGCAGACTATCAACACTGACTCCAAGGGTTAGCTTAGCCTTATCCATGTGTAAACACAGGTAAAAGACTGGTCCGTGATCATTTCCTACATGTACGTCTGGGTCTGATCCTAGTGGCTGCAGTTTCCTCGGTTGAATCCCCTCCGACCAATCAGAGAGCGGGGGAGGAGGGTGTTGTAGGTCGGTGTCGGTGACGTCATGAGTTTGTGCTGAATTTGCTGGTTGTAGTTTGTCGAAGAATGCGATAGTAAATAAATCTGTTCTGGTTCAATCCAAATATCAAGAAACTGAAGCCGGAGCAAGAGGAATGTTTAGTAAATGTCATTGAAGCAAAGATGTTGTGGCTCTACTCCCCACGGGCTCCGTTAGCGGCAAAGGAGATGGCTACAGCTAGGCTAAATGCTAAAGCTAGGCTAAATGCTAAATTCCTCACTCACTCAGGCTCATTACATACGTCACGGTAAACTCAGATCCAATCGTTTCAATCTGCAAAAGGAGTTAACAGGTGGAAGGGGTTAACGGAGTCAATGGAGCAAATCCAGACCTTAGTATGAAATTAAATTAGTACTATGGTGGGGTCAGACCAGGCTAATGATGTTTGTTTTGCTGTTTGTTTTATTTCTCTGTCTGCCCGTTCAACATTGCTTCATTACTGCAAACCCAGAATATCTTCTATCTCTATAATAAAAAGGGGTTTTCCTCTGCATTTGTTTCTGCTCAGATTTAAAACTTGAAATTATAATAAATCTATTTGTGAGATTCAGAAACAGTTTAAATTTGAGTTTTTTTGGCAACACTGATCCCAAACAAAATGCTTGTTTCAATCTCAATGTGTGAAAAATTATAATCTTCTACAGATTCCTGTGGTGGATAGTTACTATTGTGAAATGATAAAATACTTAAGAAAAGCAATTAACAGTCTTTCATTCAGAACTTTAACGACTTATTAAAGAATGCAAAGAATGTACTCAATTATGTGAATCCGTTTAACACAATCTGAAGAAGTGAAGCTATTACAGTTAAAGGGGTTAATTAAGTTACCACTTTTATTATGTTCCATCTGAAAAATATTTCATATTTTTGAACATTTTGACTGTGTTGAATCAGATAAATGTGATACTGTTCTTGACAAAACCAGCACCTGTCGTCACTTTGCCTCTGAGACAGAGGCAAAGTGACGACAGGTTTACAGTGTGCAAAGGATTGATAAACCTACAGGCTTAATTAGCAAAATACAAGTGAACACAATAATTATCAAATTATCCACGAGGTTTTGCAGTTTGAACAAATTGTTCTGAGAAATGCACAAACTGTTGTGCAAATGTGAAGAGGGATCTGAGAAATGCACCAAAGCAACTGAGAAAAGCTGTAAGCTAAAATAATATGATGTCAGATAACATTACACACATGAGACAAATGTGGTACAACTGCAGCAGTGACAACAACATATCTGTAATATTTTAAGCTAGCAAAAGTTTATCTAAGGCAAAAACTCAATCTTGACGCAGTTTTTTTCAAATCTCGTCCAACTCCCGAGTCCACCTCACAGCCCCATCACATACTTTTGTATTAATTCATATAATTTAATATATTTTCTCGCTGCCAGACACTCCAACCAAGGATTGTCTGTGTCGTTTCTCTGCTAATTAGTTTTGCTCTAATCCGTCATTCCGTTAGCACGGTGTGAATGCCAAACATGCACATATATATTTGCTTATAGCGGTAATTACAGCCTATTTCAACAGTAGATAACCAAAGTCTTTCATTCACTGCGTGGGACTGAAGGAAAACAGTTTGTTATTTATAAACTTCTGCCTGTTTACCACATTTATCTCTCTCTCACACACACACAAAGTTATAAAAAAAAACAGTGCGGTGCTTTTGTGTGTTTTTATTTTCTCCTTTTGTTAGTTTTTCCATGTGCTGTTGTGATTTTTTTAAGCCGTGTGTGCTGCCGGTGAGACAGATAGGGACGCGGCCTCGTACATCTTAATGTGATCAGTTACCAAAAAACATGCGAAAGGGAAGAGGGAAAATTTAGTCAGTGTTGGAGGCAACGGTTTTCTCTTTTGTCATCGTAAAGAGGTGGCGGTCTCCTCTTCTTCTTCACTGACATTTGTTTAAAGGTTGCAATAAGGAATGAATCTCCATCTAAACCCGGAGGAAGAAGCAGGATGTGTTATTCATGGTTGTTGTTTATTCACACGCTCGTAAAGGTTGCTGCGTACTGACAAAAAGTACATGTTTTTATGACTTTAATGTATACTTTACATATTCAAAGGCAACACAAACCAGCTCTAAATGCATAGATGTGTCACGGTACATTTGGAAAATCCACAGACTGTTTTTGAGCAGTTTTGGAGACAGGTTCGGAACATAATCAAAGAGAAAACTCGTGTGCTCCCCTCTCATTACGATCTGATCCAGTCTGGGAGGAGGGGCAGCATCCGTCTGTGTGTTTGTGTCTCAGTCCATAAAACTGTGAAATGGCATTGAGTGATTATACAGATGTGTCGACCTGTGATGGAACCGATTTTTGTATTGGAGGAAGTGTCTATGAATGTGTCAATATTGTGTGTTTGTGTGTAGTCTGTTTTTCTTGAATCCATCTTATACGGTGCCTTGCGAAAGTATTCGGCCCCCTTGAACCTTTCAACATTTCACCACATTTCAGGCTTCAAACATAAAGATATAAAATTTAATTTTTTTGTCATGAATCAACAACAAGTGGGACACAATCGTGAAGTGGAATGAAATTTGTTGGATAATTTCAACTTTTTTAACAAATAAAAAACTGAAAAGTGGGGCGTGCAATATTATTCGGCCCCTTTACTTTCAGTGCAGCAAACTCACTCCAGAAGTTCAGTGAGGATCTTTGAATGATCCAATGTTGTCCTAAATGACTGATGATGATAAATAGAATGTGCCTGTGTGTAAACAAGTCTCCGTATAAATGCACCTGCTCTTTGATAGTCTCAGGGTTCTGTTTAAAGCGCAGAGAGAACCATGAAGACAAAGGAACACACCAGGCAGGTCCGAGATACTGTTGTGGAGAAGTTTAAAGCCGGATTTGGATACAAAAAGATTTCCCAAGCTTTAAACATCTCAGGGAGCACTGTGCAAGCAATTATATTGAAATGGAAGGAGTTTCAGACCACTGCAAATCTAAGAAGACCCGGCCATCCCTCCAAACTTTCATCTCAAACAAGGAGAAGACTGATCAGAGATGCAGTCTAGAGGCCCATGATCACTCTGGATGAACTGCAGATACAGTAACTACAGCTGAGGGGGGGATGGTGTGTTCAGGGTGATGAGCTGTGTTGCTTTTATGCCAAACATATCGTTTTGCATTGTGGCCAAAAAGTTTGATTTTGGTTTCATCTGACCGGAGCACCTTCTTCCACATGTTTGGTGTGTCTCCCAGGTGGCTTGTGGCAAACTTTAAGAGACTTTTTATGGATATCTTTGAGAAGTGGCCACTCTTCCATAAAGGCCAGATTTGTGCAGTACGCGACTGATTGTTGTCCTATGGACAGACTCTCCCACCTCAGCTGTAGTTATCTGCAGTTCATCCAGAGTGATCATGGGCCTCTTTTCTGCATATCTGATCAGTCTTCTCTGTATAAAACCCCCTGTGGTCAGTTTCACTTGAACTGCTCCACGGCCCCCCTGCTAATGGGACATTCCATTCTACCTGGGCATGTCTTAACTTGTTCAGTTCAGTGTTGCCGATGTTGTTGCTTAGAGCATGTGCCGTGCTTGTGTGCGTCAATTACGAGTAAGTAATACTGTAACTGGAATGTTAGAAGCTATATTTCTCATGCCTGGTATTGTATATATGTGTATTGCCCATATAAATGTGAAGTTCTGTTAGTAGTTTCAGCCACGAGGCACCTTATTGACACGTGGTCAGCTTAGTAAGACATTTCAAAGTGTTACATGTGTTAAATATTAGTTACATATTATTTGTGTGCCTTAAAATGCATATCGTGATGTTCACTTTGTACATTTGCCTAGTTTGGCGTCGAGTAAAGTTTCCCTTTGTTCCTAAGTGCAATTACCTTGCCGTGCGCTAGAGGCGCTGTTTGGCACAGCCATAGTCCTGCCCCTACTCATTAACATTCATATCACCTCCATTATAGACTTGTAGCTCTAAGCGTGCAGTACATTTTTAAGACCACCAGGTTGCGCCATTATCCCCAGATCATATCGTTCCTCCTGTATAATGACCACCCTGTAACTTGTTTGTATTTACTGTATGCCTGGGCCTAATTGTTTGTTCTGTTGTTTTACAGAAAACCACACACACACACACACACACACACGCACACCTCACCCATGTACAATAAAGTGTTCAGTTTGAAATAAACTCGGAAACATAAAGGCTTGGACATTCCCTTCATCACCAGTCTCCAAAATTCCTTCTGACAGAGGAGAGGACGAGCTGCCAACCACCAGTATTTTAAGCACGCACATGTCCTAAATAAGTGGTCCTTCGAGCCGGACGGTTGGCAGTTTTCCCTAATGGAGACATCAAGGCAAGATGATGGAGAGCAAGCTGTTCGTCCCCGGAGGCTCCATCGCCTCCCAGGACATCTGGATGACTTTGTTCTCACCGATCCTTTCCATCAGCCTGATCCAGATATGAGCACTTTGAGGTGTAACGTTGTGACACCAGATCGAACATCGACTCCAATACAACAAGGAGCTGGAGCTGAGAGGTTTCCAGACATGGAGAGGATGATGAGGATGGAGCGGTGTGTCTCACACGTTCAAGACCAGATGAGGGAGCTACAGAATACCCTCCAAGCATCTCTGAATCTTCACCGGTCACCAGTACGACTTACACTGTCCGGGGAGGCACGCTGTCCCAGTGTTCCCACAGACCAGCAAATGGGCAGCCTGGAGACCATCCTCCCTCTCATCCAAGTACTGTCCAATCCCGAGCAGCCCACTGTGCAGAGAGCCACATCCCCCGCAGTCCTGCCGGTTCCTACGCTCCCCACTCCTCTTTCCACAGAACCTGCTGTTCGTGACGTGGGGGACTCTACACAGCCTGTTTATGTCCTCTCTTCAGCTCGAAGCGCAGCTCGACCAGCACCAGTTGTATCCAGGCCTGCAGCATCAGACCATCCACATCCGCCCTGGCCGCAGCAGCAGCAAAGAGAAGTGAATTGGACGACATCTTATCCCACTTGGTCTACACAGCCCAACGAGGGACCATACAGTTACCTGGGAGCAATGCAGACTCAGCCCTCAGCATTTGCTCCATATGTTGTGCCTGTTTCTTCAGGCTCATTACCCTGGGCTCAAGGCCCTACTGTGAGTCATCCCCCCTATGCACAGGTGCTCCCCCCCCCTCTGAGCACACACTATATGCACAGGGACTCAGCATTCCTCCCTCAGCCTCCTGTCAGTTTACAGCCTAGTGCTCCTCAGGACAGGTCACATTACACTCCCCCTATGTTGGCAGCCCAGAGGCCTAACCTGATGGAGATGGCTATATCCTCCTCTTATGGCATCCCTAAGCCAAGATTAGTAAGTTTTACCACAGGTAAAGAGAGCGACTTTCTATTATTGAAGAAGGGATTAGATGGTGTAATGGGCCCACATCTACATCTTTCTGAGGATTATAAATTCCAGGTACTTCTGGATCACCTCAAATTCCCAGCTGCATTTCAGATAGCAAAGAGATATGTGCATGACCCCATGCCATATACCAAAGCAATGCAGGCCCTGCAGCAACGCTATGGACAGCCATGTCAGTTAGTCCAAAGTGAGTTAAATGGCATTTTGAGAGCCCCCACAGTGAGAGCAGGAGATGCACAGGGTTTTGAGGACTTTGCTCTATCCGTTAGTAGTCTAGTGGGACTATTGACCTCCTTAGATGAAGCTGCTAAGAGTGAGCTAGAGTGTGGATCTCATGTAGACAGGCTGCTGAGTAAACTCCCCCATTCCTATCAGGACAGTTTTGCAGAATATTGTCTGTCACGGGGAATTTTACAGACTGACTCAGCTAATACATACACACTACCTGACTTTGCCAAATGGCTAGAGAGGAAATCACAAGCCATTCAGATCTCCAGAAGAGCTACTGAGAGCTATACGACAGATAAACCTCGCTCAGACCGCAAAGACAAACCTAGCCAGTTCAAGCAGCCAAAGTCTTCCTCATCCATTTACTATGGCACAGAGAAAGCACCCACTCCTGCTGCCATTAACGCAGAGAGCAAGGACACAGCTAGGGGTAAGAAACGAGAAAAGTTCAAGCCATATTGCCCATTTTGTAGTAGTACAGAACATTATTTCAGTTCCTGCCCAGATTTTATCAAGCTAAGTACTACACAGGTTGTCAGCTGGATAAATGAAAATAAGAGATGCTGGCGATGTGGTAGAGGACATCAGCCTGACAGTTGCACTCTTAAAAAGCCTTGTGCCACATGTGGAGAGCAGCACCTGCAGATCCTCCATGAGGCATCCTCCAGTACTAGGAGTGTTTTGACTCTAAGCACTACATCCAGTATGGTGTACCTGGACCAGGCTACTCACTCTGGCAGAGTCATGCTCAAGGTTGTCCCAGTCACACTCCACAGTAAGGGCAGATCATTATCTACACACGCCATTCTGGACGATGGCTCTGAACGGACTATTGTTTTATCCGCAGCCGTTCATTATCTTCAACTAGAAAGGACAGCAGAGTCCCTTAAGCTGAGGACTATCAGGCAGGAAGTGTCAGAGCTAAAGGGAGCGAGTGTCACTTTTGATATAAGTGCAACACAAGACCCTCAAGTTAAACTTAACATAGCAACGCTTTCACTGCTGCTGAGCTCAATCTGGCCAAACAATCTTGCCCCATGAACACTCTGCGGCAGAAATATCCCCACCTGAGTGACGTCCCATTTAAGGCATTTAAAGATGTACAGCCAATGCTCCTTATTGGCTCAGATAATGCACATCTCATTACGCCTCTGTCACCAGTTAAGGCCGGCCCACTAGGTACACCTGTGGCTGTGAACACTCAGCTGGGCTGGGCCATACAGGGTCCTGCCACATTCCTGCATGCACCCACTGAGGCTGCATGTCTGCACACATCAGTGCTACCATCCCCGGCTCAGGTGTTGAGACACAATGTAGAGAGGTTATGGCAGTTAGATGTACTTCCCTTTCGTTCAGAGAAGGAAGCCAGCCGATCTAAACAAGACAAAGAGGCTCTTCAGTTATTACAGACTCAGACCGAGCGGGTGGAAGTAGATGGAGTGTTGCGTTATGCTACTCCTCTGCTCCGACGCAAAAATGCCCCTAAACTACAAGCTGGCCCTGAGTCAGTTATGGCACTGCTGAGGTCCACAGAAAGGCGCCTGAGTAAAGACCCTGATTTAGCAGCTGTTTACACTGCAGAAATACACAAACTAGAACAGTCAGGCTATGCTAGAAAGCTAACACCAAGTGAGGCAAGCAGCACTGACGAGTCTTGGTTTATCCCTCATCATATTGTAAGGTTAAACTGAGGGCAGGACCAAGCCTGTCCACTCTGTTTACCATTGACCAAATGGAGAGATACAGCTTCAAAGGAGCCATGGGGTCAGCCACAAGCCGCCATCAATCATGAGGATTACAGATGCCAAAAAGAGTAATAAAGTCACCACGGGGATAAGCACCTCTGTCTCTGCCTGCCTGTAGAGATCAAAGATCACAACCCTGCCCTCGCTCACAGACTCCTGCCACCGGACAATCAAAGACTCTCCCGCGGCGCTCTGACGCCCCCTTGTGAACAATGGACACTATCACACCCGGGACGGACAATTGCGAACCGGTACCCCTGGGTCCAGTACCCCAATAATCTGCATTGTGCCCCATATGTGTGTATCAATGTCAAAGTAATGAAATACGGTGTGTGTTTGTACATGTCTTATGATTATTAGCATCAATCCTGTGTGTTTCCTTTACAAACTGTCTGTTGTAAAAGGGGTCTGTCCACAGAGGGCAGGGGTGGCATGGACACGCCCCCTGGGAAGCCTATATGAGCACCCACACGCCATTGTTCTTTCTCTTGCCTTCTCCTGAAATCACTATCGCAACCTCCCTGGCCATCGGCGTCCCGCGGCACGTGTCTCCTACTACGGTCGCGCCAGCACGCATCGGGCCTTCTACTCCGCCAAACATACTCTCCTCTGGCTCGGGACCTTACGAACCATTTCATCACCAGCCTCTTTCCTTGGCTCTGGACTATACGCGTGCAACCCATTCCGGACTGAGCTGCATACGCGTGGACCAGCAGCTGGACCAACTCACTGGCTTTGTACCTCCCGCCTGCCCAGACAAAGGAACCACGTGGACTGATCCCCAACCCAAATCCTTTCTCCATCCTCTACGCTCCTTCAAAGTAAGACTGTTCCTCTGTTAAATGTATGATTTGAATGATATGTGTACAACTCCTGCTTTTAATGTGACCAGAAATCCCTTTTCGTTATATTTTTACCCTCATTTTTGTAATCAATAAAATACTTTTCTTTAACTCAACCCCTTCAGAGTCGCGTTGTTAGATCTCGGAATATCACTGGCCGATAAAAGTACTCACTACCTATTAGATTTATAGATTGATATCGAGGCAAAGATTTGGTTGGTGTCTATGTGCAGATTTCTAACTCTGCTGGTGCCCAAAATAAATAACATAGACCTGTTGGTGGAACGGCGAGCTTCCGCTCCGGAGACTAGCCGCTCCACACTACCAAATTCATACTAATAAGTAATTATAATCAGCTAATATAAGTAGTCACCCTACAATATTGGTACCCTGTTTGTGAGATCCGCGAATATAGACCAGATTTATCGACTCGTACTCTGTGAATTGACCGGTTAATATACGCTAACTTAGACTGCTGCTCCGCTCACAGCGCTTCCCCCCACTCCCGCACCCCCTCTGTCCCTGCTACCCCCGTTGCTAGAGTGACTTCAACGGCAATCGAGCGCCCCTACGCCCCACGCTTGCGATAAAAGCGTCTCGTGCATGCACCAGACTATTAATTTAGTCTCAAAAATCCTGGCTTTGGCGCAGGTACTACGCATCTCCTGCAACGTGTCGCCCGCTTGGCCAGCGGGCAGCGTGGAATGTGAAAGCCGCTTCCCTCTGAAGAGAAAGCGCAAAACCTTATTCTTATAACTCCACTGTACACCGTGTCCAGAACACGGGTGTACGGATCTACTGTGTCCCTTTGTGACCCAGGTCACACAGGATTTTAACCGAGTATATCTGTGTAAAAGGCTGTAAATGGCAGCTGTTTGAATGTGATGCTATCGTTTTGCTAAAGGCGGCTAACGCTAACTCTGTCTCACCACTCTCTCTGCCCGCTAACCTGCTGTTGTATACACACACCAGCACCCTACAGTACATACATACAAACCCCATTCCACCACTGTGATTACGTGCTTGTGCGAACTATATAACTCGCTCCAGACTTTCGTGTATAAACTGCTGCTACAATGTACCGTTGCCGGCAAGCTAAATGCTAGCTACGCTCCTTTGTTTTTAGCATACGGCTAAACTTCCGCCCGGACCCCGCTAGCCTCAAAGCTAACTCTGACAACGCCGTTGCTCCTACTACTGCTCCCACTATACGCTGCTTCTCTACCGTTAAAACTAGTGCCACTCTGTTTAACCGAACTGCATTCGGTCACCAAAACTCATTGTTTATTGCCTACACTGCTGCCAAAATGTCCCGTTGCCGGCAAGCTACATGCTAGCTACGCTCCTTTGTTTTTAGCATACGGCTAACTTCCGGCCCTGGCGCGCTAAAAGCCAGAGCCGCATCCCCACTGCTAATACCATTCTGCTGCATTGTCTACCTGCTGTCTAACAATAACACTACTTACTATACTTCGTACTATCCTATCCCACTCTGATTCTGTGTTCTGACGATCATAAGGCGCCAGCCGTCTCGGCATACTGCTAAACGGGCCGCACCTCTTATTGTCTAAACACAAAATTGCTTTCCGGTCCCGGCACTACTTCCGGGACCACATTGCTGCTGTCTTGACTTTTACCCTGCACCACGTCTCACGATCAAGTGATTGGCTGTGGTTGTAACATTAACACTGTTTTGGCTGTTGTCCCTCGCTGTTTCTGTTCCAACTAAAATCTCTACTTTGCCAAACTTGATGTTTGATTGCACTAAACTAAAACTAATAATTTTAATTCCGCCCCCTTCTGCATGTCATATTGTTTTTATTAGAACACATTACTGCTATACATAACAAAAGCTAACGCTCTGTTTCGGCTTCTCCTCTTAAACATAATTGTTAAGCTACATTGCTGCATTAGCCAAGGTTAATGCTGTAAACTCTGCTCTCCTTCTGCTGCATGTCGCTGGTGATACGCATTCTATGCTTTATTCCTGCTCACTCACTACTGCTAGTTTACAGTAACACATCTGTGTGGTGATTTAACAAACACTGCACTCCCACACACCCCCGCCCCCCTCCTTGCCACTGATAATAACACATTGCTGTGGTAACTAATCCTATTCTGTACTCCTGCTCCTGCATGATGCGCGTTATTGTTGAACCACATCGGCGTGTGATCTGACAGATACTGCACTCCCACCTAGTGGTGAAACTAACACTCTACTATGCCAAACTCTATGTTTGATTGTACTACATCAAAACTAATACTCTATTTCTAACCCTCACTGTCGCTAAAACTGCATTACCTTGCCTCAGCCTGCGGCCTTTTTGCTACTGCTTACTGGAGCTGCGTCTAAAGCTACGCCGCGCCACGAACGCAGGTGCGTCACAAACGCGCCTCTAACGCTGCGTCTCTAGCGCTGCGTCTTAAGCCGCGCCCATCACGCTGCGTCTTAAGCCGCGTCCGTCACGTTGCGTCTTACGCTGCGTCTCTCGCGCTGCGTCTTAAGCCGCGCCCATCGCGCTGCGTCTTAAGCCGCGCCCATCGCGCTGCGTCTTAAGCCGCGCCCATCACGCTGCGTCTTAAGCCGCGTCCGTCACGTTGCGTCTTACGCTGCGTCTCTAAAGCCGCGTCTTAAGCCGCGCCCATCGCGCTGCGTCTTAAGCCGCGCCCATCGCGCTGCGTCTTAAGCCGCGCCCATCACGCTGCGTCTTAAGCCGCGCCCATCGCGCTGCGTCTTAAGCCGCGTCCGTCACGTTGCGTCTTACGCCGCGTCCGTCACGCTGCGTCTCTAACGCTGCGTCTTAAGCCGCGCCCATCGCGCTGCGTCTTAAGCCGCGCCCATCGCGCTGCGTCTTAAGCCGCGCCCATCACGCTGCGTCTTAAGCCGCGCCCATCGCGCTGCGTCTTAAGCCGCGCCCATCGCGCTGCGTCTTAAGCCGCGTCCGTCACGTTGCGTCTTACGCCGCGTCCGTCACGCTGCGTCTCTAACGCTGCGTCTTAAGCCGCGCCCATCGCGCTGCGTCTTAAGCCGCGCCCATCACGCTGCGTCTTAAGCCGCGCCCATCGCGCTGCGTCTTAAGCCGCGCCCATCACGCTGCGTCTTAAGCCGCGTCCGTCACGTTGCGTCTTACGCCGCGTCCGTCACGCTGCGTCTCTAACGCTGCGTCTTAAGCCGCGCCCATCGCGCTGCGTCTTAAGCCGCGCCCATCGCGCTGCGTCTTAAGCCGCGCCCATCACGCTGCGTCTTAAGCCGCGCCCATCACGCTGCGTCTTAAGCCGTGCCCGTCACGCTGCGTCTTAAGCCGCGCCCATCGCGCTGCGTCTTACGCCGCGTCCGTCACGCTGCGTCTCTAACGCTGCGTCTTAAGCCGCGCCCATCGCGCTGCGTCTTAAGCCGCGTCCGTCACGCTGCGTCTTAAGCCGCGTCCGTCACGCTGCGTCTTACGCCGCGTCCGTCACGCTGCGTCTCTAACGCCGCGTCCCCCTACGTGCGCCGACGCCACTAACCCCAACGCTCTCCGCTGACACACAGGTGAAGAAGTACTAACGCCCGGCCCCTGCCCTAGGCCGCCTACTCGCATACACCGCCACACGGAGAGGACGCTGTAGTCACGACTTTGACACACACCAAGGTCTACACCACCACACGACCAACAGCTAAACTACCCTCTCTATAGCACTGCTTTCCTCCTTTCCCTCCTCCCACCGTGTCGTACACACACGTTCCAAGTCATACTCGCATACACTCACCCACACAAATATGGAAATCGATGGCGGAAACTCGCCACGACCGAGCAGGCACGACGGTGTCTCAGAAGGACACGGCATAGTGGATAACTTTCTGCGAGACCTCACAGAGAAGTTATTCCCAGGGGGCTACGACACGCTTGAGCACAGCTCACTCTCTGACTTACAAGATGCTACCTCCAGATTAGCATCCGAAGCTACTACGACAAAACTCCAAGGTAAAACCCTAACCCAGTGGCTAGGACGACTGGCCATAATCTCCAGGATAACCTTGCGCGACTCCGAAGCCCAGAAAGCAAGGCTCCAAAACACAGTGAGTGACCTGGAACGACAACTGGCGGAAACTAGGAAATCCGCCGCGACCCGCTTACAACAAATCCAACAGGTAAGTAGGGACCACCAACAGGGACTGAGCATGACTCCAAGCGCGACCATGGATCTTGATCGCGCAGCGGAAATCAGGACCGCTATTTCGAACGGAACCAGCCGTGACATTACCTCCGGCCCACACTCCCCTCGCCCCGACCGCGGCGAACCATCGTCCAACTGTGAACGCAGGAGCGTGGCCGAACTGGTAAGTATCATGACGGGAAAGGACCAAAATCAAGGTCATAGGAACAATACACAACCCAACATTGGACACGTCGACCACTGCGACCCCCACGACGCCCCTCCGGGAACACACATGGACATGCGACACAGACAACATGACTATCCGACCCATGACCCTGGCCCACCTGACGTCCATACGAGACATGTTTCAGACTGCAGCCATTGGGACGAAAGGGCCCGCCCTCAACATAGCGGACAAACCTACAACGACCCCCCTGGCCCACATCTGAACATGCTACATGGACCACACGACTTACGGTGCCCCAAGTCTGGGCCGTCCGCATATGCTGCGACACAATGGCCAGTGACCCGCGATGGGAACGCCGGGGACCTCCCCAAACATGGAGGACAACCCCACGGCAACCCCCCTGACGCACGCCAGGACTTAACCCTAGGCCAACGGGATTACCCGGACTGGGGGGGGACGGCCCCCGACCTCGACAGGTCGGACTTAGCCTCCCTCCGACACGACAACCCCACACTAGAACGCCCCTTCGACGTCACGATCGACACGACGCTCGGAACCCCCGGCCGTGATGAAGAAATAATGCCGATACGCCATGGGCCGTTAGATTCTGCTTCCGATACACTCACTTCGTTGGTACTCGTGGTGCCTCGAAGCATGAGGGGGGTAATGTTGGCACACGCCCATGACGCACCTACCGCGAAACAAACAGGTATAAACAACACACGTCAGGCACTACAACAGGTAGAAACGACGGACCGGACGGTGACCGAAACACCAAGGTACGTATCCCCAAACCGGAGTGACGAGAATGTGAAACTCCCCCGGCTCCTGAGGACAAACCAATACAGGACCGACCCGCAGGACCACCTCCAGGTCAAAAACCAGGTATGGTATTACACCTTGGCACATTCCCCAGGACACGTGGGAACCGGCCCCACCAGACTACGCCGGAAACCGCGACCCCGCTGGTCAAGACCATACAGGGTGGGAAACAAACTCTCAACCGCAGTGCACCAAATCGAGGTCACAAAAGGTAGAGAGCCCACCCTCAGATGGGCCTGTTACAGCCAAACCAAACCACACAAACAAAGCCCCATGGGACAAGCAGGGCACACTTCAAAACCCAGTTAGGAACACACCACGTGACCTCAAACACGATTAGTCCAGCACCCACTAACACTCTTCTCGGCTGCACTAATCGACTCTCTCTTTCTCTGTCCCTATCTAACCCCTAACAGTTGTTTCACGCCTTGCAGAACATGTGGTCCACTTTCCTTCTCGTGCTGACCTGCATACTGGGCCTCGGCACCCCAGAAATTATTGAGACCGGACCAGCCTCCGGGATCGTTTTAAAGGAACAACCCGGGCTCCTCATCACGGACGTCCGACTCCACACACAGCGAATCTTTGTCAGACTCAATCCTAGTGAAGTCTGCCGCAAGAACCTGCCCTTGAAGGTCACACTCAAAGATTGGGCAGGTGCACGCTGGACCCAGACGGTCGTGGAGCATGCTGAGGCAGACATACAACACATGCTGACGCAACTAGAGAAGTTCACGATCACTAGGACAGAGCTCAGTGACCCCCGCCCCAGACCCAAACGATTTATTGGGGCTATCCTCGGCGCGGCGTCCGCCCTGGGCACCCTCTTTAGTTTAGGGATGTCCACGGTAAACGCCATCAGCCTATCCTCCCTCAGACGCCACCAACAAGAAATGGCCTCTGAGCTCGAGGATGTCAAAACCAGACTTGACCAACAACAGAACGACGTGGTAACCTTGGGAAAATCCCTAAAAGGAACCATGCTAGTACTTAACACACACGAGGTTGCGATTAAACGCACCTCCGCTGCGGTCAACCAACTCTTAGACGTCCTCCAACTAGACTACGCCCATACTCAGCTGACCACCCAACTGATGGAGGACATGCTACGTCACCTCAGTTCCTCGATCGAAAACCTAGCCATGGGCCGTATCCCGCCATACCTCGTGCCGCTATCGTTAGTTGAGAACATTCTCGCCGTAGCCACACGGGACGCCGTAACCCCCATGCAAGCCCACTTAGCGTACACGCTGGGCGCTGCAGTCCCCATCTATGTTAATCCTCTGGACCGCGAGGTAGCCTTTCTAGTCACCCTACCGATAGTTCCCGGCGACAAAATCTACCGACTAAAAGGGATCACTAACCTAGGGACTTGGAGGGACAATGCCCACGTCAGAGTCCAGACCCCAGACATAGTAGCCTACCATGACAGTAACCCCAATTTATACCTAACGCCAAACCTAAGGATGTGTACCCTCACCAAGGACATCCATTACCTCTGCCCCAGCAAACCTTTCGTCAGGGACAGCACCGATGGCATCTGCGGCCTGAGGCCCATGACTCCAGGGAGTCGATGCCCCGCGACGGTCACCTCTCGGAAACAAATAACCGAAACTAGAGCAGAGATTGTAGGGGCACGCTGGCTAGTGAACACTCCCCTTAGAACGGCGACCCTGACCTATGACAAACACGACACCTCGTCCCGAGTAAGCCTCCCGGACGAAACCTTTTGGGTCGACGTCCCAGCCGACGCTATCCTGCACGTAGGCGACCTGGCATTATACCACCTGTATCCGAACCAGTACGAGGCAGAGGTCGAGATACCAGAGTTCTTTGAGGAAAGGGCCTTGGAACTTCAACCCTCTACCCTAGTCCAAGCCACCTACGAGGGGGCACAAACCGTTGACGTTACGGTCGTAGACAATCTCCTTCAAGAGATTGCCAAGCGACCGACCATCCACCACCAACCAGTAGCCTACTCCTGGGCCGCCCCCGATACAGTCATGGCCATCGCGGTAGGACTCGGGTACGGCCTGGTCGTAGTCATGGCCTTCGTCCTAAATAGACGGGTTAGACGACTCCGCGATAGCTTTAACAGGTGCACGGAGGCAATGACGAGACAGATCCGTAGACGACCAAACCGGGGCGACAGCGCCGTCGAGCGTGGCAATTTGAGTCGGCGTCCCCAGGTCAATGAGTCAGAGTACGAGGACCTCCAAAGTCACCCACTCGAGGCGGTCACCCTTTCTATCACGGAAGGTGAACCAAGGGCCTAAAACACCACTAAGAGTCACCAGCTCAGACCCAACCAACCTACCTCGATACCTAATCAGTCTCCTAGACAATCATGCCTGTCATCCCCATTTATATGCAGGAAATGTCCCTCGTAATTAAAGCCCCACTTGCTACGTCACATATTCGTGTAACCCTCACACTCCCCTTTTAGAACGAGCAAGATGGGAACCCCTCACCATCGAGTGCCTTAACGACGCTCCTACCCGCTGCCAAGGCAGCCACCTTTTTTTTTGATTTTTGAAGTTTCCTATTTTGTATCCTAGTCCCCTAAAGTAGAAACTCCTGCTACTCTCTTGGCTTGGAACTTTGAGTCTTCCAGACCAAGAGACCCAGGAGTCAGACGCACCGGCCCAAACCTTAGAGTTCACGGCCGGAGCTCACTCCCTAAAACCCCTGATTCCGGTTAGAACTAGCCTGCAGGGCCAGGACTCGCCTTAGAGGAAACCCGGCCTCGACAAACCAAGCCAGAGGCCCGAGACCCAACCGCTACGAGCCTGCCCCAGTTAGGCGCTTGCGAGCTACTGAGTCACATTGAGACGGGAGTGTTGTAACATGTCACTACAAATTGTACACTAACACCCGAACAGGCGAGAAGACCGACTGAAGACAACCCCACAGCATATCCGACATGACATGCACCTTGTCGGAAGGTGCATCTCTGCCGTGGGGGGGGTATGTAAGGTTAAACTGAGGGCAGGACCAAGCCTGTCCACTCTGTTTACCATTGACCAAATGGAGAGATACAGCTTCAAAGGAGCCATGGGGTCAGCCACAAGCCGCCATCAATCATGAGGATTACAGATGCCAAAAAGAGTAATAAAGTCACCACGGGGATAAGCACCTCTGTCTCTGCCTGCCTGTAGAGATCAAAGATCACAACCCTGCCCTCGCTCACAGACTCCTGCCACCGGACAATCAAAGACTCTCCCGCGGCGCTCTGACGCCCCCTTGTGAACAATGGACACTATCACACCCGGGACGGACAATTGCGAACCGGTACCCCTGGGTCCAGTACCCCAATAATCTGCATTGTGCCCCATATGTGTGTATCAATGTCAAAGTAATGAAATACGGTGTGTGTTTGTACATGTCTTATGATTATTAGCATCAATCCTGTGTGTTTCCTTTACAAACTGTCTGTTGTAAAAGGGGTCTGTCCACAGAGGGCAGGGGTGGCATGGACACGCCCCCTGGGAAGCCTATATGAGCACCCACACGCCATTGTTCTTTCTCTTGCCTTCTCCTGAAATCACTATCGCAACCTCCCTGGCCATCGGCGTCCCGCGGCACGTGTCTCCTACTACGGTCGCGCCAGCACGCATCGGGCCTTCTACTCCGCCAAACATACTCTCCTCTGGCTCGGGACCTTACGAACCATTTCATCACCAGCCTCTTTCCTTGGCTCTGGACTATACGCGTGCAACCCATTCCGGACTGAGCTGCATACGCGTGGACCAGCAGCTGGACCAACTCACTGGCTTTGTACCTCCCGCCTGCCCAGACAAAGGAACCACGTGGACTGATCCCCAACCCAAATCCTTTCTCCATCCTCTACGCTCCTTCAAAGTAAGACTGTTCCTCTGTTAAATGTATGATTTGAATGATATGTGTACAACTCCTGCTTTTAATGTGACCAGAAATCCCTTTTCGTTATATTTTTACCCTCATTTTTGTAATCAATAAAATACTTTTCTTTAACTCAACCCCTTCAGAGTCGCGTTGTTAGATCTCGGAATATCACTGGCCGATAAAAGTACTCACTACCTATTAGATGTATAGATTGATATCGAGGCAAAGATTTGGTTGGTGTCTATGTGCAGATTTCTAACTCTGCTGGTGCCCAAAATAAATAACATAGACCTGTTGGTGGAACGGCGAGCTTCCGCCCCGGAGACTAGCCGCTCCACACTACCAAATTCATACTAATAAGTAATTATAATCAGCTAATATAAGTAGTCACCCTACAATATTGTGCACCATAACAGCAAGCCCAGGGTAGTTTTTAACTGTTCATTCAACTACCGGCAGCACTGTCTTAACGACCAGCTGTTACCAGGCCCAACACTAGGTCCCACTCTGATAGGTGTGCTGTTAAGATTTAGGGAGTACCCTGTTGCAGTCAGTGGGGACATTCGTAGGATGTTCCACCAGGTGCGGCTCCTCCCAAAAGACATGCCACTCTTGAGATTCATCTGGAGAGACATGGAGAAGGAGCGCAGCCCGGACATTTATGAGTGGTGTGTGCTGCCCTTCGGGACTACCTGTAGCCCCTGCTGCGCCACATATGCCCTGCAGCGCCACGTGCAGGACCATAAAGAGGGCAATGAGCAGGTACATGACTGTCTTTTGCGCTCATACTACGTCGATAATTGCCTGCGGTCCCTGCCCTTTCCATCTCAGGCACGACCCCTCATTGACAACACCAGAGCACTGTTAGCGACAGGTGGTTTTGAGGTCAGGCAGTGGGCTAGTAACTTTCCTGAAGCCATAGCACACCTTTCCACAGACGCGAGGTCACCCACTTGTGAGCTGTGGCTAACCGCTCACAAACCAGATCCACAAGAGCCAACCCTCGGGCTGGCCTGGCACTGCTCGTCCGACCACATCAGCTACAGATGCCGCCCAGTCACTCCTCATGAGCCAACAATGAGGAACATCTATAGCATCCTCGCCTCACAATACGACCCACTCGGCTTCATTGCCCCTTTCACCACGCGTGCCAAGCTCATCGTGCAGCTGCTGTGGCAGAAGGAGAGACACTGGGACGAGCCAATTGAGGGTGAACCGCTAAGACTATGGCATGATTGGGTGAGAGTGAGTTGCAGTATCTCCCAGACATTTGCATGCCCAGATGTTACACAACTCCAGAGACATGCAACGGGACTGTACAGCTGCATGTATTCTGCGCACGCATCTGAGCGGGCCTATGGAGCAGTGGCCTACCTGAGATTCGAGTCAGCAGAACATGAGGTGCACACTGCTTTTGCCATGGCCCGGTCACGAGTGGCACCGAAAAGACAACTGTCAATCCCCCGCCTAGAGCTATGTGCAGCGCTGGCAGGGGCACAGTTATCCAAGCTCCTCCTCTGTGAGCTTACTCTCCCAGTCCACGACACCACTTTGTGGACAGACTCTACCACTGTTCTTAACCGGATCCAGTCGGAGTCCTGTCAATACAAAGTTTTTGTAGGCACCCGCGTTGCAGAACTCCAGGAGCTCACAGAGGGCGCCAGCTGGAGACATGTACCCTCTCCTCTGAACCCAGCAGACGACATCACCCGGGGGAAAACGCTGCTGGAGCTGTCTACACCAGGCCAATGGAGGGACGGTCCATCCTTTCTCAGACAATCCCCTGTACACTGGCCCGACCAGCCGGCTGCGTGTAATGACTCTACCGATAATGGTGAACTAAAGAAATCTGCTCTCTGTGCCCATGTTTCAGTTTGCCTCACGCAGTCTGACCCTGCAGCGTATGACTCCTGGTCTGAGCTGGTTCAGACAACTTACCTGTCCTCTCACGGGACACTCACTCACAGCTGGAAATGATGTGTGCTCGGACAGTAAACTCAGCAATCTGTCCCCTGAGTATGACACCCAGCTGGGCCTGATCAGAGTAGGGGGCCGCCTCCGCAGAGCAGAAAGTATTGATATTGACACATTGCATCCGACAGTAGGGGCTACAGGGGCGACAGTAGCTCAGTTGGTAGAGCATTGGCCTTAAGCCCAGAAGGTCGTGGGTTCAATTCCCACCTCTGCACCTTCTCCACCGACTCCCACTGATGACTGCTGTCGTTGTGTCCTTGGGCAAGACACTTAACCCCACTTTGCCCAAAAGCCCCCACTGAAAGATCAAGGCTATGCTCACACTCAGAGAGCAGCCGTCCTCCTGTGGACTCACCACCTGCAGAGGGTCAGTGAGGGGCTGGTGCTATGAGACTTGGGTGGCATCTCTGACTGCCACCCCCCTGACCCAGAAATGGATTAAAGGGTAGAAAATGGATGGATGGATGGACATTGCATCCGATCGTCTTGTCACCAGGGCACCCCACAACTCAGCTCATTATTAAAGATTTTGACACTCGCCTCATGCATCCAGGCCCTGAGCGTGTTTTTGCCGAACTTAGGCGCACGTACTGGGTTTTAAAGGGCAGGCAAGCAGTGAGGAAACATCAACATCACTGTGCTGAGTGCAAAAGGTGGAGAGCTAACCCGGTCACTCCCAAAATGTCAGACCTCCCTGCCAGTAGGCTGCGCTTGCAGCAGCCTCCATTCTGGTCCACTGGGGTCGACTGTTTTGGGCCATTCACCATAAAGATAGGCAGGAGACAAGAAAAACGCTGGGGCATTATTTTTAAATGTCTTTAAATCCAGGTGCACGCTGCGTGCACCTGGATCTACTTAGTAGTATGGACACGGACTCTTTCCTCATGTCTCTGCGCCGTTTCATTGCGCGTAGGGGAAAGCCCTTTGAAATACTGAGCGACCAGGGCACAAACTTCAGAGGAGGCGACAGGGAGCTACAAGCGGCATTTAAAGCCATGGAACCACAACTGCAGGAGAAGCTGAGTGAGCAGAGCATCACTTTCCACTTCAACCCCCCACATGCTCCACATTTTGGGGGAGCCTGGGAGCGGGAGATCCGCTCTGTCAAATCTTCACTCCAGGTAGTTCTTCAGGGTCAAAGTGTTTCCGAGGACTTGTTGCACACTGTTCTCCTTGAAGTGGAGGGGATACTTAATTCTAAACCGCTTGGATATGTGTCCTCTGACATTGCAGACGTTGACCCCGTCACTCCAAACATGTTGCTCATGGGGCGGCGTGACGCTTCTCTGCCTCAAGCTGTGTACGGCACGAGAGAACAGCTAGGGAGACGGAAGTGGCGCCACAGTCAGGTGATTGCCGACCACTTCTGGACTCAGTTTACTCAGCGGTACCTACCTGCACTTCAGCACCGCCAGAAGTGGCAAAAGACTGTTTCACCCCTGACAATCGGACAAATTGTCATGGTGGTGGACTTCCAGCTTCCGCGTGCACTCTGGCCTGTGGGTAAGGTCACACAGGTTTTCCCCAGTTCAGACGGACAGGTCAGAGTGGCTGAAGTAACTATAGGGGAGCACACTTACCGACGTCCAGTGGCTAAACTTATCGCACTACCAGCTATGCCTTTGGACGGCAATTAACTGTAACCACGTGGGTTTCAGGGTTTGCTAATGTGCTGCTCACATTAGGGGGCGGCTGTATAAAACCCCCTGTGGTCAGTTTCACTTGAACTGCTCCACGGCCCCCCTGCTAATGGGACATTCCATTCTACCTGGGCATGTCTTAACTTGTTCAGTTCAGTGTTGCCGATGTTGTTGCTTAGAGCATGTGCCGTGCTTGTGTGCGTCAATTACGAGTAAGTAATACTGCAATTGGAATGTTAGAAGCTATATTTCTCATGCCTGGTATTGTATATATGTGTATTGCCCATATAAATGTTAAGTTCTGTTAGTAGTTTCAGCCACGAGGCACCTTACTGACACGTGGTCAGCTTAGTAAGACATTTCAAAGTGTTACATGTGTTAAATATTAGTTACATATTATTTGTGTGCCTTAAAATGCATATCGTGATGTTCACTTTGCACATTTGCCTAGTTTGGCGTTGAGTAAAGTTTTCCCTTTGTTCCTAAGTGCAATTACCTTGCCGTGCGCTAGAGGCGCTGTTTGGCACAGCCATAGTCCTGCCCCTACTCATTAACATTCATATCACCTCCATTATAGACTTGTAGCTCTAAGCGTGCAGTACATTTTTAAGACCACCAGGTTGTGCCATTATCCCCAGATCATATCGTTCCTTCTGTATAATGACCACCCTGTAACTTGTTTGTATTTACTGTATGCCTGGGCCTAATTGTTTGTTCTGTTGTTTTACAGAAAACCACACACACACACACACACACACACACCTCACCCATGTACAATAAAGTGTTCAGTTGGAAATAAACTCGGAAACATAAAGGCTTGGACATTCCCTTCATCACCAGTCTCCAAAATTCCTTCTGACAGAGGAGAGGACGAGCTGCCAACCACCAGTATTTTAAGCACGCACATGTCCTAAATATTCTCCTTGTTTGAGATGAAAGTTTGGAGGGACAGCCGGGTCTTGGTAGATTTGCAGTGGTCTGATACTCCTTCCATTTCAATATAATTGCTTGCACAGTGCTCCTTGAGATGTTTAAAGCTTGGGAAATCTTTTTGTGTCCAAATCCGGCTTTAACACTAGCAAACCCATGGAGGTGCCATTTGGCACTTCTACCTAAAAAGCCCACCACGGTGCCAAATGACTCCAAGGATTTTAGCTAACAAACTAAATCACCTGTGAACGGCCAACTTTGTTATGTAAATAAGGCCATTATCACAGGCTGAGCTGAAGTTGCTCAACCACTTTACTTTGTCTTCTTCGGGAGAGGGAGGATCTGAGTTAAAATGAGTTAAATCTAGTGTCATGCTGACTTTAGTTAAAAAATAATAATGAAAATAATAAAGTGAAAACAAACGAGCAACGTCATTCAATGTATACATTTACATTGTTTACAAAATAAATATGCTACTTACAGTTTTTCTCAGTGTCTTTGGTGCATTTATCACATAATTCTTCACATTTGCACGACAGTTAGTGCATTTATCAGAACAATTAGTACAAACTGCAAAACCTTGGGGATAACCTGCAAAAGTGCATCACCTTCTCAAAATGAAAAGTTTATTCCTCAAAAGCAAGTCTTCATGTCGAGGAAACTGTGTCTCAAAATAATAAGTCTTAACAACATGGAGTATGAACAACACAGTCAAATGACTTTGTCACGTTTTCATTGTGACACTTTACTCTCTGTGTTTTCAAAGCAAAAAATCTGATCTTGGTGAGCACTGTACATCTGAAAACTACAGTAAAGTTACACACAACTGTATTTAGTGAGAGTAAAAGAACATTTATACTGTATGTACTGTATGTGTGTGTGTGTTTGTGCATGTATGTATTTACTGTGTGTGTGTGTTTGTGCCTGTATGTATTTACTGTGTGTGTGTGTTTGTGCATGTATGTGTTTCGATGTATGTCTGTGTACTGTATGTCTTTCACATATTTACTGCATATGCTCTTTGCAATTCTACAGCATTGTGCAACAGAAATACAGTCACATACATAGAGCAAACATACAGAATATCATTATGGTAGAACTGTGACGAATGTAAACAATAAAACACACACCTCGTCATGAGTGAAGCTGAAATTCGAAATTAGGAAAGATTTTCTGGATATAAAAAGATAAAGTAATGTATGAAATTAGTTTGACAGATTTTGGTTTTGAACAGTTTGGTATGTGATGACCGAAGCAATGAAATGAGGACTACTGGTTTTACAGAAACTATTCAGTCGTGAAAAGTATGTTTCATTCTGATTGACAAGACAGAAGCAAATGTTAATGTTATAAAACAGCAGAGAACTGTATGAAAGTAACTGATACATGTCCAAAAGCATTTGTAAAGTGTTCAAAGGAGAAACTGCCGCGATGATGTCACACACGACTCAATGTTGTGGAGGTTCTACCGTAATGATTTTTTGTATGTTTTTCAACGTAAATACTGTATGTGTACTATTTTTGTTGCAGAATGCTGTAGAATTGCAAAGAGCATAAGCAGTAAATATGTGAACATACAGTACATACATATGTATCACTAAATACAGTCACAATGAAAACATGACTAAATCATTTGACTGTTGTTCATAAACACTGATGTCAGGACTTATTCTTTTGAGACACAGACCGTTTCATTGACATGAAGACTTTCTTTTGAGGAATTAAGTTAACAAAAAATTTTAATTTTATATCGTTATGTTTGAAGACTGAAATGTGGCGAAATGTTGAAAGGTTCAAGGGGGCCGAATACTTTCGCAAGGCACTGTATCTTATTTTATCTTCCGCCATTTTTGCCACATTTCAACTTTCCATCCATCCATTTTCTTCCGCTTCATCTGTTCCCAGGTCGCGTTCAACATTTTTACGTGTAATATAATTTCCTTGGGTTTCATCGTCTCATGGGGGTGTTACTTTTGATGTATGTATCTTTGTAATTTTTGTATTGGGGCTTTTTAAAATGGGCCGCTCTCTGTTGAAGGTTAAGGCCAGTACTTTGACCCAGAAACTAATGGAGACAGAAGAATAGCGCCCCCTGCTGTAGAAGATGTGTTTGGCCGAGGAGCTCAAGTTGGAGAAGAACCGTCAGAAGTGGTTCAGGAAACTCATGTGCTGCTAATTCCTCTAAACCAACATTGAGGAAATGTATATCTAAGCATAAATACAACAAAATATTTGCAGTTTTTGCTATTCGTTTTTTTGTCCTGGATCCAAATGTAGATCTCATTGTCCCACTTTATTTTCCCAACAAAATCCCCAAAGTAAGTTTAGACTCGCTTAAACGGTACTTCCTGGTTGACACGGACACAGATGTGATCAAGGTACATCATAGCAAGAGTTAGGATCAGTTTATCATGTTGAATTTAGGTTTAAATGTCGATTGGTGTGAAGAGAACCAAGAAAGGGTTCTGTCCCACTGAAGGAGAGACATTGGGCCTCATTCACGAATAACTTCGTAAGAAACTACTCAACTTTCTTCTCAAGTCGTCCTTAAGTAGATTTCTAAGAAGTCCCCACGTGGGATTCATCAACGCACTCGTAAGCCGCTGAATTGTTCGCAGCTGTTCTCTCAGATTGATGAATCCCATTTCCTCGTAAGTGCTAGGTGCTTCATTAGCATAGGTACTTAGCATAAGTAACCGCCCACTAATGCCCATATAAGGGACTGCAGGGCCGTGTGCAGACGGCAGAGGAAACAGCAACAGGCCTAAAGCAGAGTTACACGGAGAAAAAGAGTCACCCTTTTTTCTTCTTTTACCAGACTGAGAATAAAGATATAAAATGTTGACTTAAAAGTCGAAATATTATGATAATAAAGTTGAACTAGCAAAATTATGAGATTAATCTAAGAATATGATGAGATTAATCTCAAAATATTATGAGCTTAATTTAAAAATATATTATGTATTATTTTAAAGATGAATCTCAAAATGTTTTGAGATTAATCTCAAAATATTTTGGACCCTGGGAGGAGATCCAGCGCGGACCAGCGCTGAGACCAATGCAGACCCGAGGAGAGACTGGAGTGACCAGCACACAGAAACCAGCGCGGACAGGAGAGACCGCATAGACTGGAGACACCTGACTGGAGAGACCGGTGCGCAGAGACCAGCGCGGACCGAAGATAGACCGCATAGACCAGACTTGAGAGACCAGCGCGGACCCGTATGGATCCAGGAGCATGCAGCACGGACCCGTATGGAGAGACCAGTGCAGACCCGTCTAGATCCATGGGAGAGACCAGTGCAGACTCGTATAGATCCATAGGAGAGACCAGCGCAGACCCGTATAGATCCATGGGAGAGACCAGTGCAGACCCGTATAGATCCATGGGAGAGACCAGCGCAGAGACTCAGCGCGGACCCAGTAACCTCCTGCAGCAGCAGTATATATGCTGTTGTTCTGTGGCCCGTGGATAAAGAAATGCCCCCTATAAATAGGAAGGGGTCACTAATACACGGCAAGATTTCCAATGTATTTGATAAAGCGTTGGCACATTTCATTTCAAAATGAATTAAAAAGTAGGCCAGATCTGCAGTGAAAAAGGCGGTATATAAATGAAGATTACTAATAAAGATTACTACGAATAAATAAATACATACATCAATTTGACGGACATATCACTGGAATGTTGTATTTTTATTCAACTTCACCAAAGAGGACAACCCCGGCGTGTGAACATGTCGGCACTGAATGCGTACGAGTGCTCCTGAGGACTCGTAGGATTTGTACTTGCCCAAGAGAAATTCTGGTTACGAGAAATATTCGTGAATGCCACTTTCTTCGTAAAAACCGCGTAAGTAGGATTTACGTACAAATCTGTTCCTAAGAACCGTTCGTGAATGAGGCCCATTGTTTAGTGATTGATTTTTATGGTTTAACCCTGCAACAGCACAAGAATTTTGAGGCATTGAGTCATAAAGAAGAAGTTGTAAGGTTGCGCCCCCTGCAGGTGAAACCCAGATCTATCAAACCCCTGATGCTAAGCAGGGCAGGGCCTGGGTAGTACTGGTTATAGGGGTGTAATGGTGTAAAAAACAGTGTAATTGGGATGTGTTTTGTAGGTTTTTTGTGTGTCTATGGTTTGCAGTCACTCACAATGGCCTCAGTCATTGTACAACTCCTCTTTCAATCTCCCGTTTTCTTCTTCTTCTGCCTAATTCCGATGCATTCACTTCTCTTGTCATACCTCGTTTCTGTCTGTTCTACCGTCTCATGAGGGCTGTTACTTTTAGTATGTCTATCTTTTGTAGTATTTGAAACCTAAAGCTGTATCTTTTATGGATAAATAACACAGGTGAGCGGGTTACACCAGGCCACATCACCTCTTCTTCATCCTTCTTGTGATGTCTTTGAGCTGTCGTGGTCTCCCTCATCTCTCCCTCAGCTCCGCGGTCACTTTCTCTTAACCTTCGCCTGTCTTCAGTTAGTTCAATCCCTCACATCCTGACTTTCTCCGTCCCTCTCTTGCCTCTTTGTTTTGTCTGCTTCAGCCCCGGTCATTGGCCTGTCAGAGTGAGGCCATCTTTCCTGTCTCTCTTCTGCCTCTATCGCTCCCTTTCCACCTTTTCTTTGTGTGTCTCTTTCCACTTCTCCACCTTCATCTGTCCCGTGAAGTCTGATCTACACTGCCTCCATTGTACAACTCCATTTGTCTGGCTTCTATCCCCTGGTATTCTTTATCACTAAAGCATTCTTTCTCTATATGTACAATTCCGTTTTTAGGCTCAATTTCAGGCATTTGGAGGTGTCTGCCTGTCCTCAGCTGTCCAGAGCAGAGGCAAAGAAGAGACTAAAACAAAAGGTAGTGGTCTATATAGATCAGGGGTGTCAAACTCATTTTGGTCCAGGGGCCACATTCAACCTGATTGGATCTCAAATGGGCCGGACAAGAAGATGCTCTACAAAAATACCCAAAAACGGTACAAAGTCCAACTTTTTGTGCACATAAACACATTTATTTAAAACTTCCTTTAAAACACTGTCCTTTAATACTCAGTTTTCTGTTACAAACTTAAATGTAACAGTGATGCGTAGTAAATGATGCGTACGCAAAATATTTACACTTTTCCGCATGTATCAATCTGGACGTGAGCGTACGATACGCAAAAAATATACGGCAGGTCTGGAGGTGGTGTAAATGTGTACGCTCATTTCAACCTTCATTACAACACGCCAAAACACGCATGAAATGCAAGATTTAGACAAAAATAAACATACTCCCACTCTGACAAGATTATTGGCACACCTCTCACATTACAAATATGCAATTTTACGATGTTATGTTAGGGCTAGTTTGTGTTTTTAAATAACGTGCAAGATGTCAAACTTAAGTCTCCCACAAATGTGTGGATTGTTATATGCACCTACAGTCAGTGCGTAATGGAATTTGGTTCATGCGGGTCCAAGCAAAGACGCGCGCCACCGTGGAACGCTGCGCGGGTCTGATCAGGCTCTAGGACATGCAGGGGGTACGCTCTGGTACCTCCCGGTACAAGTGTGCCACATGGTCCTGGCTCAGTTCTCCACAACAGGCACAGGACCACAGTGTGCCACTGGTGGAGCAGCCCATGGATGAGAGACCATGGCCAGCACCGCCTTCGGCCTGTACAGCTCAGACAGGCTCTCATTCAACCATTTTAAAATAATAATCATATACATAATTTGAAGATAATTTTATTTCTTTATATTTTCTTTTGGGTGCTTTGGTCTGGCGGTCCTCCCCCTGGGCTGCTGAGCACTTCTTCTATGGGCTGCGCTAAACGCCTTTTTGTTACCATTTTAAGGTTGCTCCCTTTTTTTTCACTTGTAGCATAAATTAATGAATTCTTACTATTGGCCCAATATATCAACTGTTTGATATAATATAGTGTATTTTTCTTCTAACATGAATAAACTCACCTCTTCAGGGGCGGCACGGTGGCTGAGTGGATAGCACTCTCGCCTCTCAGCAAGAAGGTCCTGGGTTCGAATCCCGGTCGGACCAGGGCCTTTCTGAGTGGAGTTTGCATGTTCTCCCCGTGTCTGCGTAGGTTTCCTCCGGGTACTCCGGTTTCCCCTACCACTAAAAACATGTCCAATAGTTCTGGCATGCGCCTCCTGTACTGGCCCCGCTCCCATCTCTGTGTGGAGTGAGAGACAAATGCCCAAAATTAACAATTGTAAACCGATTTGAGACTCAGATCTGCAGTGAAAAGGCGGTATATAAATAAAACTTACTTACTACTACTACTACTACTTCAGGAGTGCGTGTTGCATGCCCCACGCTGTTTACAGATGCTGTCATTTCTTTCCATATTTCTTTTTCCCACTTCGTTCATAATGGTCTCAATCTCCTGCTCCGTGAAGTTATTTTTCCTTAGCCGTTTACTCACTAACCAGACCCTGCGCCGTATACGTAATTACGCATATGTTTAGCCTCATTCACCTCTGGCAAAGCAATGTGGGTTTTCCTTAGTTTTGTGCATAAAGCCCCATAAACGCAATTGATCTTGCTCAAAACTGCTCATCCACTGCCCTGTTCTCCGCATATAGCAGAGATAGGATGCAACGTGCATGTGGGAACTGGTTCATTCATTCATTCATTTATTATTTATTTATTTACTTCTAAATTTCAGGAGAGATGAGTGCTGCAGTGGGTCTAGACACTAGGGAAAAACGCATATATATAATAGAGCGTATATATATATATTTTTAAACGTGAATAATCTCAGAAGTGTGTGTTTTTTGAGGCTTCCAAACAGTCTTCTTAGCCGACTTCCTGCTGACCTGTCTCAAAAACCGGGCGTGGAACAGTCAGTTTCTTAATATTTCTAGGCGTGACTTTCATAAATACGCTGGTTTTGAGCGTGGCATTTATCAACAGCCGCAAGTATACGCTCACATCTGTGCGTATCTCATACGTTCATAAATGCCACGTCGGATCTTGCGTAAATGGAATATACACCCAAAATATACACCCTTTTCTACGCAACTTTTATACATGAGGCCTATTGTACAGAAATCACAATTCAGACAACGCAGCGCCCTGTCAATATTCTTGGGTTCCATATGACGTCAGGGCAGTGGCGTGAACAACAAACGTAGGACAGGACGTGACGTATCCTGGCGATGCAGTCTGCCGGGTTTATACACGGAGATATAGTAGAAGAAGAAGCGCTGTCAAAATGCCATCTTTTTGTGTGGTGTACGGTTGTAGCAACCGCGAGAATAGAGACAAAGACCAGAGTTTGTTCATGTTCCAACTGTGGTCTCATATAAAGGAGGACACTTTAAAAAAATCACTGGAAGGAGGCGGGCGAGGTGGATCAAGGCTTTCCCAGAGAAGCGCCCCCTGCAGGCCACCCCAATGAAACGCAGCAATTTCTTCTGTTTTTCTTTCCAAAATTGCCCAAAATCAAGACTCTTTTGAGAAATATTTTTAGTACTCCCTTAGAATTGAGTGTCCCCCGATTAAGACAAAAACAACAACCAACAATCGTACACAGCACAGGAGGAGAGCCTTTTGACTCCAAAATAGACTTTACATGGTTTTCAATGGGAGCAAAACTGAGTGGTCTACCTCTGCTCATTCGCCCCCTACTGGCCAGGTTCATGAAACCCAAGAATAATACATATAATTGTTATTTTACGCTCCTCCATGTTTTTCATGGCTTCATAATTATTATTTTAATTTTACTTTACCATGTACACCAGGAGTGGACTAACCGAGCTGATGTCACTGTAGTGTTTAACGAATGTGGAAAAAGCTGATTTGAACAATAGATAGCTGGAGCCAATTTCCTTATTTGGGCATTTGTTCCGATGGGGGCAGCTGTGTGTAAAATGAATGCTAAGTTTCCAGGTGAATGAAGGCAGCTGATTGGTCAATCCTTACGGCTCATATCTAGATTCACAAAAAGACAAAATCCAAATGAAAAACAGGATGTTAGCGAGCGTTGAATACTTTGTTCTTTTTTATGGTGAGTGTGAAACAAACTTTCTGAGCTGCGGAAGTTTACTTTTCTATGTAGGTCAAAAGGAACAAGAGCGAATGGGGGCAAAACTGACCACAAGCACTTCTCTATAGTAAGTAAGTAAGTAAGTAAGTAAGTAATGTTTATTTATATAGCACATTTTACAGACCAAGGTCACCCAAAGCGCTTTACAATGTTCAGAGTTCAGATATTGTTCCAGTCATTCCAAACACAGTGATGACGGAAGCGAGTCGCCGAACACACTGGACCATCAGCCCCCAATCAACACCATCCATTCACTCTATCATTTACTTTCATACCTATTGTGCATGTTTTTAGTGGTAGGGGAAACCGGAGCACCCAGAGGAAACCTACGCAGAAACGGGGAGAACATGCAAACTCCACTCAGAAAGGCCCTGTACCGACCAGGATTTGAACCCAGGACCTTCTTGCTGAGAAGCGAGAGTGCCACCGTGCCGCCATATAGAGCTTCATTTAGCTAGCGGGTTAGCATGGTCCACCTGTGTTTAGGAGACTGGTGTCTGAGGATGTATGTTGTATCTATGTATGTTGTTCTATACTTTTTATACACGCTTTCTTTTTTTATAGAAAAAGATAAAACATTTGAATAATAGATTTCTTTACGGCAAAATAGACCAAAGATGTCCAAAACTCCCGTCAAACTCTGATAGCCATCATTATTATTATTATTATTATTATTATTACACTTTTTCTCGCTTTGGTGCATTTTTCACAACAAACTTAAAGTTCTCAAAACTAATAGTTCAACCTCCACAACATTGGGTCATTTGTGCACACCTCATGGCAGTTTCTCATTCTTATGAACAGATTACAAATGCTTTTGGACATGTATCAGTTACTTTCATGCAATTCTCTGCTGTTTTTTAACATTATAATTTGCTTCTGTCCTGTCAGTCAGAATGAAAAATACTTATGACTTCTGAATAGTCATTCACTATAAAACTAACTGTCCACATTTCATCACTTTGGTCATCACATACAAAATTGTTGAACTAGTTCTCAAAAATGCGTGTGTGCATGTGTGTGTGTGTGCGTGTGTATGTGTAATTCTTATGTCGGGAACAGAGGAGAAGAAAGTTGTTTGAACATGAACAGAAAACAAAGAATAGTGAAAATGTGCATGTTATTACCCATATCTGAGTGGGTTTCCTCCAGGCGCTCCGGTTTTCACCACCCCACATAACATGCAGCCGCACTTTGAGAGACTTTAACACCTCTATAAAGAACTTTACGAGAGATGAATCAATCCATGTGTGACTTCAGAGAACATTTAATAAAACTAAACTCCAAAACAAAACACCTCTTTCTTATATTTTTGGCTCAGTTTCTTCAGATCAGCCTCGGGCACTTCTGTGATTCTTTCTTTTGTTTCATTTCTTCTTCTTGGGTCAAATCTCTGACTCGCTGCAGCCCCTGGTGGTTTGAAACAGAGACAGAACGATGCAAACAGTGAAAATAAGAACAGACGTTAAGAAAGGAGAAAGAATGACGTGTTTAAATAAGTTTGTGTTTGGCCTTTTGCATCCACCGACACGTCCCAGTCTCTCTCTACTCTCTCTCTCTGCCCTACTCTCTCTCGCTCTCTGTGTGTCTGTCTCTCTCTCTCTCTCTCTCTCTGTGTCTGTCTCTCTCTCTGCTCCACTCTCTCTCTCTGTGTCTGTCCCTCTCTCTGTGTGTCTGTCTCTCTCTCTGTGTGTCTGTCTCTCTGTGTATGTCTGTCTCTCTCTCTGTCTTTCTCACTCTGTGTCTGTCTCTCTGTGTCTCTCTCTCTCTTTCTCTGTCTCTCTCTCCGTCTCTCTCCCTCTTTCTGTCTCTCTCTCTCTGCTTCTCTTTTGCTCTGTCTCTCTCTCTGCTCTCGTTCTTCAGTTCTCATCCCTCCGTCCTGCCTCTTCCCTTGGCCTCCTCTCTCTCTTCTTGTCACTTTCCCCCTGTCTCTGCTTTCTTTCTCTCTTGTTTCTCTCCTCTCCGTCTATCAGGTCTCTTCTCTAAATCCTGCTTTCTCTCTCTGTCTCTCTCTGCCCTCTCTCTATCTCTCATCTCGTCCTTCAGTTCTCATCTCTCTGTTTTGCCTCTCTGTCTCTCATTCTCTCTCTCCCTCTCTCCTCTCTCTTTCTCTCTCTGTCCTTTAGTCCTCATATCTCCGTCCTCTGCCCCTCCTCTCTCTCTCTCCCTCTCTCCTCTCTCTCTCTCTCTCCCCTTTCTGTCCTTCAGTCCTCATCTCTCCATCCGCTGCCCTCCTCTCTCTCTCTCTACTCCCTCTTTCTCTCTCTGTCCTTCAGTCCACATTTTGCCGTCCTCTCTTTCTCTCTGTGACAGAGTGCATTGGCTCCACTCTCCCGCTGACAGCTTCGAGGCGAAACAGACCGAGCTTTGGACAAACAGGGCAGATGGGGCAGATGGGGGGGGACAGGCTTTCATCCCACCTGGTGTGGAGACAGGCACAGGGACCACCCACCTCTGCTTCCTGGAGGCCATGCACTCCTCACTATTTTAAAACCTGTCGGAGAGAAGTGGGTGTTTATGTAAAGTCCTCTCTGCTGGAAGTAAAAATATAAAAATGACAGTTTTTAGGACGTAAGAACAAACTAGAATCAGGTTTATTACTAAATTGGTGAAGTTTTATTATTATCTCCAGACTCGCCTCCCACCTGTCTGCTGTTTTCAGTTGTAGGGGAAACCGGAGCACCTGGAGATAACCCACACAGACACGGGGATAACCCAGAAAGGCCTTGTTCTGACCGTACAGCATTATTAACCCCTGAGCTCTGTCTGATCCGGTCCAAAGACCAGAGCCAAGTGTTCTGAGACATGTGGTCAAAGGTTCTGTTCGTGCAGTGAACTTTAAGAACAGAAAAAAGTTCACGGCAGCGTTTTTAAAGTGGAATAAAACGACTGAAAGAGAAAAAGCATCGACTGAATGAGAGTCTTCACGGTGCAACGGCAAACCTCAGGAGAAAGATTAAACTAAAGCGTCTTCATCAAAACAAACAGAATTGATTTGAATGATGAAGTAGATCTGTGTGGTTGTGTTTATATACATCAAGTGTTGGTGAGAAAACCTTAAACATGCAGAGTACAGAAGGAAGTAACCGGTATTGTTTATAAATATAGCGCATATTACAGACCAAGGTACAGACACAAAGCCTTTTACAATGTTCAGATATTATTTCATTCTCTCCACACGGTGATGACAGAAGCAAGACCAGAACACACTGGTCCATCAAAGCCTCCGACCAAACACCATTCACTCACTCGTTACATTCAGACTATGGTGCAAGCTTTTAGTGGTTAAGGGAGAGCAAGGCCCTCAGAAAGTGCTAACCACTCAACCACCGTGCTGCCCAGAGAGGAAGTTATTAAACATGTAACTGACAGAATACTAAATACTGATTTCATAGTATTTTGTAATATATTCAGTTCACAAACAAACAAACAATTGCCCTTTTCTATGTGAGCAGTCAAAATGACTGCTCTGGAGTTTTAGTACTTTCAGAATTGTTGGTGTTTTCTGTTTGTCTCAGAGTTACACATGTGGCAAATGTTGTGTTACACTTTCTCTGTGTCGACCTCTGAGCGAGTGTGTGTCCTTCCTGTACACAACTGTATCACACACACACACTCACAGATACACAACTGTACAACACACACAGACACACAACTGTACTACACACATAGATACACAACTGTACCACACACACAGACACACATACACAGACAGACAGACACACACAGATACACACAGACACGCACACACACACATACACACAGACACACACACACACACACAGATACGCACAGACACACGCACACAGAGACACACACACACAGACACACGCACACAGGACATTTTTTCAATTTTCCCTTTAATCGAGACCTTCCATAGGGATAAGGGGACACTGGGTTCCCGTGGTGCTAGAGCCTCAAAAATCATATCAATGATCATAAAAAAAATCACAGAACCTAAACATGGCGTAAAATTTTAAGATTTCCTTTGCTGCACTGAGATATAAAAAATTACTGTTTTCAAGAGTTTTCAGTGGTTGTAAAAACTTTTCTGAAACATTGTTTAGAAGGACAGTGTGGTCAACACACACATACACTGTGTATAACCTGTTCTGAAAGGACACATGGTCTGTAAGGCTAGGTCAACACATACACACACACACACTGCCTGTTCTGAAAGGACACATGGTCTGTAAGGCCAGGTCAACACACACACACGCACAGCCTAATCTGAAAGGACACATGGTGTGTAAGGCCAGGTCAACACACACATGCAGCCTCGCGGAAATTCAATTTGGAAGACGTCAGCAAAGCCACCCCTTCCAGGCCGGCTTCGCAGCCCCAGCCTATCGCACAGCAAACGCCCATTTCCAACCAACCTACGCCGGACAGGCCAGCCGCTTAAAAGCGGAGAAACTCCCACTTTACGGCCTTCTCGAAGCCTTGCAAAGAGTCGTTCTGGAGGAATCGCTTTTGTCTACTCACGCTTACTCGTGCGTGTCCCTGCTGTCCTCTGTCTTGCTGCGTTGTGGTCTGCTCCTCCTCCGCGTCGCTGCACCTGCTGCGGGTCTCGTGCTGTGGTCCGTGGGTCTTTGCCGCTCTCCTCCCTTGC
The DNA here is from genome assembly GCA_964034765.1 of Knipowitschia caucasica. NCBI lineage: Eukaryota > Metazoa > Chordata > Actinopteri > Gobiiformes > Gobiidae > Knipowitschia > Knipowitschia caucasica. The sequence continues at coordinate 31,332,224 of OZ035832.1, forward strand.
GGGCTCTTTCTGCGGGTTCGCCGCTGCTCGTCTCGTCGCGGCCTGCTGCTGCATACGGCCGGTCTGGACCGGTGCGGTGGGAGCTGTGCGCATCCCTGCCTCCTCGTGCCGGTACGGTGTGGTCCCGTTGTGTTTTCCCTTGTCTTCTGGCGTTGTGGGTAAGTATGCTGACTGCGGACGGTTTATTCCCCTCACATTGTACTGCAGGCTCGGTTTTGGCCCCGCGCTTTGTACTGCAGGCTCAGTTGGCCCCGCGCATTGGTGTGCAAGCTCTCAGTTTAAAGCCCTCGTATTGGTCTGCAGGCTCTCTTTAACCTCTCTTGGACTGCGGCTCTCTCTTTGAATCCCTCTCTTGGACTACAAGCTCTGTTTAAATCCCTCTTTGGACTGCGGCTCTAAGTTTAAATCCTTCACTCTGACTGCAAGCTCCGTTTTAATCCCTCACATTGGACTGCAAGCTCTCAGTTTAAATCCCTCACTTTGGACTGCAATCTCTCAGTTTAAATCCCTCACATTGGCCTGCAGGCTCTCTTTAAATCCCTCTCTTGGACTACAAGCTCTGTTTAAATCCCTCTCTTTGGACTACAAGCTCTGTTTAAATCCCTCTCTTTGGACTGCGGCTCTCAATTTAAATCCCTCACATTGGACTGCAAGCTCTCAGTTTAATTCCTCACTTAGGACTGCAGGCTCTGTTTGGATCCCTCACACTGGACTGCAAGCTCTCAGTTTTAATCCCTCTCTTCGGACTACAAACTCTCAGTATTAATCCCTCACTTTGGACTGCAAGCTCTGTTTAACTCCTTCACACTGGACTGCAGGCTCTCAGTTTAAACCCCTCACTTGGACTGCGGGCTCAGTTAATCCCTCACACTGGACTGCAAGCTCTCGGTTTTAATCCCTCACTTGGACTACAAGCTCTCAGTTATAAATCCCTCATTTAGGACTGCAGGCAATGTTTGAATCCCTCACACTGGACTACAAGCTCTCAGTATTAATCCCTCACTTTGGACTACAAGTTGTTTAACTCCCTCACACTGGACTGCAGGCTCTCAGTTAAACACCTCACTTGGACTGCGGGCTCAGTTTTACTACCTCACTTTGGACTGCAAGCTCTGTTTAAATCCCTCACATTGGACTGCAAGCTCTGTTTAGGTTCCTCGGCGTCTCGTGTCCCGCAACCTCTTCCCGGCTCTCCGTGAGCCCCAAGTCGTCACGCGGCTCGGGCGCGGGAGGTGACCGTGGGCTACGTCATTGGCCCCTTCTCTCCATCTCGCTCTAACCCGATGGGCATCGCCACCCGCAAGCACTCCAGGGAGAAGCGTCTCATATTCGTCCTCTCCTGTCCCCGCTCCGGGCCCGCCCCGAGCATCAACAGCCCCTTCCCTCCAGCGCCCTTCTCCCTGCAGTCCGCTACCGTGGACCACGCGATCAGGCTGATGAAGACTTTCGGCCCCGGCTCCTGGCTCTCTAAGGCCGACATGCCGGACGCGTTCGAGCTGCTGCCCATCCACCCCGACCACTGGCGCCTGTTCAGGGGTCAAGTGGCGTCAGAGTTCTTCTTCGCCGTGCGCCTCACCTTTGACTGCCGGAGTAGTCCCTCTCTGTTCAACAATCTCTCGGAGGCGGCGTGTCGGATTCTGCTTAATTACGCACGGCTCCCCTCTGTCCTGCATCTCCCCGATGATTCCCTCGTAGTCAATCCACCCTCAGACTGCTCCGGGGTCTCTCTCCGCAAGCTCAAGCTCGCCTTCTCTGCCCTCGGATTCCTTCACTCCGAGGAGAAGACCACCGGCCCCGCCACCGCTTTGGAGTTCTCGGCATCCGCCTCGTCACGCGCGCCGTGGAGGCCTCCCTCCCGCCGGACAAGCTTGGGCGCACCCGCGCTTCTCCCGGTCTGCCTTGTCCTCTCCGTCACTTTCGAAGCGTCAGCTGCTCTCCCTCCTCGGGCACCTCAATGATGCTATCCGTATCATCCCTCAGGGTCGTTCTTTTATTTCCAGGCTCCTCTCCCTCGCTGGCTCCGTCCCCTCCCTCAATGATGCTGTCTGCCTGAACGCTGGGTGCCGCTCCGACCTGGCATTCTGGTCCTGTCCGCTGAGCCGCTGGAACGGTGTATCTTTTTCTACAGCAACGTCATCCTGTCCTCAGATGCCCTGCGTTTCTTCACGGACGCAGCCCCGTCCGTGGGTTTTTGGGGGTTTTTCCAGGACATAGGTCGTTCGTCCTCTCCCCAAGTCATGTCTTTCCTCAGAAGCATCACATGGCTCTCAGTCCTAAATAATTTCATCATCACTGCTCGTCACGTCCCTGGTCACCTTAACTGTATTGCTGACTGTCTCTCTCGCTTTAAATTCCAGGAGTTCCGACGCCTCTGCCCCTCTGCCAATTCAACGCCATGCCAGATCCCCTCCATGGAATCCCTCGCCCTGGACTAGTCCCTCCGTCTCTTCACCTTCTCCTCTCCTCCGCCTCATCCTACATGAAAAGGGGCCTCTCACCTTCCACGCGGAAATCGTACAGTTTTGCTTGGAAAGTCTACTCCAGCTTTTGCTACGCTCACTGCATTCCCCTAATTCCGCCCTCTGCTTGCACAATCTGTGCCTTCATAGTTCACTGTGCGGACAATCTCCACTACAAGATCTCTTACATTCGCTCTCTTCTCGCCGGGATACAATTCCAGGCCCGCTGTCACAACCCCGCTTTCTCCTCGCTATTCTCTGATCCATCAATCAAACTCGTCATCAAAGGCATTCACAACTGCACCCCGCATTCCTCGGACCACAGGCGCCCCATCACACTGTCCATCCTCCACCAGCTCTGCGCCGCACTTTGCTCCAGCATCTAACTGGTTCAGAGCCCAACTCAAGTCTGTACTGCTGCTTTGTAACTTGTCCCCTCATTTCTACACAGCTCACTCTTTCCGGATAGGCGCAGCTACGCGCGCTGCTTCCCTGGGTCTTCCCCATTCTGCCCTTCAGCCGTTGGGTCGCTGGTCATCATCTGCCCTCTCCTCATACATCAGGCCTGACACTTCGACTATTCTGGCAGCCCAGCGCCTATTGGCATCTCCGTAAAGCACTTGCAAACTCCCTGGTGGCGGCAGCAGCTGAGCATTTATAAATACTGTTGCCTTTATAAATAGTGTTGCCTTTATAAATAGTGTTGCCTTTATATATAGCGGTGCCTTTATAAATAGTGTTGCCTTTATATATAGCGGTGCCTTTATAAATAGTGTTGCCTTTATAAATAGCGTTGCCTTTATATATAGCGGTGCCTTTATAAATAGTGTTGCCTTTATATATAGCGGTGCCTTTATAAATAGTGTTGCCTTTATATATAGCGGTGCCTTTATAAATAGTGTTGCCTTTATATATAGCGGTGCCTTTATAAATAGTGTTGCCTTTATATATAGCGGTGCCTTTATAAATAGTGTTGCCTTTATATATAGCGGTGCCTTTATAAATAGTGTTGCCTTTATATATAGCGGTGCCTTTATAAATAGTGTTGCCTTTATATATAGCGGTGCCTTTATAAATAGTGTTGCCTTTATATATAGCGGTGCCTTTATAAATAGTGTTGCCTTTATATATAGCGGTGCCTTTATAAATAGTGTTGCCTTTATATATAGCGGTGCCTTTATAAATAGTGTTGCCTTTATATATAGCGGTGCACGCACGACGTCCCCTGCTAACCGGGCCTGCAAAACTCCATCAAACACACAGCCTTTTGGGGATTGTGCGCGCACTCTCGCAGGAGCCTCGCTGACTGAACGCCGCACCGGGGCCTAGGGCGCCAAACTACCTTCAATAAAATACTTCAAATGCATTTTGTCTCCTCGTCTCTCCAGATTGAAATGCAGCCTCGCGGATATTCAATTTGGAAGACGTCAGGCCGGCCGGCCTCGCAGCCTCGCAGCCCCAGCCTATCGCACAGCAAACGCCCATTTCCAACCAACCTACGCCGGCCAGGCCAGCCGCTTAAAAGCAGAGAAACTCCCACTTTACGGCCTTCTCAAAGCCTTGCAAACCACCGCCTCCCCTCCTCCTCCTTTTCTCACCCTGCCTCAATCATGCCTCTTCCTGCTGCCCGAATGCCGCCACCAGTGCCTAGGTCCCGGGGAATTGTGCGCGCACTCTCGCAGGAGCCTCGCTGACTGAACGCCAAACTACCTTCAATAAAATACTTCAAATGCATTTTGTCTCCTCGTCTCTCCAGATTGAAATACACTGTGTATAACCTGCTTTGAGAGGCCAAAGAGACTGAGACACACCATTATAGAGAAATGCTTGATATTATGCTCCATAAACAAACAGCTAAATATATCACAAAGTTTCTCAGGAAAGTGGACCCCTCACAGAACGCTCAGTGTAGAATCTGCTCCATCATATCTGTCCTCTCGTGTCTCCTCTTTGTTCTAACGGTGTCCAGTTCTCACACGTGACAGGGTGATGTCACACTACACACACCTGGAGGTCCAGGCGTGTCACTGGTCCACGGCGTGTCCAGGCGTGTCACTGGTCCACGCCGTGTCCAGGCGACGTTGTGTCCAGGCGTGTCACTGGTCAACGGCGTGTCCAGGCATGTCACTGGTCCACGGCGTGTCCAGGTGTGTCACTGGTCCATGGCGTGTCCAGGCGTGTCACTGGTCCACGGCGTGTCCAGGCGTGTCACTGGTCCACGGCTTGTCCAGGCGTGTCACTGGTCCATGGCGTGTTCAGGCGTGTCACTGGTCCACGGCTTGTCCAGGCGTGTTACTGGTCCACGGCGTGTTCAGGCGTGTCACTGGTCCACGGCGTGTCCAGGCGTGACACTGGTCCACGGCGTGTCCAGGTATGACACTGGTGTATGGCGTGTCCAGGTGTGACAAATTCAAGATTTGGACAATAAACATATTCCCACTCTGGCAAAATGATATGCTGCGTTTTCATTGGGCATCAAGTTTCGAAATTTTAATTTGCGCATCACAAATCTCGATTTGTAATACTGATCTGTGAAAGGTGCTAAACAAATACTTTTGACTTACTAACTCTGTAAATCCGTAGCCGACCCTGCGCCGTGTAGTTATGCATTTGTTTTGCCTCATTCACCTCTGGCGAAGCAGTGTGTTTTTTCCTTAGGTTTGTGCATAAAGCCCCATGAACGCACCTGATCTTTCTCAAAACTGTCTCAGCCCCTGCGCTGCCCTGCACTAAACTGGCTACATCAGTTTATAGATAGCATGGCTACGCGCTTATCTGTGGGAACGGGTTCACGTATCGCTCTCTTGGGAAGTGCACAGCAGGTGTCAGGACAGGTCCAACCACATCACTGCTCAAATGTGGGGCGCCTCATTCGGACGTTTTATATCCAGAGATTCTCTGTGAAATCACGGACACTTTCCAAAAGCTTTTCATACGCATCTTTCTCTCTCAAAGAGATCGCTCAGACCGGTTCATGATGAGAGCCACCGCTGAGGCCGAGATATTAACATTCATTAATTCATTCATTATCTGTTTATTTATTTATTTACATCTAAAGTTGAAGAGAGATGAGCGCTGCAGTTGATCTAGACACTAGGAAAAAAACATGTATATATAAAATAGCACATATTTATTTTTAAACAAACATGAATAAACTCAGGAGTGCGTGGAAAAGGCTTTTTAAGGCTTCCAACAGTCTTCCTTTGGCCGACTTCCTGCTGACCTGTCGTAAAAATGGGGCGTGAAACGAGCGGTTTTTGAATATTTACACTAGTTCATAAATACACTAGTTTTCACAGCGGCATTTATGAACAGCAGAAGGTGCCAACGCTCGGTCTGGGTCTCACACGTTCATAAGTGTTGTGTGTAATAAGCGAGTAAGTGCTGTGTGTAATAAGTGAAAAAGTGTGTGTAATAAGTGTTGTGTGTAACAAGTGTTGTGTGTAACAACACTTGTTACACACAGTCAAGGGGGGACTGCCACCTTAACGTTTAAGGTGGCACCATCTTCACAGACAATAATCCCTTAACGTAAGTCCTTAGCACCGCAAATCTCAATGCTATGGGACATTGTTGTGTGGGGGAACTGGCAGATTTCCATTTCGATGATAAGTATTGGTCAGGAAAAGTCAACATCGACGCTGATGTGTTATCCCGCCGTCCACTTGACATCAACCAATTCTTGAAAGAGTGCTCAGAGGAACTGTCGGAGGAAGCTGTAGGTGCAGTATGGGAAGGGATTAGAAGAGCCAAGGAAGGGGATGCTGCTTGGATTGCAAGTCAGCCACTCAAAAAACCCCTGCGGTCCATCAGTCATGACAAGCTCGTGCAAGAACAAAGGGCAGATCCAGCTATTGGAAGAGTAATAGAGATGAAGGAGAAGGAGTTGTTACCAACCGAAGATGACAAAGTGGACACAAACACAAAAAAGACTATTGAGAGAATGGAGTGGACTACACCTAGAAAATGGCCTTCTTCACAGAAAGACCGCTGAGCGTAAGGAGTTAGTCCTGCCAGCGGTTTACAGACAGCTTACCCTCACACACCTCCATAACAAGATGAGCCATGTCGGTGTTGAGAAAGTTCTGTGCCTGTCCTGAGAGCGGTTCTACTGGCCTTTCATGAAGAGAGAAATTGAGGAGTACATCACAAGGAAATGTTCATGTATCAAGCAGAAGAAGCTGACTACGCACGAGAGAGCACCCATGGGCAGCATAACATCTAGCTCACCGCTGGAGCTTGTCCGCATTGATTTCCTGCAACTTGAGTCTTGCAAAGGTGGGTTTGAGTACATACTCTATCTAATTCTTGTTCCGTGTAAAAATCAGCCGACCACAACCGCTGATACTGAAACTTTCAAACTTGCTATGCTAAATGTCAGATCTCTTTGTAACAAGTCTTTTTTAATCAATAATTGATTGACTGCGGAACCTTCCGCAGTCAACCATTGGTTTTGTATTTCTTTATTCCGTCATTTTTTTTGACACGTTTCACAGCTTTCACATTTTCAACAATTTCCACAAGTTATACATCAAAACGTTCCACATGTTTGGGAGATTATTGCTATTACTTTTGGGACTTCAGCGATTTCCGGTTTTTCCGCAATCGGACAAAAATCTGCATTGAGAATTCTGCAATGCATTTTAATAGGCCCATGCATTTTAATAGGACTTCAGCTCTTTCAGACATTTCTACAGTTTCAATGATTCAACAGTTTCAAGGATTCAACAGTTTCAAGGATTTCAGCAGTTTCAAGATTTCAAGAGTTTCAAGGACTTCAGCAGTTTCAAGGACTTCAGCAGTTTCAAGGACTTCAGCAGTTTCAAGGACTTCAGTGTAATCATGCAACCTAATAGGGATTTTTCCATGTAAACCAGTATAATGCAACTTAATAGGGATTTTTCCATGTAAACCAGTATAATGCAACTTAATAGGGTTTTTCCATGTAAACCAGTATAATGCAACTTAATAGGGGTTTTTACATGTAAACCAGTATAATGCAACTTAATGGGGATTTTTCCATGTAAACCAGTATAATGCAACTTAATAGGGGTTTTTCCATGTAAACCAGTATAATGCAACTTAATAGGGATTTTTCCATGTAAACCAGTATAATGCAACTTAATAGGGTTTTTTTCATGTAAACCAGTATAATGCCACTTAATAGGTTTTTTTTCATGTAAACCAGTATAATGCAACTTAATGGGGATTTTTCCATGTAAACCAGTATAATGCAACTTAATATGGGTTTTTACATGTAAACCAGTATAATGCAACTTAATAGGGTTTTTTTTTACATGTAAACCAGTATAATGGAACTTAATAGGGTTTTTTACATGTAAACCAGTATAATGGAACTTAATAGGGGTTTTCACATGTAAACCAGTATAATGGAACTTAATAGGGGTTTTTACATGTAAACCAGTATAATGCAACTTAATAGGGATTTTTACATGTAAACCAGTATAATGCAACTTAATAGGGATTTTTCCATGTAAACCAGTATAATGCAACTTAATAGGGTTTTTTACATGTAAACCAGTATAATGCAACTTAATGGGGATTTTTCCATGTAAACCAGTATAATGCAACTTAATAGGGGTTTTTACATGTAAACCAGTATAAAGGATAACAGTTTAAAGGATATCAGGAGCTTCAAATACTTCAGGAGTTTCAAAGATGTTTAAAGTATTTTAACAGTTTCAAGGATTTCAAGGATTTTTCAGCTAAATTCCACATTAGATCTGTTCCGCAGTCAATCGCAATGGCTTCAGCCATTGCAAGTTTCTAGTTTTATTTGTTCTTATAATCTTTATCTTATGTTCATGGCTGAAACTTGGCTTGTCCAAAATACAGGAAATGCAGTTTTGATAGAAGCATCACCACCAAATTTCAAATTTGAATCTGAAATACGGGAAAACAAAAAGGAGGAGGTTTAGCTGCTATTTTCAGAGACCACTTTGTCTTCCATAGAATGCCTCTTGGGAAGTTTCCGTCTTTTGAATATGTGTCTTTTAAAATACAACAAAAACAATCTCCTCCAATACTCTTCATTGTCCTATACAAGCCACCGCAGTCATGTCACAGTTTTATTGATAATAACCGAGTTGCTTTCAGTTGTATGCACAGACTTTGATAGTTTAGTTATTACAGGGGATTTTAATATTGATGCGGATAATCCTAAAATGGCGCCTCGTACGGTCGACACGGCTCTTTGCTGCTCTCTTTTTCTTTTGTTTTTACTTTTTAACTGTGCATCTGGCTGTTCCTACTCCCGTGAGGAACATCCGACCCACCGTTCCCATGAACCTATTGCCTGTTTTCTTGGCATCTGCGGCTGATTTAGTCCATGTTCTAGCTAAAAAGGGGAAAGTGCGGAGGCCTGCTCGTGCGTCTTAGGAGGAGAGGAGCGCGCATGGCTCTCCCCGGCATTTTTCTCTCCAACGTACGCTCACTGGGCAATAAGATGGACGAATAAGATGGACTTCGCCTCATCCTGTGTCCTCTGCTTCACTGAGACCTGGCTAAATGAACGGATCCCGGACAGTGCTCTGGAACTGCAGGGTTTTGAGCTGTTCCGCGCGGATCGCCATTGTGCGCTATCAGGCAAGAGCAGAAGCGAAGGGCTGTGTTTCTACGTCAATACAAACTGGGCAGTCTGTTACCTTTACTCACACAGATAGTAAACATGTACCTACATTCTGGAACATTCCCAAAGGCCCTGAAAATGGCAGTCATCAGGCCCTTGCTAAAAAAGAGCAGTCTGGATGCTACGGTACTTAACAACTATCGTCCCATCTCAAATCTGCCATTTATGGGGAAGGTCCTTGAAAAAGTTGTCTACCTACAGCTTACTAGATTACTTATAATCAACAACTCATTTGATATGTTTCAGTCCGGCTTTAGACCCCACCACAGCACTGAGACTGCTCTCGTCAAGGTGACAGACGATATCCGGCTGAACACTGACGCAGGCCAAGTCTCAATCTTAATCTTGTTATATCTAAGTGCTGCCTTTGACACCGTCGGCCATGAGATCTTCTTACAGAGACTAGAGGACTGGGTTGGCGTCGCTGGCACCGCCCTAAGTTGGTTTAGGTCTTACTTTGAAGACAGGAAGTACTTTGTGGAGATTGAAAACTGTGTCTCAGATCATATGGCCTGACCTGTGGAGTACCACAGGGGTCGATCCTGGGACCTCTTCTGTTCAATCTCTACATGCTGCCGTTAGGTCAGTTAATACGCAGAAACGTATCGAAAGTGTCCTATCACAACTATGCAGACGACACTCAGATCTATGTCTCACTGACTGCAGGAGAACATGGACCAGTGGCCTCACTCCTTCACTGTATCCAACAGATCAGTGAGTGGATGCAAAACAACTTCCTTCAGCTAAACGCAGACAAAAATGAAATTATTGTCTTTGGTCCCCAAAAACAAACAGAGAGAGCGTCATCTGTCACCTCCAGTCTCTCCCTAAAACCTTCAAACAAGGTCAGGAATCAAGGGGTAATACTGGACTTACATTTTAACAGCCACATCAAATCAGTAAGTTCAGCAGCTTTCTACCACCTAAAAAACATTGCCAGGATTAAAAACATAGTGTCTAAAGCAGACTTGGAGATTCTTATCCATGCATTTGTCTCCAGTAGGTTAGACCAGGGGTTCCCAAAGTTTTTAGCCCGCGACCCCCATCATAAATGCGCTGCTCCCCCGCGACCCCCCACCTCAACAGTCCTTCCCGTCAATGAGCATGTACTTCCTTGATACGGAGTAACGCAGAGACTCGCGCCACTACTGAGCTGCACTGTCCAGCCCAAAAAAGGAGGCTTGCGTATTTTTACTCACGTAGTGACACAGTGATGGGCTTGGTGGGCTCCCTCCTCAGCAGAAGCGCTGTTCTACCCCTGCCTTCTCTCCCTCTACTGCCCTCTCTCCCTCCGCTGCCCTCTCTCCCTCTCTTCGCACCATCAGCCTGACCCTTGACTGTTCTCCCCCTCCAGGTTTTTCTGTTGTGGATATTAACCACTTTTCATTTTAAAGCAGGTATTATGTGTTTGTAGCCTCCAAACACCTTTAGTTTTAGCAAACAGCAGCAGGACACGCTTTGTCGCTGCATGATGTGAGCTGCGTAACTTAATTTTGATTGACGCTGTCAATGACCGGGACAACGTAATTAACGTAATTAAAATATATTATTTTCTCCTAACACAATTTAACAAGTAACCCTTTTGAATCAAATCAAATGCAAAATAAATATTTAAGGGCTATTAATTTGCTAAATTTTTTATTTTTTTATTTTGTTGTTGTTTGGAAATCATCTTGCGACCCCCCCAGGGGCTCCCGCGACCCCCCGGGGGGTCGGGACCCCCACTTTGGGAACCACTGGGTTAGACTACTGCAATGGCCTGCTCACAGGTCTGTCCAAACAGGCTGTAAAACAACTCCAGTACTTTCAAAATGCAGCAGCTCGAGTCCTGACTAGAACCAGGAAGTACGACCACATTAGTCCAGTCCTCAGGTCTCTGCACTGGCTTCCTGTGGCTCAGAGAATAGACTTTAAAACAGCTCTGCTTGTGTACAAGTCTCTCCATGGCCTCGCACCAAAATATATTAGTGACATGTTAGTCCCATATGAACCAGCCCGGACTCTGAGGAGCACAGGGACTAGACTCCTGTTAGTGCCCAGAGTCAGAACTAAACATGGGGAGGCTGCTTTTCAGATTCATGCTGCTAAAATCTGGAACAATCTTCCTGAAGATGTGAGACGGGCCTCCTCTCTGACAATGTTTAAAACCAGGTTAAAACAGTTCTGTTTAGCTGTGCATACAACTGAGGGATTTTATATTTTTATCTTTCTTTTTAATGTACTGTGATTATTTATAATTTTAATGCTTTCTTGTTTTGTTCAGCACTTTGAGTTGCCTTGTGTATGATTTGTGCTATACAAATAAACTTGCCTTGCCTTGCCTACTCGTGGTAGAATGTATTTTTAATGACTTCAACCCCAAATTCGGCTACCCCTCCAAACTCCACCATGACCAGGGTCGCGAATTCGAGAACAAACTGTTCAAGTCCCTCAGAGAACTTACCGGTGTTGGTCACTCGAGAACTTCCCCCGACCACCCCATTGAAATCCTGTCGAACGACTAAATCGCACCCTATTGCAAATGTTACGGACTTTAGGAGAGAAAGAGAAACAAAACTGGAAAGGTATATACCCCATGTCATCCATGCATACAATTGCACCAAGCATGAAGCAACAGGATTTTCTCCACACTACCTGTTGTATGGCAGGCATCCCCGCCTCCCAGTGGACCTTCTTTTTGGTCTCACCAGAGAAGACGACACAAAAACAACACATGGATATGCAGAGAAATGGAAAGAAAAGATGACAGAAGCGTATCGTATCGCAAATGCAAACAGTCAGCAGTCAAGCTCCAAAGGCATTAGAGATAAAAAGACATTCCAGATACATTTGTGTAAAGACATTTAGAGACTGGGTTTTGTTTAAGTTAAGTGTCAGGAGCCACTTTTGTTGTTGGGGAGCATGTGGTACACCCAATTATGTGTAATGAATAGTTACTTAAGTTAACTTAGGACTTCGCTAGTGGGATATTACGTGACCCCCAGGTCACACGCCAGAGAGATCAAATATATACAAATATGCTCCAATCACTAGTGACCCTCCTCTATAAAAGCCCCTGCACAAGGCCGCGCCCCCTCTTGAACTCTCCCAAGCCGGGCTGGCCTGATGGGCTCGTAGCTAAGGGACTACGCACCTATTCGTTGAACTTAAGTTATATCAGTAACTATTAATTCTACGTCATGGTGCTACGTCCCTTAGGACTTCGCTAGTGGGACACAACGCGGAGGCCGTAGGAACATGTACTCCCAGCAGGCCAGCGAAGAGTGATTGGAGCCCCGCCCGAGCAAGACTCTCACACAGTGAGAAGACTCAGGGCAGAAGAAAACCAATTGCGTGTTACGGGGCCGCTCCTCCCAAGGACACTCCCAAGTAACACCGACCGAAAGTCACCCATAGTCCCAGGACGCCTCTCCCAAGAGCTCCTGACGTGGACTAACTAACTGACCGCGATAGCACACACACACCGCACCTGCAGGACGCCTCTCCCAAGAGCTCCTGAACCAGGGCGGACAAAACCAAACCGTAGAACCCCTCAGATGAGGAAACTCACGGTTTTTACTCAATCCACTGCACCAAGCACGGAATGGGCCACCGACCGGTCCGACACATCCAAAAGGTAAGACCGGACGAAAGAGGAGGACGAAGCCCAAGAAGCCGCACGGCAAACGTCCTCGACCGAAGCCCCCCTGAGGAGGGGCATAGAGGCCGCCACCCCACGCGTGGAGTGCGACCTGAAACCCACCGGGGGGGCCAGGCCCTGAGCCTTATACGCCAACCGCACAGCCGTGGCAACCCAGTGCGCCAGCCGCTGAGACGACAGCGGGGCGCCCCTGTTCCTGGGGCCCAGACACAGCTGATCAACCAACCTGAAGGAAGGTGTCATAGCCAGGTAACGCCTAAGCATTGCGACAGGACACAAAAAGTGCCGCCGTTCCTTCTCCGGCGAGGCATGCGGCGGCGGATGGAAAGCCCTAATCCTGATCACTCTCGATCTGAAGGCCGAAGTGATGACCTTAGGGAGAAAAGCCGGATTGGGCCACAACTGCACCAGACCGTCACCCCCTCCAAAGGACAGGCAAGACGCATGGACGGAGAGCGCACACAAGTCGCCCGCCCTCATGGCAGACGCCAACGCCAGCAAGAGAGCAGTCTTAAAAGCCACACACTCGGGACTCGCCTCCGACATCGGCTCAAAAGGCGGGCCCGACAGACCCCTGAGGACCACCCTGAGGTCCCAAACCGGGGCGTTCTTTGAAGCGGGGGCCTCCTCCTGCGGGCCCCCCGCAAAAAGCGTTTGACCAACGGATGGGAACGGGCCGTGAACCCCCTGAAACCACCGTGACCCGAGGTAATGGCTGCCGCGAACACCGCCAGGGTACCGACATCCCTCCCTTTGTCAAAGATTTCCTGCAGGAATCCCAGGACTCCCTCCAAGGGGCAACGCCTGGGATCCCAGGAGCGAGAACCGCACCAGTCGCTGAAGAGCCTCCATCTGGTAGTGTATGCTCTCACCGTGGAAGGCGCCCTCGCCTCCGAATAGTCTCCACCACCGCCGGGGGGAGACCCAGGTCTACGAGGTTCCGCCTCTCAGCCTCCATGATGTCCGACGGTGCAGTTTGGGGAACCCAGATCAGCCTCCCCCCGCCCCGTGAGGGGTGAAGCTTGAGGCGTGAGAACCATCTCTGAAAGTTCCTCATGTGGAGGAGGCCTAGCCGCACCACAGTATGAGCCGCCGCCATCATCCCCATAAGGGACCTGAGGCGCCGAGCGGGGACCCTGGGGCCCGCTAGCACCTCCCTGGCCAGACGGGTGATGTTCCTCCATCTGTCCTCGGACAATGCAGCATGGAACGTCACAGAGTCTAGCTGCAGGCCGAGATAGATCATGCGCTGAGCCGGCTGCAGCCTGCTCTTTTCCCTGTTCACCACAAAGCCCAGACGCTGTATGTGGGAAAGGACCCAGTGCGTGTGACTCACGGCCACTTCCCTGGACGAGGCCAGTATTAACCAATCGTCTATATCCTTACCCCCGCGCGTCTGAGCGGCTCCAGTGCCGCCTGCACGCACTTTGAGAAAGTCCGAGGCGCGAGCGCGTAACCGAAGGGGAGACGGCAGTACTCGTAACTCCTCTCTCCCACGCAAAGCGCAGGAACCTCCTGTGTTCCGGAACTATCGCCACCTGAAAATAAGCGTCTGTCAGGTCTATGGAGGACATCCAATCTCCCTGTCTGACACACTCCAGGAGCTGTTTCGTGTACAGCATCCGAAACTGACGCTTGGAAATGCACACCCTGCTCTGGGGGCTGCAGGCAACGTCATGGGCTCGGGAAGTAACACAAGCAGACGCATTACACATGTTACGTACCCCCAAATGAGACTCAGAGAACGAGTACTGATGAAATGCCGAACGGCCTTTATTAGCATAAGTTTTGCCACCCCGGCCTCCTCTACTGTAGGGAGGCCGGCGGTGGGTGCGCTGCTCCCTCGGGCTTCCCGTGGGTCTGTCCGGACCCAGGGGTCTCGTCGAAGGGGGACGATGGATGGTGGAGCGTGGGTAGGGAGCGAAGCGCCTCCTGGGCGAGCACTCTCTGCCTCTGTCCAGGCTCCGTGCAGCTTGGTGGGCCTCGCACCTCGGAGCTAGGTGAGGTGCTAGCCTAGCCGAGTCCTTGGCCGCAGACTCCAGTCTGTCCACCAGGGCCTGCATGTCATGGCCGAAGAGGGACGTCTGGGACACGGGCAGGTCCAACAGTTGCCTCTTCTCCGCCTCCCTGATGTTTGCTAGCCCAAGCCAGAGGTGCCTGGCCCCGACTTGGGCTGCAGCCAAGGTGTGGCCACCATCCACGGCAAAGGCCTGGCTCATGCGCAGGAGAGCCGCGGAGGTGGTCCTCGTCTCTGTCAGGAGGTCTCCGCTGAGCGCCTGGCCAGCGGAGAGCAACCTATCCAGGGCCCCCGTGATAAAGGCCATGTTGTTAGCCAGGGCGACGACCTGAGCCGCGTTGGCATAACACCTGTCCAGCATAGCCAAAGACATCCTGTCCCGCTTGGAGGGAAGGAGAGGTCTGGCGCCGGGCCACGCGGATGCGGAGGGCAGCAGAGCCATGCGGACTGAGTCCTCGATGTCCGGGACACCACCGGCCCAGGACCAGTCCTGCACGCTGCAGTACATGCCGTACCCCAGAGCAGGCCTCTTGGCTGCTAGGGGCTTTGGCCACTCACGTGTCGCGTAATGGAGGATCGGGTCCATTTGCGGGCACAACGTGGGTTGCTTCCTCCTCCTCCCTTGAGTGGTGGCGCCCATCGAGGTGAAGTCCTCCACCGCCTGGTCTGGCTGTGGTGGTAGAGGAGCGTTCATCATGGCCGCCGCGGAGGAGTAGAGACTGGGCATGTGATCCAGTGGGAACCGGTCCGGCACCGTGTCTTGCTGGAGTTCTCGAACGCACGCCTGCGCTCACTCTCCTCTCTGGGGAGAGCGAGACACGAGGCGCAGCTAGCGCTCTCCGCCGCATGGCCCGAGCCCAGGCACAAGAAACAGCGTGAATGCTGGTCCGTGTGCGGGAGCCTGACTCGACACTCCAAGCCACGACGACGTCCGACGCCGGAGGGCGAAGGGGAAATCGGACGAGCTGTCGAGGCAGACATCTCAGCAGACAAAGTAGATGTAGTAGATGTAAGTATGATCTCTATCGGCACCAGAGTGAAAGAGGGGGCAGGGGCTTTTATAGAGGAGGGTCGCTAGTGATTGGAGCATATTTATATATATTTGATCTCTCTGGCGTGTGACCTGGGGGTCACGTGATATCCCACTAGCGAAGTCCTAAGGGACGTAGCACCATGACGTAGAACCACAATTGTTTTGACTTATTTCAGCAATGTTTTGTTTGAATTTATATTTGTGTAACTATTTGTTTGTAATTTGAAGATAATTAGCATGTATTTAGTAAAGTTAGTCTTGTTTGAATTTAGTGAGTGCAGAGAGAGTATGGTAGGAACTGAAGTCCATCTCAGATGTAGTAAGGGGGGCCGAATTGACCGTGACCCTCAGACACAATCTGCAAGGGTAACGAGTGCTGAGTTATTACTCTCTGAGACTTTTCTTAATTACCTACAGGTGTGTATTTGGACCAGAAACGCCACAAATTGAAACCTCCACACTTGAGAGTACCTGTGATAGTAATATTGAATATTTACATTAATTGTGTAATTTTTATGAGCGGTTTTGTATGTGTGACTGCCGAACGAGCTAGCGGTGCTAATGCTAGCGGCAGAGTCTTGTTAGTTTTTTTCGCTGCACTCCTTAACCAGCATTATGCTGGGTTCACATCAAACGCGTTTTGGGCGTCAAATTGTGGCAGACGCTGTCACAGAGCATCTTGGAGGCGCGTCACACGCGTCCAAGACACTAGAGGGCAGCGTTCTGGAAGCGCGTCAGGGAAGAGCGTTTTGGGGCAGGCCTGCTCTGTTGCCAACCAGTGGGGGCGGGTCCCGGCTCAAAAGTGGCGAAAATGACGTGCGCTGGCATGCTTGCAATACCACCCCGGGCCGATGGGGGTGGACCCAGAAGTAGAATTAGCTAACATATGGCATTGGCAGACCCCTCGAAAACGTCTTTAAAGGATGGTCCAAAAGCTGGCTCTTGGCCCAAAGCTCTGTTCCACATGTGTGTCAATGCTGAGGGGGGTGAATTTTTTTGGACCACTCTAGTTTACTTGCCGTGAATTTTCTCACTAACCCTCCTCCATGTCATGGTGGTTATAGTCCGCGGGGCTAATGGGCTAACAGCACAGCTTGCCCTCATAGCTGTTGTGTTGTCTTCCTGTCTTCCCCCTCGGTCCTGCCGTGAAATGCGTCACTGGGTCACTGTTGGAGACAGCTCCTGATTGGTCGACGCTTGCGTCTTCTCCCAAAAATTTCAACAATGTTCAACTCGAGCGTCGGCCGCGTTGGAGGCTCGGGCAAAACGCTTGAAATCTCAAAACGCACCGCACCAGAAACGTGAAACGCTCAAAAATGCGCTGCTCGGGAGGCGCGAGACGCGCCGCGGGATCTCTTGACGCTCCTAGAAGCGCATCCCCCATGTATTTTCAATGTAAACCCGACGCTTTGGACGCTCAAGACTGAAGCATGGATCATCCATCCATCCATCCATCCATTTCTGGGTCAGGGGGGTGACAGTCAGAGATGCCACCCAAGTCTCATAGCACCAGCCCCTCACTGATCCTCTGCAGGTGGTGAGTCCACAGGAGGACGGCTGCTCTCTGAGTGTGAGCATAGCCTTGATCTTTCAGTGGGGGCTTTGGGCAAAGTGGGGTTAAGTGTCTTGCCCAAGGACACAACGACAGCAGTCATCAGTAGGGGTCGGTGGAGAAGGTGCAGAGGTGGGAATTGAACCCACAACCTTCTGGCCTTAAGGCCAATGCTCTACCAACTGAGCTACTGTCGCCCCTGGATTATACTACCTTAAAAAAAGCATGGATCATACTACCTTAAAAACCGTTCGCTGCGTGTTCGCTGCTGAGATGCTCACAGCAGCGAACACCCTCGCTCCACATCAGAGAGCAGGAAAGTGATCGTAGGGACTCACGTTCGAAAACAACCAAACCTGGACTAAACCAGGGCTGAGGACAGGGTTCAGTGCTTGTAAACATACGTCTTTACCCTGAGTGTCTTCAATGACTGTAAAGAACGCAGGACTGGACGTAAGAGACGCACATGCTTGGAATGTTACGAATGTGATTGATAACCCACATGCGGTTATGTGTGGATGCTAATTATTTTATAAACGGAGGAGGGGAAATAATCGGATTTAAAAAAAACAGGCATGGCACATGGACATGGCACCACAGTCAAATGACATCTGCGTTTTACTCAGTAATGTTTTACTGAGCACGCGCAAACAACTATGCATCCCTGGCTGATTCAATTCAGTGCAAGTCATCCCGAGTAAACTCGGGTATTGACAAAAAATGTACATAGTTAATTGTGTTGTATTGTGCTATATTGGCTCATGCGGTTTTGCATGTACATAAACATGATAGATATAGAGAATCCTCAATATTTTTTGAAATAAATATATTTTTTTTGCATTTTTGTAGTAGGTAGATCATTTTGACTTGATCATTTTATAAGTAACTCGCATGCTGAAAAAGTGTGAGCACCCCTGGTGTAATGCTAAGGTTAATTTGTAAAGTGTCCAATATGTAAAAGTAGCTTAGTTGTATTACATTTGAGAATATAGCAAGAGTTTCAAATGTAATATTGTGTATAATGTGAATATGTGAATTTTTTATGTGAGTCATTAATAAGAGACACAATCTGCAAGTGTAACGAGTGCTGAGTCATTCCTCTCTGAGACTTTTCTTATTTACTTACAGATTGTGTGTCAAGTATTTTTGTTCATGTGGTCTCAACTTCAGCTTGGGACCCGTAACAAATGTTCTCTGTGGCCCTGATCTCCTCCTCAGACTGTTCCAGAGACGGGGGCCGTAGTGCTGGCAAGATGCCTCACAGTGAGTGTGTGTCCTGACTTTGGAATAGTTTGGAGTCTGCTGCTGGAGGAGCGCAGGGGCCAGGAAGGTTCATCAGTGTTGTGTGTAATAAGTGTTGGGTGTCACAAGTGTTGTGTGTAGTAAGTGTTGCGTAATAAGTGTTACATAAACCTGTGTGAACGGCGGATAAATAACATCTGTTCTGATGTAGAAATGTAAATGAGATAAAACCTTCTTATCTACAACAGTGTCCTTGGTCATGAGCAGTCAGAAGGTATAAAACCAGCAGCAGCCCACACCTCACACCTCCACAGACCTCCTCACACCGCCATAGACCTCACTCCTCCAGTGGACCATGGACACGGCTGGTTTCCTGGTGCTGCTGCTGAGTTCTTCTTTTCTCTTTGAGGGGAATTGTTTGGATGATTCTGGACAAAAGTCTGAGTCTTCTGAGCTCTGTCCGTCTGACATAGACTCAGTGTTGAGACAGATGAGCGCTGCGCTGTCTGCACAGCAGGTGGAGATCAGACATCTGCAGGAGGAAAACAAACATCTGCAGGAGGAAAACCAGGGGAACAAAGTGGAGATCAACCATCTGCAGGAGGAAACCCAGGGTAAATATATTTTGAATCATGTGTTGAACATAATTTAATGGCAGCCATGAATAAGTTGTGTTTGTGTTTTAAGTTTATGCATGGACCTATTTAACCAGAAAAGTCTCACTGAGGTTTCAGAATATAATTTTAGGGGGAGTCCTGGCCCCAACTTGCAGACACCAGTGTTTTTCTATTTACAGATGAAAATAAAAAATAAAAAAATGACCGGTGTATGCAAGTAAAGTGTGCAAGAGTTGTTTTTCTTCCTTTTGAAGTTGGCAAAGCTGTGTGCGGAGCCTGCTCCTGTCAGAGTCAGATGTGCCATTGCACTTTGACATGATTAAAGACGCAGACTGTGCTTTTCAGCTCTGACAGTTTGATTTCCACTACAGCCACGAGGACAGTGGTGGACTCCCTCCAAACAGAAGTGGACTCCCTCCAAAACAACGACAAAGGTTTGTTGATATTAAGTGTTGTTCAGACCTAGAGGTGTTGGCTCTAATGGCGCGTTCACACCGGACTTAACTTCGGCGTCAAAAGCGTCAGGTTTGCATTGAAAGTGAATGGTGAAGCGCGTCAGGTGAAGCCGAGGGGCCCGGCGTCACTTGGCGCGCGTCAAAAGCTTCAAAGGTCGCGCGTAATACGCGCTCACTTGAAGCTTTTGACGCGCGAATCGCTCGCGTATCACAACAATCCCTTTGACGCCGAAGCTGAGCAAAGCTTAAGGCGCGTTCAGACCAAAAGCTTCAAAAAGCTTTTGACGCGCTTCAACTGACGCCGGGATAGTTTTGTCATTTTGGTGCTTGAAGCTTTTGACGCGAGTGACGCGCCTGACGCCGGTGGGAGGAGCTTCTCTGTTGTCTGTTGTCAGGACAGCGGTGGATTTTTCAATGAGCAGCGAGCCTTTATTTGTTATATAAAGCAAAATAACGTTGTTGTAGGGCTTCAACAAAACATGTTCTGGGTTCACCACAGACTTGAGAGGCTGCAGTGTTTGCAGAGTTCCGTCATTTACTCCAGGAGCTGCGTACGGAGGAGTTTCGCTTTCAGCGGTACTTCCGCATGTCACTTGCCCAGTCTGAGTTCTCAAACCCCGGCTCTCGCCTCTCCCTGCCTCTCCCTGCCTCTCCCTGCCTCTCCTCGGTTCTCGCTCACCTCTCCCTGCCTCTCCCTGCCTCTCCCTGCCTCTCCTCGGTTCTCGCTCGCCTCTCCCCGCCTCTCCCTGCCTCTCCCCGGCTCTCGCCCGCCCGGAGCTGCCTTGCTCTGAGCCAGACTCATCGTCAGCCTGTTCTTATTTTAAATAAACTACGTTTACTACACAGCATGTGTACAATGATTTTGTTACTCAGAACGTTACTACTCATACAAATAATATTACTAATAACAATAATGACAATAAAACAGCAGCAGCATGACTTCTCTTCATGACAGAGACAGACCCTCTGCTGCTGCTGCTCCTCGTCTCCTGATTGGTTGAAGCCCGCGTCAAAGCTTCAAAAGCTCAGCTTTGCTCAGCTTCGGCGTCAGAGGGATTGTTGTGATACGCGAGCGTTTCGCGCGTCAAAAGCTTCAAGTGAGCGCGTATTACGCGCGACTCTTGAAGCTTTTGACGCGCGTCAAGTGACGCCGGGGCTCTCGGCTTCACCTGACGCGCTTCACCATTCACTTTCAATGGAAACCTGACGCTTTTGACGCCGAAGTTAAGTCCGGTGTGAACGCCCCTTGAGCTTTTGAAGCTTTGACGCGGGCTTCAACCAATCAGGAGACAGGGTCGCTCTACGATGAAGCCGGTGGAAGCGGGAAACAAAATCATATTCGAGAACATGGAGGAGAGCTTAATCGTGGCGATTAGCTCTCGCCCAGAGCTTTACGCTGTTTCCAGCCCGCTATACAGGGACAGGAATAGAAAGGACCTTGCTTGGAGGAGGAGATCGGGTACGATGGTAAGTTATGTAAAGAATTCATATCTGTATTCCATGTTTAGTAAACTCCGGTCAGGAGTCGTACAATGTACAGTCGCTATGATTTCTGTTCCCGCTCACAAGTCCATTTGTTCATATAGAGAAAGAAATCAAAAAGAGGTGGAAAAGCCTGAGGGACAGGTTCATGAGGGAGTGCAGGAAGGAGAAAGAGAGGAGGCGCAGTGGTGCAGCAGCAGGGACAGTGCAGAGGTGGAGGTACTTGGCATCGCTCTCCTTCCTCGAGCCCTACGTAACACCGAGGCCATCTACTGGTAACATGACAGCACACAGGGCCGAGGAGGAGAGGGGGTACGACCACCTCCGAGAGGAAGAACCAGCAGCAGCGGAGGTGTCAGTTGCAGGAGGTCTGTAGCTAAAACAATGTATTGAATGAAGTCATGCAGCTGCCCACTAAACTGTTTTGTTGTCATTGTTTATAGCAAGGTTATTTATGAGTATTAACGTTCTTAATAAGCAACTGGCAAAATAAATGTACATATGCTGTAAACTAATGTCAGATGTAGGTGTGTAGCTAAAACAATGTATGGAAAGAAGTCATGCAGCTGCCCACTAAACTGTTTTGTTGTCATTATTGTTTATAGCAAGGTTATTTATATGAGTATTAACGTTCTTAAAATGATTGTACACGTGCTGTGAAGTGAAAGTAATTTATTTAATAACAGATGACGCTGATACGGAGTCAAGTTCAGAGACAGAGCCGAGTGCTGGACCGTCCTCGGCCTCTGGACCGTTCTCGGCTCCTGGACCGTCCTCGGCTCCTGGACCGTCCTCGGCTCCTGGACCGTCCTCGGCTCCTGGACCGTCCTCTGCTGCTGGTTCTTCCTCTGCTGCTGGTTCTTCCTCTGCTGCCGGTCGTTCCCCTGCTGCTGCACCTACAGGTGTGTAGGAAATCAATTTTATTGTTGTGAAAGTATAAACGTTATATTAAACATTTCACAAATACTTTTGAATATGTGGGCATCAAAAAGTGAAATATACAAATCGAATACTGTTTTTACATAGGATCTAGTTATTTTATTTAACATAAGAAAAGGATTTAAAAGTTGTTCATAGATTATCAGATCCTACATACTCATGACTTTATATTTTTAGAGCCATTGTCTTGTGGTGTTTGCAGGTCCACAAAGGAAGAGAGCGAGGAAGCGCACCACCCAGGACACCTCCGCCCAGGAGCTATCGCGCTTGGAGCTGGAGCTGATGGCCCTCCTGCGGCAGACTGCAGCTCCAGCTCCATCACGAAATGAGCTCTTCCTCCAATCTCTGCTTCCTCTCCTGGATAAGGTGCCACCTCAATCTTTAGAATTTGTCAAATTCCAAATTCATAAATTACTTTATGAGAGCAGCGCATTTACGCTTAATGTGGAACAATTGGAGCACACTTAGTAGTAGTGTTTAGCTATGAGGTGGCTTCTTTTGCAGGGGAGGAAACAGACTCTTCTCCTTCCTGCACTCCTCCTCCAAGCAAGGTCCTTTTTATTCCTGTTCCTGTTCTTTTTTGTGTATATATTTGTTTTTACATATTTCATTAAAAAATGTATAACTTAAGATTTGGTCTGCTACTTTAAATATGTACAGGTTTTTCATTAAGGTATGTGTTCAAATAAGTTAAATATCACTAATTTCAAATACTTCAATTAAGGAGAACTTTACTCGTAAACACGTTATCACCAAATATGAGACAATAGAAATTATAATAGAAATAGTTGACATAATTAATTTCAGCATATCCTGTTTGGACAAACTTGTAATTGAGGCCATGCTTGAACATGTTGTGAAGTCGGAGACAGCTGCAGAATCTGGAACTATTACCTGCAAACAAGAAGGGCACAGGTGAATGGTTAAAAAACATACTGGATAAACATAGACATGGTCTTTATCCAAGACTAGAATTCATGATCAGGATGTTGTAGTATTTGTGTCCCGATATTCAAAAGTAATGCATTGGCAAATACAGACACTCAAATATTATTAAAGAAGAAATGCTCTTTAGTTTTCATGGGTGGCTCTTAAAAGAACCGTTTTGGGTCAGTCCCGTGAGGATCTGACTACTCTGTCGGCTGCCATGCTACTGCCCCCTCCTCACAGAAGTGGGCCATGAACGCCTCCCTCGCCTGCAGTGCCTCTCTGGTGGCGTTGTTGGCACCCATCCTCCCGACACCTGGAAGACAGTCATCTCCCTGCGCTGCAGCTCGTCTCAGGACTGGGACCGGAGCAGACACCCTCAGGAAATTGTGGAGAACACATGTGGCCTTCACGCACTTCTCCACAACTTCTGGCCGGATCTCGAGGTCCCGACGAAACATCCTCCACTGCGATGACCAAATGCCAAACGCATCCTCCACCACCAGCCGGGCTCGGGAGAGGCGGTAATTAAAAATGCGCTGTCCAGGGTTAGCGCCGCCACTTCCTGGAAAAGGCCGCATTAAGTTCCTCCGCAGTGGGAAGGCCTCATCTGCCACAAAGACATGGGGCAGGGGGCCTCGGTGCTCTGCTCCAGGGAGATGCCGGTCAGCTGGCAGAGGAAGTGTTCCCGCATGCAGAGCCTGACCGAAGGTGGAGTTGGCCAGGATCCCTCCATCGCTGGTTCTGCCATAGCCCCCTACGTCAATCACCCTGAACTTGTAGTTGGCATCTACAATAGCAAGGAGGACCAAGGAGTGCCTACCCTTGTAGTTGAAGTACAGGGAGCCTGAGTTGGGGGGTGCCTTGAGGTTGATGTGCTTCCCATCTATAGCACCACAACAAAGAGGGAAGTTCCACCGCTCCTCAAACTCCATAGCAGACAACCTCCACTCCTCTTCTCCAGGCACAGGCATGAACTCCTCCACCAGGCCGTCCCAGATGGCTGCCACCACATCTGGGATGATGCTGGAGATGGTGGAGATGCCCACCCTGAAGCTGCTTGCTATGGTCCTGAAGGAGTCCCCAGTAGCAAGAAACCTACAATGATACAAATACAACTCAGCAATATACAAAAATATTTTAAATTAATCATACAATATGATTGTGTAAATTTGTTTTCAGGAATTGCACCAACAATGGAAATGTACCCTCTCTTGTGAAATCACAGGGGGGTTAATCACTTGGGAATCTGAATATATTAAGTACTAAGTAGCAGACAATGCTGATTTAATTGATCAGTTTTCTAATAACTTCACTACAGTGACACAATGCACCTTCCAAATGACTTCAAATGCACAAACGAGGGCCATAGCAAATATATCATTTGTATTAATGATTACTCTAAATACAATCGTTATAACAGAGAAGGTCTGTAACAAAAGCCTCCTTGGGTTCACGGGTGTTCAGCGCCGCTCAACACCCGTGGTTAGCCGGTTAGCATTGGAGCTCCGCGCTGGAGGGAAAAAGTCAGACAAAAATTTAAATATCTATTTAATCACCAAACAGACCTCTGATATGACATTAGTGGGGTATATTTCCCGCCTGAAATGTTATTACAATTAACTTTTATGTCCTAATTAAAACGTATATTCAACGTTTAACTACTGCTTTTGGCTGCTCCTATCTCTCGGGCCGTGATCCATGCTAGGGACGCTATTTCCTATTGTATTTTTAGATATTTTATCAGAAAATTCTCACTAACCTCAGACAGATAGACAGGCGCTCTTCCGCTGGAATCGAGCGCCTGTAGTTGGTGTCCATGCGGGCGATGCGAGCTCCGATGCGGGTGAGCAGGTCATCAAACTGGGCTACTGACATTCGGAAGTACCGCTGAAAGCGAGCCTCGTCCATACGCAGCTCCTGGAGTAAATGGTGAAACTCACCAAACACTGCACGCCTCTGAAGTATGCTGTGAACCCATACACGTTGTGTAGAAGCCCTACGACGACGTTGTATGGATTTTACCAACAAATAAAGGCAAGCTGCTCTTCGGAAATCCGCCATCTTCTCTGGACTACACCGGCAACAGAGAAGCTCCTCCCACCAGCGTCAGGCGCGTCAGTCGCGTCACTCGCGTCAAAAGCTTCAAGCACCAAAATGACAAAAATAACCCGGCGTCAGCTGACGCGCGTCAAAAGCTTTTTGAAGCTTTTGGTCTGAACGCGCCATAACTCTGTCTGTGTGGAACTAACTCTGTCTGTGTGGAATCAGCTCAAGAGGCTTTACTTTAGTCTCCTTTAGTGTCCTTTAGCCTCCTTTAGTCTCCTTTACTTTAGTCTCCTTTACTTTAGTCTACTTTAGTCTCCTTTTGTCTCCTTTAGCGTCCTTTAGCCTCCTTTACTCTCCTTTATTCTCCTTTAGCCTCCTTTAGTCTTCTTTAGTCATCTTTAGTCTCCTTTACTTTAGTCTCCTTTAGCCTCCTTTAGTCTGCTTTGGTCTCCTTTACTTTAGACTGCATTAGTCTCCTTTAGCCTCCTTTACTTTAGTCTCCTTTAGTCTCCTTTAGCCTCCTTTAGTCTGCTTAAGTCTCCTTTATTTTGGTCTGCTTTAGTCTCCTTTAGCCTTCTTTAGCCTCCTTTAGTCTTCTTTAGTCATCTTTAGTCTCCTTTACTTTAGTCTCCTTTAGCCTCCTTTAGTCTGCTTTAGTCTCCTTTACTTTAGTCTCCTTTACTTTACTTTTTTCTCCTTTAGCCTTCTTTAGTCTGCTTAAGTCTCCTTTAGTCTCCTTTATTTTGGTCTGCTTTAGTCTCCTTTATTTTAGTCTCCTTTAGTCTTCCCTCTTCCTTCTCAGAAGGGGAGGGAGAGAGACAGCAGGGAGCAGATCCTGACAGTTCCCCCCCTCAACGGACGCCCCCAGGCGGACAACCAGGCTTACCAGGATGGGCCCGATAGAAATCATTGATGAGGCCAGCGTCCAAAATCAGAGCTCGAGAAACCCACGACCGCTCCTCTGGACCATAGCCCTCCCAGTCCACCAGAAACTGGAAGCTCCGCCCACGCGGGCGCACATCCAGATGTAAGGTTAAATAAGGGACACAGGGCCAGACAACAGCCAGGCCCTGGACTGTGTAAACACTTGATCAAAAGGGGGGAAGACATCTTACCGCGGCCTCAAAGGAACCGTGGGGTCAACCGTAGGACTGCCATTGATCATGGGGATTACAGGCGTCAAACGGAGCAATAAAGTCCCCACAGGAATAAACATCTTGGTCCCTGTCTGTCTGTAGAGATCAAAAGGTCGCGACTCTGTTCTCCCTCTCTGGACATTCCTGTCCCTGGACAATGAATGACTCACCCACGGCGTTCTGGCGCCCCCCAGTGGACACTGAACACTTTCACACCCGGGACGGACATTTTAAACCCACACTCCTG
The DNA here is from genome assembly GCA_964034765.1 of Knipowitschia caucasica. NCBI lineage: Eukaryota > Metazoa > Chordata > Actinopteri > Gobiiformes > Gobiidae > Knipowitschia > Knipowitschia caucasica. The sequence goes on from OZ035832.1 coordinate 31,358,668, forward strand.
GACTCAGTTATTCCGATAAAGTCTGTACCGTACCCTACACGTGTGTATCATTGTCAAGTAATGTAAATGCGGTGTGTGTCTGTACATGTGTTATGAATGTTGGTATTAATCCTGTATCTGATTGTGGATGTCTACATGATGTGTTTTGCCTTGGGACATGGGGTCCACAAAGGCGCACAGGGATGACGTCACGGACGCGCCCCCCTTGAACACAACAAAACCAGACCGCAAACCCACAGACTTTCTCTTGTCTTCCCCTGAAATCACTATCGCAGCTCTCCTGCCCTTCGCGTCTCGCGGTACGTGTCTCCTACTACGGCCGCGCCTGCACGCATTGGGCCTTCCACTCCGCGAGCACAGCCCTCCTTCCTGGCTCGGGATCTTATGAACTGTTCCATCATCAGCCTCTTTTCCTGGCTCTGGACCCTACGCACGCAACTCATTCCGGACTGAGTTGTATATGCGTGGATCAAAAGTTGGACTAGATTCGCTGGCTTCGTATCTCCCGCCTGCCCGGACAAAGGAACCACGTGGGCTGATTCTCCATTCCAAATCCTTTCTTCACCCCTCTACGCTCCTCAAAGTAAGACTGTTCCTTGTTGGAAGTGTGATTCAAATGATATGCATAACATGTGACCAGAAAACCCTTTTCGTATTTTCTATTTTCATTTTTGTAGTCAATAAAACCCCGTTATCTTTAAATCAATCATATCAGCGTCGTGTTTTTAAATCTTGGGTATCTCTGGCTGATATACGCATTCACTACCTATTAGATTATAAGACTGATTCGAGGCAAATTAGTTGGATCTGTGCAGAAGTTTTCAAACTCTGCTGGTGCCCAAAATAAAAGCAGATCCCCCACTCGTGGAGTACGGCCAGGCTCTGATTTAGAGGCTAGCCGCACTACACTATTCTTCTCTTATACATTTAATTGTTACCCTACACAGAATACGCCGAATCGTGTAGGCAGGGAAATCATCCACGAGCAGGGGGGCGGAGGGGGATTGGCTGGAGGGCACAGAGAACTGGAAATGACAGGTTTAGGCTGAGAAACATGAAAACTGGGATGTATTCTGATTGTGGGAGGCAGCTTCAACCGGACCACAGTTGGATTTATAATCTTCTCAATCACAAACGGGCCAATATACCGTGGAGAAAGTTTTTTAGAATCTGTCTTAAGCGGTATATCCCTTGAAGAAAGCCAAACTTTCTGACCTGGTTCATAGTTAGGAGCCGGCTTCCGGTGTTGGTCAGCGATTCGTCAATTCTGCTCTGCAGTGCGGAGTAAAGAGGGGCGCACACACTTCCAAATTTCACGACAGCGTTGTAAATGTTCTTTCACTGACGGGACGGCAATGTCCCTCTCCTGCTCAGGGAACAAGGGTGGAAGATATCCAAGTGAGCGCTCAAAAGGAGACATACCAGTGGCAGAGGATGGGTGCGAGTTATGGGCATACTCCACCCAAGGTACAGTGGGGCAAAGAAGTATTTAGTCAGCCAATTGTGCAAGTTCTTCCACTTAAAATAATGTAATTTTCATCATAGGTACCTTCAACTGTGAGAGAGGGCGAGGGCCGTTCGACGCCGCTTGCGGCTTTAATTATAAGTTGCGTTTCCATTCCATTGAATAATGCGCAAAACTTTTTTGATACATTGCAACATTCGAAAAAGCGGCCGTTTCCATTAATACATATTTGAATAAGGATACACTATTTTTGCGCGTTTATTAGTACGTCAACATGGCAACAGAAGTAAACAACACTTTGATTTACGTGATATATATTAATATCTTGTCTTCTGCGGTGGCTCTCATCATTAACTGGATTAAGCGTCGGTGGCATCTCCTTGTGAGTGTAATGGAGCGGCGTTCTCCGTATACTTGGGAGAGGATGCGGATGAGAACCTTTTGGGAAGTCGTGGTACATGAATTCACAGGGGAACTACAGTAGGTCCCATTTCGTTTTGTCGCCTTTCACGCGTGAATCACACGAGACTCACGTGTGATTCACGCGTCTTTTATTTATTTTTTCCCCAGTGATGCTGCAATGACCCAAACAACCACCAGGTGGCACTTGTGAGCAGGGTTAGGAAAATTGGCTTCTCATCGGTCTTTGTTCTCTGTTCACCAGGCAACTTTCTGTGACGTTATAGCTCAATGATAAGGAGGTGGACTCTGGTGCGAGAGGACCCGGGTTCAAGTAAAGGCTATGACACTTTTGATTTTGTTGACGTTTACATGTTTTCTAAAACATACTTAGTAATTAGGCCAACACATTTAAAATAGTTGCTAGACTGTAGTAAACTGTTGTAAACTTCACAATATGCACCAACCAAACTGCAGGAAAAAAATGCAACTTTATTCAGTAACGGAGTAATCTGATTCATATACTCCCCCCGCTAATAAAAAATTGAGGATTGGCCGGGGCTCGAACCCCGACCGTCCAAGCGAAAGTCTTGGACAATCCCGCTACACCACACAGGCGCTGGAGAAAACGCCGGATCTAATACCAAAGACCGCTGAGTGAATGAGCCATGCGGATGTGCGGGACGCTTAAAATGCCTTATATGCAAGTTAATGCAAATGTTTGCCATATGATCTGCTACTCCTGTGCATTTTAGAATTCCTAATTAATGGTAGCTATATGTAACATGTGTAGTGTAAATTTTTGTATTGCTAATCAAAGTAAAAGTATTCTAAATACAGTGTACACTCGTGTTTGTTTTGTTCCAATGTTTCATGTTCAATAACGCACTTGCTGCTGGCTATCCCATACTGTAGAACAGGGGTTCCCAAAGTTTTTAGCCCGCGACCCCCATCATAAATGCCCTGCTAACCCGCTTTCTAGAGACTCACGCCACTACCGAGCTGCACTGTCCAGCCCAAAAAAGGAGGCTTGCATATTTTTACTCATGTAGTGAGTGACACAGTGATGGGCTTGGTGGGCTCCCTCCTCAGCAGAAGTGGAGCGCATTTCTTGCGGCTCGCCCTCACTGTTCTCCTACCGCGGTAAAGTGGGCCGGCTTTCCGGAGTCAGCGGTAAAGAGGTCCGCACATTAAAAGCGGGCGGCCGCTTTCTGCTGTTACTTTATGCGGTTCATCCCCGCGGCTTCTCTTTCCAAAGTTACTGTCAGTAAAGGCATAAACCGGCCACCCGCTTTTAATGTGCGGACCTCTTTACCTTTGACTCCGAAAAGCCGGGCCTCTTTAACGCGCTGTTCTACCGCTGTCCTCCCTCCCTCCTTTGCCCTCTCTCCCTCTCTTCGCACCATCAGCCTGAACCCTGATACAAGTGACTTTTCTCCCCCTCCGGGTTTTTCTGTTGTGGATATTAACCACGTTTCATTTTAAAGCAGGTATTATTTATTTGTAGCCTCCAAACACCTTTAGTTTTAGCAAACAACAGCAGGACACGCTTTGTCGCTGAGCATGATGTGAGCTGTGTTACGTGATGATTTTGATTGACGCTGCAATGACTGGGACAAAATTACTAACGTTATTAAAATATATTTTATAAATATATTTATAAAATATATATAATAATATATATAAATGCTAAATAAATATTTAAGGGCTTTATATTTGCTCAAAAAAAAAAATCTTTTTTTTTTTTTTTGAGCAAAAAAAGTCTTTTTTTTTTGTGTGGAAATCATCTTGCGACCCCCCCAGGGGTTGGGACCCCCACTTTGGGAACCACTAAGTCAGAAAGGAACTTTTGAGAAGAAGTGTTTTTATTAAAAAATAAGAAGTAAAAATAAGTAATAAAGTAAAATACAATTGTATTGTTACAGTACTTACAATACAGTGCAGTAAGTTAGTACAGTGTTTTACAGAGTCAATCCTTTAAACTTTAGCATTCAGTAGCGACACTTTTAAACATAAAACACATTCTCACGATATTGCTAATACAAATTTATGATGGGGGGAAAACTTTCTTTCTCCGTGTTTTACAAATATAATGGAGTTGGCTGAAGAATGTCTGCTTAGTTTGTGAACTGTATTGAACTAGATTGACCAGGGCTCGAGTCCACAGGAATGTCGAAAATCCAGTTCATCTTCACATAGCCTATCACTCAGGCGAGCAAAAACCGAGCACGTTTTCTCCAGTGTTAAATAAAAAATACTTAGTAATTAGGCCAACACATTTAAAATAGTTGCTAGATTGTTGTAAACTTCACAATCTGCACCAACCAAACTGCAGGAAAAAAATGCAACTTTATTCAGTAACGGAGTAATCTGATTCATATACTCCCCCTGCTAATAAAATTTGAGGATTGGCCGGGGCTCGAACCCCGACCGTCCAAGCGAAAGTCTTGGACAATCCCGCTACACCACACAGGCGCTGGAGAAAACGCCGGATCTAATACGAAAGACCGCTGAGTGAATGAGCCGTGCGGATGTGCGGGACGCTTAAAATGCCTTATATGCAAGTTAATGCAAATGTTTGCCATATGATCTGCTACTCCTGTGCATTTTAGAATTCCTAATTAATGGTAGCTATATGTAACATGTGTAGTTTAAATTTTTGTAATTATACACAGCCTATATATTGCTAATCAAAGTAAAAGTATTCAGAATACAGTGTACACTCGTGTACATAACATCATAACTCAATACTTCAAAAACTCATAAACTTGGTACTTCACTCGGTACTTCAAAAACTCAGAAAACTCATAAAACATGTTCAGATCTTTCATAAAACTTGTCAACAATCTTCAGTAAAATACCAAACTTAATCAGTCGATGGTGGTTACAGATATTGCTTTGAAAACAGTCTCTCCCACTTCTTTGTTTTGATTCTTCAGGCTGCATTTGTGCCAAGCCATGATTCTTCTGTGACGTGTCGTTCAATCACACGTTTCAGCTTCAGTGTCCAGATTCAGAAATCCAAATCAGTCCAAATCATGTCCAAATTGTGTAATCCAATTTTTCCAAATGGTGTCCATGCAAAAGAGGACGATGGTATTGTCCATGTCTCAGCAGCTCACAGCCTGAGTGGAATCAGGGGCTGTGCAGATTGTCCAAGTGCTGATCCAGATGCATTCTCTTGAGGTTTCTCAGTTTTGGCTTAAAAATAACAACACATTTTTGTGTAAAAAAATAAGTCTTCTGTTCACTAGATGTTACAGACAAGGCCCGCATCCTCCACCACCTGAAGAAGATGACAAAGTCTGGGATCGTGTCTTTAATTCCGACAGAAGACATGTTTTATTGTCGATGGTAGAGACAGCACGAACAACACAAACAACAGAATGCAAGTGTATTATACAGAGCGGAGGCATGGAGACCTCCAATCAGCAGCTGCCACGGTGTGCTTGTACCTTGGCCTTCAGATAGACAAAACAAGGGAAAAGTACTGGCTTCTGCACATTGATAGAATGATGAGTTTAACTTGAACAAAAGTTGCTTCAAAGTGTTATGAAATCTCACATATCCATGGAAATTGAATTTGGTATATCTACACATGTTTTGTGTAGGTAATGGATATGTATGTGATTGGCTGAAAAATCACACTTTTGGTCTGTACTGTACATACATATATCCTTTGATGAGCACTTACACTTTCAACATGTCTTTTGTCCTATTAGATTTATTTAATTGATTTTGACATGACAAGCTATAATCAATCATGATGAAATATTTCTCTGTGTGTGTGTGTGTGTGTGTGTGTGTAAACAGTTTGAGCATTTACAAAATCCGGGTCTACAGTGTGACCTGATCCATGTTGTGCAGGAGTTGTGCAGCATGGATCAAGTTGTGCACCCCCTCAACCCTGATTAGCATTTGTATAGCTCACAGCATTGCCATTTACATGTTAAAGCCTCCTGTGGAGGAGGGAGGAGGGGACAACAAACTACCGTCAACAGCCGAATCCCAGAAGTTTCACAGTAATATACAGGGCAGAAAAGAGACAAAAATCACACTTTTCATGCAGTGATTGTTCTCAAATAAAAGATGACTTAACACTAGCAAACCCATGGAGGTGCCATTTGGCACTTCTACCTAAAAGCCCACTACGGTGCCAAATGACTCCAAGGATTTTAGCTAACAAACTAAATCACCTGTGAACGGCCAACTTTGTTATGTAAATAAGGCCATTATCACAGGCTGAGCTGAAGTTGCTCAACCACTTTACTTTGTCTTCTTCGGGAGAGGGAGGATCTGATTAGTTAAAATGAGTTAAATCTAGTGTCATGCTGACTTTAGTTAAAAAATAATAATGAAAATAATAAAGTGAATTGAAAGAAAACAAACGAGCAACGTCATTCAATGTATAAATTTACATTGTCCATCCATCCATCCATCTTCTGCCCTTTAATCCATTTCTGGGTCAGGGGGGTGGCAGTCAGAGATGCCACCCAAGTCTCATAGCACCAGCCCCTCACTGACCCTCTGCAGGTGGTGAGTCCACAGGAGGACGGCTGCTCTCTGAGTGTGAGCATAGCCTTGATCTTTCAGTGGGGGCTTTGGGCAAAGTGGGGTTAAGTGTCTTGCCCAAGGACACAACGACAGCAGTCATCAGTGGGAGTCGGTGGAGAAGGTGCAGAGGTGGGAATTGAACCCACGACCTTCAGGCCTGAAGGCCAGTGCTCTACCAACTGAGCTACTGTCGCCCAAATTTACATTGTTTACAAAATAAATATGCTACTTAAAGTTTTTCTCAGTATCTTTGGTGCATTTATCACATAATTCTTCACATTTGCACGACAGCTGGTGCATTTCTCAGAACAATTAGTACGAACTGCAAAACCTTGGGGATAACCTGCAAAAGTGCATCACCTTCTCAAAATGAAAAGTTTATTCCTCAAAAGCAAGTCTTCATGTCGAGGAAACTGTCTGTCTCAAAATAATAAGTCTTAACAACATGGAGTATGAACAACACAGTCAAATGACTTTGTCACGTTTTCATTGTGACACTTTACTCTGTGTTTTCAAAGCAAAAAATCTGATCTTGGTGAGCACTGTACAGCTGAAAACTACAGTCAAGTTACACACAAACTGTATTTAGTGAGAGTAAAAGAACATTTATACTGTATGTACTGCATGTGTGTGTGTGTGTTTGTGCATGTATGTATTTACTGTGTGTGTGTGTTTGTGCATGTATGTATGTACAGATTTTGGTTTTGAACAGTTTTGTATGTGATGACCAAAGCAATGAAATGAGGACTACTGGTTTTACAGAAACTATTCAGTCGTGATAAGTATGTTTCATTCTGATTGACAGGACAGAAGTTCATTTTGAGAAAGTGACTTTTTAGCAGGTTATCCATGAGGTTTTGCAGTTTGCACTCATTGTTCTGAGAAATGCACTAACTGTTGTTAAAATGTGAAGAATTATGTGAAAAATGCACCAAAGACACTGAGAAAAACTGATTACAAAATATATACAGCGCATTCTCAGGGTACACAGCACTGCCATGGCATCTCTTCTGCTTTGTCCACATGTGTATCTGTGGTCTCACAGACTACTGTAGTACTCTCTTGCAGCTCTCCCTCCCCCGCACGAATAAACAAAGCCCACCCCAGCCCCCTGCTGTTATAAGTCATTACCTACATTTGCAAATCAATACATGCAAATGTTAGCAGCCAACCTAGCAAGTTAGCTCCCTCTTCTCAAAACAGGGGCCAATTTCGGTTGGGTTTTCTAGTGTTAAAGGAACAATATGTAAAAATCTGGCCAAAAGTGGTACTGCAGTCACAGTCAATAAATAAATAAAAGCAATGTAATTATACATAGTTTATGCAAAATAAATAAGCAATTGATGTCCAAAATAGGAGTGGGAAGAATGGATGTTGGAACGTATTTCTTCAGCGTATCAACATCAGGGTTTGCTCAACAGGATATCACCTTTCAATTTTATTTATTCCCTATTTTTTAGACAAACATGTAAAAGTTCCACATCAAAAAGAGACTAACATTATTTTAATTGGGGTACATGTGGTCTTAAATGATTATTTTTACAATTAAGCTATAATCTGCAAAAAAACGTCTTGACCTTCATCTTTTACCGTTTTTAGAGCAATCTGTCATAGAATGTGATAACATGCAATAAATACAAAAAGACATAGCCCGGGATCGAACCCGGGTTCCTGCATCGCAAGCGCACAGTCTAGACCACTATACCACCGATTCACATGAACAGAGACACTGTGAAGAACGGATTCAAAGTAGAAAATTCTGCATCACACGTGAACTTTTATCATCTGTCTCAATTGTTCAAAGGCATCCCGATATAAATCCTCGTTTTAGTCTATATTTTGTCATTAATGATTTGAGAGTCATAACAAGACCTTTTTTAGTTCTGCGCCACATGTGTGCGTCACTAGGCAAAACAGGTTTGCACGCAGTCTTATACCTGAGCGTTTAAGTCGCTGGCAGAGCTAAAGCGGACTTAACCTGCCACCTAGTGGCGATAGGATGTAATATGTTTCACGCAGCTGCGTGATTCATGAAAAGCGTGAATGAAGACGACAAAACGAAATGGGACCTACTGTATGGATCCAATACTTTAGAATGACGCTGTTAGTATTAGATAGCAATATGGCCTACGTGCAGGACTGTACAAGGACTCTACAAGGACTCCATGTTATGACTATGATGTGACTGTCTCTTTGTGACACGTATGTCTTTCGATGTGTGACGTGACAATGACTATATAAACTGTGTACTGCCTTTATTCTGTCTGAGAAAAAGAAACAGAGTAAACCAGTGGAACTTGAGAGAAACGTAAATAAACTTCCAGAGTTTGGCACACCACGATCCGTCTCTGTCTGCCTAAATCCTAACAGATTTGGTGGAGAATGCGCGGCTCGGTTTGTGCCATTCTCTGGATTGTTTTGAGGGAGTTTTGCTCTGTTTCTTTTCCTCTGCGTGAGAGATCGGCATGCTGTGTCTGGGAGCGGGGATTCCAGCAGGCTGGAAGAGCTGTTCCTGGATGCTTCTTGTCGCTTTTGTCACTTTTGTTTTTTAAATTGAAGATTCCGACGCGGAAAAGAGTTGGCAGACCTCTCGGACAGTCCTTGGAACCGGTTTGACAAGAATAAGGTAAGCAGACACCTTTTTTAATATGTAAAGTCTGCATAATTGGATATTAGCTAAATTTTGGTCTGTTTTTTGGGGTCTGTCAAACTCTCTAAATTGTATTTTGAGAAAGTCTCGGGGTTAAAGTCCCTTTGAGCCTCGGGGTTAAAGTCCCTTTGAGAAAGTCTCGGGGTTAAAGTCCCTTTGAGCCTCGGGGTTAAAGTCCCTTTGAGAAAGTCTCGGGGGTTAAAGTCCCTTTGAGCCTCGGGGTTAAAGTCCCTTTGAGAAAGTCTCGGGGTTAAAGTCCCTTTGAGAAAAGCCTCGGGGTTAAAGTCCCTTTGAGAAGAAGCTTCAGGGTTAAAGTCCCTTTGAGAGAAACCATGGTGTAGAATTAAAAGTAATTATAAAAAGGGAAACGTTAAACACTAAAGAGTGCCTTTTGTTACTAGTGTGGAAAGTGATCACTTCTAGATTTGGATGACAAAAGTAAAGAAGCAACAATATTTCAGTGATCACGGTTTAAATTACATACAGAAAAAGGGAGTTTTTGTTTTTGGCGTGAACAGAGTTCACCGGAGAATGCAGAGTTTTATCTAAAGTTGAGCTATGAGAGCTTTCGTGAGTTATTTACATTTTTTGCCGAGTTTTATCTACAGTTGAGCTATGAGAGGGCTGTATCCAACAGTTGTTTTTGTTTTTTAGAAAGAGATTTTGAGTTTAAATTAGTTTGCTACCTCGATAAAATAGAAGCGTAAACGTTAAAGACAAGAGTGCCTTTTGTTACAAGTGTGGAAAGTGATCACTTCTAGACTTCGATGACAAAAGTATAAAGAACAACATCAGTTATATTCGCTTAACAAAGTAATCTTGAAAGTTATTCTTCTGTATCTTTTTGCCTGTGTGTGTGCGTCGCTCTATCTGCTGCCGTTGTCAGGGAAACGGCCCCCTCCTTCGCTGCTCTGGCTGTGAATCTGAAGCAAAGCTACTGCTTTAGGACTTTGGCTTTTCATAGTTTATATTCCGTTAAATTTGCTAAATTTGCCATTTGAACATTGTGTTAGACACAGTTAAACGTTTTTAAACACCATTAGGGAATAGAAGTTTTGAATTAGTATGTTTTTGAAACCCAAAGATTAGTACAAAAAGCTTTGCTTTTCTTTTTAAATCTGCTGCTTATTTTGTGAGTCCATTATTGTATCTCTGATATATTTCATAGCTGTTTGTGAGAATTTTTTCATGTATTTTTTATTTTAGTTACAAAAGCCGTTTTTCAAACATTTAAATTAGAATCTGTTAAAAGTGATTAATGATTGTAGACTTCGTCTAAAAAAGAAAGAGGGAATTAGGCTGTAAAAGTATTATATTATTAAGTTAAACTACCCAATTCACATGCAAGTGGTGACTTTTGTTTTTGTTTTGACTACACGCCTGACCTTTTTGCTCCTGCTGATGCCACAGCAGAGGAGACTGGTCTAAAATGTGCTCCAATTCATATTGACTTCATTTTGAAAATGCAGCAATTATTTTAAATTAGTAGAATAGATGCTGAGATAAATAAGTGTAAAAGGGAAAGTCCATAAAGTGAAACCCAAGATGTTCAAGATTAAAAACATCACACAGTACAAAAGTACATAATACATATTTTAAAGTTTGAAGGTTTAAGAGATTTGAGTCTTGTTTTTTTATATTGAGAGTTTCTGGTTTTAAATGTCATCATTAGTAAGATAATAAGTAATCTTTTATTTACATAGCGCTTGGGAAAGCCAAGAGCGCTTCAAAATTGTTTAGACTTCAGAGAGAAAAACAATCTCATTCACAATCTCTGTTGTTTTTAATTTGACTATAAGGTTGTTTTCCAGAACCAAGAGCACACACTGTACAGGGTAACTGGACTGCTGGACACTGGACAGCGCAACGCCCACCCAGCCACAGGTCACAGAGCTAAGAGCAAAGGGAAATGCCACCTCCTTGCCCCTCCCCACGCCACTGCAGAACTGAGTGGGTGTGAGAGAGACCGGGGCCATGAAAGAGAGGTATCTGGAGACGTGATGGGTGGAGCGTCAGGGAGAGACCTGAATGAGAGTTGAGAGTGTGTCCAGTTGGTTTACATCACCACAGTGTGACCTTTGACACCTACAGGTGGTTCGAGGAGTCTTGAGAAACAACCCCAAAATTCACATACACACACATACACACATACACTCACACATTCACATTTACATATAGATACATGAAAAAGCAGAACATGAGAAAAAAGCATTTTAAAAGTTTACTCCAATGTAAACACACATTTTTAATTGTCTATCACTTGAATCTTTATTTGAATCTGTATTTTTTGAGACCAGAAATGTTCATTTGAATTCTATATTGTCATGGACATAATTGACGTCTGTCCTGACACTTTTGATTTGTTGATTTTGTACTGTGTGAAGTAATTACATTGATTAGAATTAGATCTGAGAAAAACACAAATTAGAGAAGTAAACTGAATCATTGCGCTTGCTTTTGTCTAAGGGACATTAGCAACAGCATGAATAGAAATTGTGTTAAAGTAGAATCAAAGTGACTTAACCATAGAGAGTAACTACTGCATTACAAGCTGTGTACAGGAACTGAGAGACTGCACCATTGACCAGAAGTGCATCGCAAATGACCTGATGTGCTTCAACTGAAAAGACTGTATCTGGAGATCCTGATGTGCATCTGGAGACCAAAACTATGGCTTGGACCCTACTGATGTCCAAGATGACATCTCTCGAAATATGACCTGACCTGATGACGACTGAGACTCACCCTCAGGGGACCCTGAGGACCTGAGGACCTGAGAGAAAACTGGGGAGTGATGTTTATATTTTTGAAATCATACATTGATGAGTGCTAAATGAGACAGATACTCATGATTCTTTCTTTTGTTTTTGTTTGTCCCTAGCTTCTGGACATCTGATGATCTATTGGACACAGCCATTTGCAGAACAAGAACCAGCCAATGAAAACGTCTATTGCCGATGCTATTGCTACAACCAGAAACTGTGACCAAATGCAATATACATGTTAAGTATTCAGACATCTGACAGACAAAAACTTTGACTTTTTTAGTCTGGTAGACTGAGCAACTGTTAAAAACTTTGAAAATGATAAAGTATAAGTATTGTAGCGTTTTAATAGATGTTAAATAGTAGTAAAAGAGTAGAATTTGACTTCCTTTGTTTTTCATAAACATATTTCCACGTAAGAGTTAAAATAGTACCGTACAATGTTATCCTTTTGATAGATCAGCTATAATATTAGAATCAGAATCATGTTACAGCCATTAAAAGTGACAGAAGTCACAAATTAGAAATATGCCTTTGCTCAAGCTGCAGCCGAGCTTTTGAGTTAAAAAATAGAGTAAAAATAGGAATAGATAAATGCATCAACCATAGATGCTTTCAAAAATAGAGAATATTCTTAGCCAGTGCTAATATCAAATGGTAAAGGGACCATTTCACAAGCATTTACTTCAAAAGTAGATAAAGTTAATTACAGTTTTATGTACAGTTTTATTAGATACTTGCCAAATTCACTTGTGTTCACACATGAGTGAATGTTGACTATGCAAAAAGTCCATATGAGTGTAGCCTAGATTAATGCCTAGATCGATGAGATAGATTAGAACCAACAGAGATTTAAAAGCATTTTGATGTATTTGGGTGTAGCCCAAAAACACAATAGTAGATATTTAGATATTGAGAAGTTTCCAGCACAAACACCATTGTAGAATTACTGACCCCAACCCCAAACATGCTAAAATAGATTAGCTCTTGTAAGGATAATACTAATTTGATTAATGATGTTCATTCATCCCAAACTGCCTGACAATAATATCTTTAGATAATAAAAAGTAATAAATCACTGACCACTATAGAAGTGTAAATGTTGACCATTTGTCTTACTGTGTTCACAGTTTTATTCCTGAGAATGAGAGTAGACATGGAGCAAAATCCCACTGATAATATGCCACTGATAATGAGAGTGTAAAACTAAAGAGAGATTTATTAGATTAAAATGTATGTTTAAGAATATGGCTCAATAGAAGCAAATATGCAAACATATTTGTAAATAGATTAGAATAGTTTTAAACTATAGTGAATAGTAAAAGTAAAGTACACAGTCTAAGATTAAAAAGTGAAAATAATACAGTGAAATAAGTGAAGTGTAGTGTAAACAATTGTCATTAGAATAAAAGTATAGAGTAATAAAAGTGAAATTAGCTTCAAATTTGAGACTCAGCTCGTTTTTGTCTGTGTTTTGACTGAATCTGCTGAGTTCTTGTGTGTCCAATAGTTTTTGTTTGTTTTTATTTTTGTTTGTTTTTATTTTTGATTTGTTTTTTGTTTGTTTATTTACTTTATTTTTCTTTTTTTCTTTTTTCCCAGGATAGAGGATAAAATCCACTGATATTGATTTGATGATTATGAGTTTAATGCATACATTTTCTTTGTTTTTAATAATTTTTTATTAAAAAGTTTTTTTTTTGAATTTTTTTTTTTTTTTTTTCTTTTTCCACTTTATTGATTGATCAAATTAAATGATCACATGTGATTATGTGATCAAAGGGGAGGGTGTTAGTATTAGATAGCAATATGGCCTACGTGCAGGACTGTACAAGGACTCTACAAGGACTCCATGTTATGACTATGATGTGACTGTCTCTTTGTGACACGTATGTCTTTCGATGTGTGACGTGACAATGACTATATAAACTGTGTACTGCCTTTATTCTGTCTGAGAAAAAGAAACAGAGTAAACCAGTGGAACTTGAGAGAAACGTAAATAAACTTCCAGAGTTTGGCACACCACGATCCGTCTCTGTCTGCCTAAATCCTAACAACGCGCACAACATCTGAGGAGCTGTGCGAAGCGGTGGGACCGCTTGTGGAGAGGCAGTTCCCACAGATAAGTAGGGGTGTGACGATATATCAATTTTTCAATATATCGCGATACTTTCTGCCTCCCCACTGTGGCTGGTGTTCCCAGAGGTTAAGTGTCTTGCCAAGAACACAACGACAGCAGACAGTGGGAGTCGATGGTGAAAGTCCTGAGGTGGGCTCGAACCCACGATCTTCTGGCTCAAAGCCCAATGCTCTACCAACTGAGCTACTGTCGCCCCAAATTTTAAAAATTATTTTTTAAATTGGTATCAATACTCAATATATGGCTACAATACGCATCTCCATTTATCATGAAATAAGGTGTATTTTCTATTTTATTTATGCCATAAATTGGCATATTGTATATTTCGGACCAATATATAGATAATCGTCATATCGTGATAAAATCGTTATCGATCGAATAATATTGTTATCGTGAGCTTTGTATCGTGTATCGTATCGTGAGGTACCCTTAGGTTCCCACCCCTACAGAGAATCGCATTGCCATTGCTATCTATAAACTGGCATTGCCAGATACAATACAATACAATACAAGACAATTTATTCTTGTATAGCCCTAGGTCACAACAGAAGTCATCTCAGAGGACTTAACAAAACCATTGAAATCACCAACACAGGTCAGAGAATCAACAGTTAAAACACATGAAGAATATAAAGCACACACAGAAGAAAATGTCCATACATGTTGTCGAATGCTAAAGTGTCCTGATCATCACCAATGCTTTCTGTTGAACACTAACTGTCCAACAAGACCCTCCTGCATCGACAAGGAAAAACTCTTAAAAAACACAGTGGGAAAAAGTGAGAAACCTTGGGGAGAACTAGGGAAACCCACAGGGAGGGAGACCCATTTGAGAAAGGGATCCGCTCCTCCAGATGTGAATGAGGCAAAAGAAATTGCCATACGTACAGTACTTACGCAGCGCAGGGCTTGCCACAAATCTACGGAGCAATCGATGGATCACACATCCCTGTACGTGCCCGATGGATGGCTACAGGGATTACTTTAACAGAAAAGGGGGGCCATCGATTACCCTGCAGGCTGTTGTGGACGATCAGCTGATGATCAGAGATGCTTTTATTGGGACACCAGGCAGTACTCATGATGCTGCAGTTTTTGCCACATCTAAATTATTCAGGTATATTTAATGATATATATTCAACAGCAATTACATGTATTTACCCATTTTAGACATTAGGGGTTTATACCCAACACTGTAATGTAACACTTTTTTCTAGGCACCCAGAAAAACACCCACAGGCAGACAAGGATATTGAAGGTGTAAAAGTACCTCGTTTTGCTGGTTGGGGACCCTGCATACCCTCTCCTGCCCTGGCTCATATATGGATTTTCAGGTCATAATCAAACACAGGAACAACTACTGTTCAATGAGCGCCTTGGTGCCATTCAAGTTAAAGTGGAGCACACATTTGGGCATCTGAAAGCTAGGTGGCGTGTCCTGGCCCACCATGATTTTATGCTAGAAGTGGTTGCCAGTTGTTGCATTCTGCATAATGTGTGTTAGGTAAAGAGGCAACAGCTTCCACCTGCAGGATTAAACCATGTACCTCAACCAGAACCACCTCAGGCCATGAACCAAGATGAACCAGACAGGAGTTCAAATCAGAAATCACAGGCTTTGGTGAATCACCTGCTCAGGAATTAAGTTATTTGAAAACCTTCAAACCTTTATTCAAGGCAAGTTAACATTAGAATGCATTGCATCAAATAAGTATTTTTTGTCCCAACAGTCTTGTAAAATTAAAATGCTGAAAACAAATCAGACCACAACATGTTGTCTTTTTTTTTGTAAGAAAGAGCCCTCTGAGTCACTGCATTTGACAGAACCAAACTGGTTTGAGAGCGATGAACCACTTACATAGAAAATATTACATAGTGTAGCTTTAACAAAATAAAGTGACATAAGTAACCTCACATCAGCCACAAATATACAACAAAATAAAGTAATACTTCAAGTTCAAGTAAGTGTGTTTACTTCAGAGTAAACAAGTGCAAATGGATAAAATACAATCGAACTATAACAACAAAGTGCCTAAACATTCAGAATAAGGCAAAAACACAGAACATAACTATTGAAAAGTAAAGATTCAGATCCAATTTCATTTGAACATATGACCTCTGAGGACACATGGACAAGTTAGTTACAATAGCTAATTTTTAGGCACATGTAACATTTTGGACTTGAGCCAAAGAG
The DNA here is from genome assembly GCA_964034765.1 of Knipowitschia caucasica. NCBI lineage: Eukaryota > Metazoa > Chordata > Actinopteri > Gobiiformes > Gobiidae > Knipowitschia > Knipowitschia caucasica. Next base: position 31,374,835 of record OZ035832.1, read on the forward strand.
AACACAACACCTTCTCCATGTATAGAATCTGTCGCTGATTTGCTTCTTGTGGCTTCATTTCAACACTAAATTTTTATTTACCACCATCATGGTCAGTCTGTATAGTGTATGATTAACAATATATGATATTGTAGATGCCCCCAGGTGAGCTGTGGATCTCTGCAGAGTAACCATTGGCCTTGTGTCTTTGTGGTTCTTTTGAAAGAAGATTTTTGACACAACTGGCATTGGATTTAATTGAGTACGTTAATTAGTCTTTGTGTTTCCTAATTGTTGAGCCTCGATACAGCAGATAAAGCTAACAGCGATCTGGGGGTACAGAGACGACAAAGGACTCTATACCAGAGACATTAATTCATAAACGTTGGGGAACACTGGAAAATACTAAATGAGACCATTTGCCGAACTCTAATTGGAATAATTTATTTTGTGATTATTAATATATTGTGATTGGATATTCATAAGTGTGGGAGACAGGTGAGGAACTGTATGTGTGTTGCTGCTAAGGAAACTACAAAGGCAGCCACAGATAATAACAGAATAAGGCATAATCTACACATTACAGTATTTGGTACGACGGAGAGTGGCTTTGTGAGGAGGTTGCTGGCTCAGATTCAAACATTGCCTGGTGGTGGTGGTGGTATTGTGACTGCTGTGGTTGTGTGAACTGAGGGTGTTGGTGTTGTGCTGAGGGATGCTGCTGATGGAAGTAGGGGACCTGTGGGTGTTTTTGGTAGTTGGGAGTAGGATGTGGTTGCTGTAGGCGGCCAACTAAGGCCTCAAGGGCAGAAGCATGGCCTTCAGAAGCTGCTGTTGACAGCTCAAAACAGTCCATGGCTCGAGCAAGAACTTGGGTGATGTTGTTCAAGATAGCATTATCCTGCTGTACTTGCTCTTTGAGGATACTCTGTAGAGATGATCTTCTGCTTCTTGGGTATCTCCACCTTCCGCTTCTTCCATCTCCCACCTCATCTCCCACCTCATCTTCTGCCACGCTGGTGCTAGGGGGATTCGGTGGTGTTGCAGGTGGATTATCTTCAAACAATGCTACTAAAACACGATATACATTTGTTTCATGGTGCAGGGAAATGAATAATGAAACAATAAACAAACATGCATTTCACAGGGTAGACTCTAGACGACTGCTTTCTGCCCAACTGCATGCATTTTCATCTTTCATTACTGTCCTTTTTCATTATATTCTAATATTCTGAGGTTTTGAGTTTGAGGTTATTACAACCTGTACGACATAATGCCAAAGAGCTACGCACAGGCTCTCGTTTTACACACCAAGAGTGTGTCAAAAGAGATTTGTAAGTGTAATGTGGTTGTTCTAGCACTATACCAGCAGATGGTGCTGTTGTAGCTGGTTATTACAAACTGTATGACATAAATAATCAAAATCTAAACAAACAAAAGCTTGATATGTGTCACATAGTTAGTTTCACATTTTAGCATGAAAAGACAGACACACACACATTCATGACTATTATAATAAAAGTACAACTATAGAGCTATTATTGTATCAATAATATTTGTGCATGCGTAAACATTTGTGCGTATATTTGAATCTTTTCCGTTCTTCTCTTCGTACAACGTGGTTATTTACACACAGATTGTTCTGTTACAGATACAAATGTCAAATTACACACACACAAATCTGGATACACACACACACAGTCCAAGTTTCACTTGTGAATCAGCGAAGGCAGGATTGCGTCAAAAGATCTGTGTGTAAAAAAAAAACGTGTGTGTAAAACATACTTTTTTTGTAAACGTTGTTTTTTTACACACACACACAGATCTAGTTACGCACACATAAATCTTGATACGTACATATAAATCTACTTACACACGCACACATTTTTTTCTACACACACAAATCTGGATACGAACGCACAAATATTGTTGAAACAATATAGCTCCATATACAACACGGTACGACTTACAATCGTGAGACATTTCCTCCTCCGGAGCTCCAACATCTGGATCCTCCTCTTCCTCTTCATTCCCTAACAACAATACATTCAATATGTATCGCATTAACACAATTAAGAGGGTAATCATAACATCTTCTTTAAAAGTATAAGTTAGAAGAACTTACCTATGCTGTTAAGCACGGTGTTTGAGGATGTGACGTTTGGTCTCTGGCCCAGTATCTCATCCATCACAGGGAAGTACTTGAACAGAGTTGTCCCTTTTCCTCCAGCTCCACTTTTGCTGCAATTTCTTTTCACGATCATGTATTTCTGCTTCAGCGCTTTCCACTTCAAGCGTAAAATTTGCCACGGCTTTTCGTACCCTGCTTCATTCATTTCTCTTACCAGGTCTTTATAAATTGTTGCGTTCCTTTGCTGCTTTGTATCTAATATGTTTGTAATCCCCCTTTCCCGAATTAAATTTAAAAAGTAATAAGTCTCCTCGTGTGTCCAAACGTAGCGATTCATGTTTTGTTTTCCTTGAGATGCCGCTACCTGCTACTTCCTGTTTTCTTCTTCTGTGTTTTGGGTTTAACAACACCCGGCTTCCTCCGCTATATCAAATTTATTACTTCCATTGCCGTTTTGCAAAACACTTACTTTCGATACGTCCAAAAACCCACCGATTTTAAGCGCATTAACTTTTTATCAAAAAACTTTATTCGAAATTTGCGCGTTTCCATTAGACATTTTATGATACGCAAATTCTAATTTCGAAATTTGATACTCAATGGAAACGCAGCTTCTGATCCATGGTTTATCCACAATGCTGCTGTTACTAAGTTGTGGAACAGGGTTATTATTATAGATCCATTGACAGGGCACGTAGTGTAGTCTCCTTCGGCTTTCTCCTCACGCATTCGCCGACGCTGTTCCAATATTTAAAACAACGCGTTTCGCCTGTGTGTAATGAGCTGCTCTCGATGTTGAAGGTGATTTTGCTCTAAAAAGAGCAAACATAGGCTGAGCAGACATGCAGCACATACATGCTCAATGTTTTCCTCCGGTTCCGCATCTAATCTCCATGAGCTCTTGCTATCCAATAGGAACGCCGATCGTCACACGGGTCGATATGTTTATAAAAAAAGTTCACTTGCAAAAAGTACAGTCTGAATACGAACTTTTAGTCTCCTTTTCTTTAGTCTCCTTTAGTCTCCTTTACTTTAGTCTCCTTTAATCTCCTTTAATCTCCTTTAGTCTCCTTTAGTCTCATTAAGCCTCCTTTAGTCTCCTTTACTGTAGCCTCCTTTAGTCTCCTTTAGCCTCCTTTAGTCTCCTTTAGTCTCCTTTACTTTAGTCTGCTTTAGTCTCCTTTACTTTAGTCTGCTTTACTTTAGTCTGCTTTAGTCTCCTTTAATTTAGTCTCCTTTACTTTAGTCTCCTTTACTTTAGTCTGCTTTACTATAGCCTCTTTTAGTCTCCTTTACTTTATTGTGTTAGAACGTAGGCATTGTCCACACAGTCACATTCAGGCCAACATCCAAGAACACTTTTTCTATACATGCTGCTTTGGGAAAGGAGAGAGAGGAGGAGAGGACAGAGAAAGAGGAGAGAGAGCGGAGAGAAAGGAGGAGAGAGGACAGAGAAAGAGGAGAGAGAGTAGAGAGGGGGCGAGAGGAGGATTTGATTTTTATCAGACCTTTATTTGTCCATTAAACAGGCAAATGACATCACATATTACACATTGTAATGTATAGAAAAAGACAGTTTAAAAATCCGGACATAAATGTGCAAAATGTGCAAATACTGGCAATAAATAAACAATGCAATATATTACACACAATACAATCCATATGTTTACAACAATAAAAATGCAGAGAAAAACAGCTTTCCGTCCCTCACAGAGGACACCTCCCTCAGAGGATACCTCCCTCACAAAGGACTCCTCCCTCACAGAGACACCTCCCTCACAGAGGACACCTCCCTCAGAGGACACCTCCCTCAGAGGACACCTCCCTCACAGAGGACACCTCCCTCACAGAGGACACCTCCCTCACAGAGGACACCTCCCTCAGAGGACTCCTCCCTCACAGAGGACACCTCCCTCACAGAGACACCTCCCTCAGAGGACACCTCCCTCACAGAGGACACCTCCCTCACAGAGGACACCTCCCTCAGAGGACACCTCCCTAACAGAGGACACCTCCCTCAGAGGACACCTCCCTCACAGAGACACCTCCCTCACAGAGGACACCTCCCTCAGAGGACACCTTCCTCAGAGAGGACACCTCCCTCAGAGGACACCTCCCTCACAGAGGACACCTCCCTCAGAGTACACCTCCCTCACAGAGGACACCTCCTTCAGAGGACACCTCCTTCAGAGGACACCTCCCTGACAGAGGACACGTCCCTCACAGAGGACACCTCCCTCAGAGGACACCTCCCTCACAGAGGACACCCCCTCACAGAGACACCTCCCACACAAAGGACTCCTCCCTGAACCCCTAGCGCTCCTCAAACCCATCCTGATCCCCATTCAGCCTGTACAGCCCAAACTACAGCCTGAGTCTGGCCAGCCCTGGGACTTATCTCACTCTGGTTCTGGTCTCCTACTGCCCCATGCAGCAGCCTCCACTGCAGGGCCACCTGTCTCTTGGTCAGAGGGGGCTTGTACAGGGCCCCCCAGGCCGGGATGACGGCGGGGCCAAGGTGTGACCTCCACACAGTGTCTGTGTGGCCGAGTAGCATATAAAAAGGGAAAGCAACGCCACCTAGTTTTAAAAATGAGACTAGGACTCAATAAAGGAAGGTTCTTAAAAACAAGGTGAGCAGTGTAAAAACCAGAGTTTTAAAAGGGATAAAACAATTTATTACAAATAAAATTACAGAATAAAATACTAAAAATATAAAAGCAAAGTCCAGCTAAAAGTCCAGTAAGGACAGGGGCAACTCCGCGTTCCCAAGGCAGCAGACCTAAAACCAGAGGAGCAGGAGGCAGTAAAACGTTCTTTTTAAAAATAGAAATCTGTAGGTTAAAAGTGGGATGAATCCCGGCCAGAGCACTAAAGGTCACTTACGTGCACGGGCAGAGAAACTCTGCCCGCTGCGGTGATGTCACGTCGTGCTCTGGCTCCACATGAGGTAATGGCTGGCCAGGCCCCTCCCTGAAACAAAAACGGGTCTCCCACAGTAAAACTCCTTAAAAACAGATTTCTATCGGCCAGCAGCAGCCGTATGCCCGACCAGAGCACTACAATGTTACTTACAGGCACGGGCAGAGAGACTCTGCCCGCTGCGTGTAGTCCGCGTCGCGCTCTGGCTTTCCGTGGGTCCTATGCAGGTACTGCTGACTGCTGCTGCCGTTCTCCATTGCCTCCTCTCCTCGGTCGCCCAAGACGCCCTGTCGTCCACCTGTCTCCTCTCCGGCCCGGGACGGGGCCGCCGTCTCGCCAGCCACTTGCTGCCCACGGGTTGCCACTGGGCACACGCAGGGGAGAGCGGGCACATTCCATTCGTGATGTTGGGCCTAGCCCGGTGCACACACGCCTCTCTGCGCTTTCAATGCGCGCCCATCACCGGTGCCGCTCTCCCCGCTGGCCTCAGTCCCCCGTGGTCTCTGGCTGGCGGTGCCTCTCCTTTGGCCCAGTCCGGTGTCCTCCTCCTTCTTCCTCCCCCATAGTCTGTTTAAAAACCCTTTTCTCATTGGCTCCAGCCCCCAGTGTCTATGTCCATTCGTTAAAATCAGTGGAAGCTGCCACAGGTGTGAGGATTAAAAACAGGAAGTAAAAACACACAGTGCGGCACACAAAACACATTTCAAAATAAAAGCATGCATAAAAACAAAGTGCGCTGTGCGTCTACCCTGTGACATCTGCTCGGTCGCACAGTCTCTGGTGGTTCAGGGCCTGGACCATGAGATTCTAAAAGGTCTTCCCTGAGGCAGCCTCCAGAGAGACAGCGACTGGACTGGCCAGCAGGGGCCCAGAGGAGGGGCCCAGGTCTGGGCTGAGGATGAGGCTGGGGAAGAGGTCAGTGAGGTCAGGGGACAGTGAGCCTGAATTGTGTCCCTCTAACAGAGTCCAGTCCTCCTCTGTCAGACCCTCTCTCCAGAAACACAGGAGACGCTCCAGGGTGCGAGCCAGCCTCAGGCCCAGGTGGACTCCCAGTGCCTCCCAGTCCTCCAGCTGAGATCCACTGATATCTCGGAGCTGTTGCACCGAGACTACCCCCCCCTGAACTGTAACGGCCCCGCAGCACAGGCCCCGCCCAGGCAGGAAACTCCAGGGGCCGCTGTAGGAGCCAGTGCAGAGAGGAGCTCTGCCTCTTCACTCTGCTCCACACAGAGAACAACCCACGGTAGAAGGACGGGAGTCCAGCTGGTGTGTGGTCACTGAGGAACCCTGAGAGCCCCAATCCCCCCACCCTCTGCAGGATGGAGACTGCCAACGGCCCCCCGGCCTCTGCAGGATGGAGACTGCCAACGGTCTCCACAGCAGCTCTTCTGGCCCAGCTAACAGTCTCTGTAGAAACTGCAGCCTGCGGGACGCAGTGCAGCTTGTTCCAGAAGAAGTCTGTGATCAGTCTCTGGATCTGTGAGAGTAATGAGGGAGGTGGGTCTGTGCTCTGCAGCCTGTGCCACAGAGCAGAGGACACCAGGTTGTTGGCAATGAGGACCCTCCCTCTGTACGACATTTTAGGCAACAGCCACCTCCGTTTACTCAAACGCCCTTTAAATTGCTCCAGAGACTGATCCCAGTTCCTCTGGAAATGACCAGGGCCAAGGAACACCCCCAGGTGTTTAAACCCATCTGTCCTCCACACCAGTCCCCCAGGCAGGCTGAGACCCCTTAGGCCAGGGGTCGGCAACCCGCGGCTCCGGAGCCGCATGCGGCTTTTTAGTGCCCCTCGAGTGGCTCCTGGAGCCTTTTCAAAAATATCTGAAAATGGAGTGGGAGGGGTATGTTTTATTTCTAGTTTCAATGTGGTTTCTGTAGGAGGGACAACATTCTTAACCTTTTCCAATGTAGTAAAAATGTGCATGAGAAATATTCAATTTTAACATTTCTGTCAACTGAGATTTGCGTCATATCCTGCAACGCGCGGTTACGCGGCCCCGCACCGGGCGGCCGCTGTTGTAAACAAACCGGCATGTGCCACATGAATCCCGAAGCTATATTGAGAAAGAGTTGATAAGAACTGAGAATTCAGGGAAGAATGGACTGGAACATTCGCTTTCATTGTCAATGAGGAAGGACTGCTTCCTTTTTGCTTTGTGAGAATATATTGAGAGAGCAAAAAGAGTCATGTGGAAAATTGGCTGCTGACCCCAGTTTGGAGAAAAACAGTGCGATCGCAGTTATTCTGGAGCGGATTCATCTCCAAACTTCTACTGCTGAATTTTGTTGCAACACAAGGAACAAAGAAGTGCGAAACACCGTTCGGGACATTCAGCTCCAGCCAACTCCAGCCGTGACGACGTGTGACGTGATCGATATAAACAGACAGTGCTGTAATGCAGGTATGTGAACTCTGAGCCAAAAACTGATTTATTTGCTGTATTTCTGCAATTGCATGAATGCAACAAAAGGAAAGTAAAACTTAAAGCATATATCGTATAGCAGAGTAGTCACATGGTGCGTCATTCTCTTGCACTACAATGAAAATACATATAATAATCATGAATGCATATTATGTATTTGTAGCCTATAATTACTCATTTTGATAGTAGTGTAATACAGCTCATAGCCGGTGTTGCTTTCATATAAGCCTTATACAAGGCAGTTACGTTTATGCGGCTCCAGACAGATTTGTTTTTTGTATTTCTGGTCAAATATGGCTCTTTGAACTTTTTGAGTTGACGACCCCTGCCTTAGGCCCTCCCCGAGCAGAGTGGCCGAGCTCTTGCTCCAGTTGACCCTGGAGCTGGAGACCTGACCAAAGCACTTTACAGTGTCAGCCAGGACCTCCACATCCCTCTGGCTGTTGACAAAAACAATAATGTCATCTGCGCAGGCCGAGACTTTAAAAGGTGCTTCTCCAGGCAGCAGCACCCCCTGCAGGTCAGCTCTGAGCCGATGCAGAAGGGGCTCGATGGAGAGGGAGTAGAGCATCCCTGACAGAGAGCAGCCCTGCCTGATGCCCCTCCCCACACTGAACGGAGCACTGAGCCCCCCCATTCACCTTCAGTACACTCACGATGTCACAATAAAGAGTCCGGATGTGGGCAATGAACCCAGGGCTGAACCCAAAGGCAGTCATGGTCTGCCAAAGGTACTGGTGTTCAACCCGGTCAAACGCCTTTTCCACCTCTGGTTCTACCTCTGGTTCCACCCCCCTGGTTCCACCTCTGGTTTCACCTGTGGTTCCACCTGTGGTTCCACCTCTGGTTCCACCTCTGGGTCCACCCCTGGTTCCACCTCTGGTTCCACCCTCCTGGTTCCACCTCTTGTTCCACCCTCCTGGTTCCACCCTCCTGGTTCCACCCTCCTGATTCCACCCCTGGTTCCACCTCTTGTTCAACCCTCCTAGTTCCACCTCCTGGTTCCACCCTCCTGGTTCCACCCTCCTGATTCCACCCCTGGTTCCACCCCTGGTTCCACCCCTGGTTCCACCCCTGGTTCCACCCTCCTGGTTCCACCTCTGGTCCATCCTGTGGTTCCACCTCTGGTTCCACCCTCCTGGTTCCACCTCTGGTTCATCCTGTGGTTCCACCCTCCTGGTTCCACCCTCCTGGTTCCACCTCTGGTTCCACCTCTGGTTCCACCTCTGGTTCCACCCCTGGTTCCACCTCTGCTTCCTCTGTTGCAGTGAGGCAGGTGGCCTTCTCTGCAGCTCTGATAGATTCTAGAGGAGCTCAGTTCTTTGGGCCGTATAACACTGACACTACACTGGTCTATAAACATGTGGTCATCAACACTGGGAATGCCTACAACCCACACACAGGTACTATTGTCATGTGTGTACTGTCGTGTGTAATGTGTGTAATGTTGTGTGTATTGTTGTGTGTATGTTGTGTGTAATGTTGTATGTATGTTGTGTATTGTTGTGTGTACTGTATGTTGTGTGTTATGTTGTGTGTTATGTTGCGTGTAAGTTGTGTTTATTTTTGTGTGTAATGTTGTGTGTATTGTGTGTAACGTTGTGTATTGTTTGTTTTGTTGTTTGTAATGTTGTGTGTCTGCTGCAGGGATCTTCACAGCCCCAGTCAGAGGAGTGTACCACTTCCATGTTCATATTTTTGAAGTCTTTGGTGGAAGTTACTATGCGGTAGTTTCTCTGGTGAAGAATGGATCTAACATGTTTTCAGCCAACGCGTTACACCCAACAAGCTCGAACGGCTCCTCGTCCAACTCCATCTGTCTGCTGCTGGAGGCGGGAGATGTGGTTTATGTGCGTCTCTGGGCCGGCTATCGTATTTACGACTACATATATCACTACAACATGTTCAGTGGTCACCTGCTGTTCACCGTCTGACCTGGGACCTGTAACCTGTGACCTCTGACCTTTGACAGCATTAAAGGCTCTGTTCTGTCTTTTCTTTGTTTCTTTTCTTTGTTTGACTGAAACCATTCCTGTCAATCAACTTTAATGACACATGTCAGACAGACTCATCTGTCGCCTCAGGGGGCGGGGCCAGGAGGGAGTAAACAAATACAGCAGATAGCGATACAACAACAACCACACGCACACACAGACACACACTTTGTTACCTGGTGAGTCCCTAAGACAGGGCCGTTCCATACGGGACCCACAGCCATGGTTTTAACTCCTAAAATCTTGCTATAAAGTATATCTTATCTTATCTTATTTTTGCCAATACTGGGGTCACTTTAGAATGACTCTGCACTGATTTTCTTACTGGGACTACTTTAAGTAATACAAAACAGTCAATACAAAATAGACAACTCTTTTACAAGATTTTATTTTAGATTTTTTTTCCGAAATGCAGTGATTCTATTTTTGACATAGAATTTAATGCCACTCCATGTCCGATAAGGGCCGCTGGTGAGGCATTAATGCAGGCCAGGCAGTGAGACTTCCCAGGGACTTTTCCAGTCTGTATGAAAGGTGTCATGGTCTTCTCCACAACCTTCACCTCAGATGCAGATCATGGCTTTCTTACACGTTCTGGGGAGATAAATAAAAATATATTAAAAATATACACTCCCAGGGTTAGGGCCAAGTAGCCTGGCTGTAACCCTCCACCTGGTACACTTACCAGAAGGGGCACTGCCAGTACCATGCGGTGCATCTGGTTGAATGGTTGAAGGTTCTGCGCTTGAAGTTTTTTTTAGCCCGTCCCTTTCTGAGAGGATCTCTACTGCTCTCCCTGTAGCACAGAAAATAAAAACACGGGTGTAATAATAAACAAGAATTACCTTCAGGCTCAATTTGTATCTGATCGAGGCTCTTTCCTTTGAATTCCGTCACTCTTTCCTGCTCCAAAGCCATTTATACTTTGCCGATTTTGGCCAGCTCCAGCGGCCCCTCTGGTAGTCTGTAATATTGTCTGTGGATGCGAATGTCATGGCCGAGGAAGTTGGCTAGTATGTCCATTTCATTCTCTTTCATATTATGAACTGTAGACATAGTAGCTATGTGCTTTCTAAGTTTGGTTGAGGATAACATCTCTGGATGCACCGTACTACATTCTTTGGCCACCTGTCGTAGGGAGTGTGAGTGTCTGCGCCCGGCCGGGAGAAAAAGTATGGGTTTTGGTTGGAGATAGAACACGCCCTTCTGTTCTCCACCAGCACCTCCATCGAAGCAATCATTTCAGGAGTCAAAAGAACCGGCACTTTCTGACTTCTTTTCCCTTTAATTTCAATTCGTTGAAAAGGCTGACACAGCTTTTTCTCAATTTTGGACAGTCCCAAAGCAACGTCAGAATGGATCCCAGTCTTTCTTCTTAAAGTAAACGCTGTCAGTGCTATCTTTGAAACCTCACCTTCCCTTCTTCGATTGAAAATGATGACCTCACAAAGTGTCAAAACTTCCAGTTTAGACCAGGGGTTGGTTCACTCTTTAGGGTCTACACATATTCAGGGTGACATACCTCGATATGTGCATGCATGGCTCGAACGTCCTCAGTCAGAGGGAGCAGGTCCGGAGTGTTCCACTTGGCTTGCCGGAGGGTCTGTAGGGCAGCAGAAGAAACACAGACCTCTTCTCAAAAAGCAGCCGGCTTTTTTATAAACAGTTCATCAAAACAATGCTCCATTTTTGAGTCACATTCAAGAATATCTGCTAGCTTTTTGAGGCCATGGCTGAGTTTGAGGGCCAAGGATGGAGTCTTGTATAGATTAGTTTCCTCATTATAGCAGAATAGCAGAATCTCCTATTTCTTTTTTGAAAGATGAACAGCGAGAGGCGCTTTGTGAATTTCTGGACGGCAAAGATGTTTGTGCATTTTTACCTACGGGTGTCGGCAAACCTTGGTAGGCGGGCACACAGCGTCACTTCGACCAATCAGCTTAAAGTATTCTGCTGCTTATCCCTCCTTTCCCCAAAAGGATTCTCCTGCAGAAGTCCCAGATTGATATTGTGGAGAACGCATTAGAGTTCTACACAATCATCAATCTGGCTCTTGCCAGGTTACTCAGCGACTTTCGCTTAAGCAATGCAGCACAGTCTATACAGTGTAAAAAGTCACTGGATTTAACTGGAGATTTTGGCTGTTAAGCTGGGACTAAAGTTCCAATGCCGGCCTTTAAAACCTCAAAATTATGCTCACGGTTTCCACTATTCCTGATCAAAGCAAACTGAAGTTTACGTGCTTTAGATTTCACAGGTAGAGCCAATGCTCTGGCTACGCCACTTTCATTTCCATGTTTTCTAGACAAATGACGGGACATTGAAGAGTAGAGACAGAAGTGCCTCTTGCTATAAACTCTCGCCCCATTTTTCTTCTTTTGTAGCTGCATGAAAACAATCTTATTTGCCTTTGGTTCGTCATTTTCTGAGTCTTGGAGAAAAGTATTTTTGACTTTTCTTTTTCCATACTTTTTCACAGGTTTCTTGACAGTTAAATCTTCAGAATCTGAGTTGACTTCATCACTTCTGTTAAGGGACTCTTGACTAAGCTGCACAAACAACAAATCATTTTAATAATTCTATATAACAATTTGTAATCATAACGTAAGGTTAAGAAATTAACCCCGGTTCTCTGATAACATGAGTGAGGTATCTCACATATGGGAACGCTCTCTGGCTGTTTCCCCAGAAGCCCTATTTCACCATGCCAGTCAGACGTGACGTCACCTCCAAAAGGAGGCGGGGCTACCGCCTTCTATATAGAGCGTGACAGCACGTCTAGACATCAGTCAAAGCAAGCGCACCTCTTCTCGCTCCAGGCAAGAAGGGCGGTCTCACCTCACTCATGTTATCAGAGAACCGGGGTTAATTTCTTAACCTTACGTTCTCTTTCAACATTTCGTGAGGTATCTCACATATGGGATATAGAGACTCCCGTATTGTCAGACAAGCTTACTCAAAGACCAAAAAATATTAACCTACGGAGGCACTCGAGGTGGAGCCCTCACGCTCAGGACATTCTGAGACAGTGAGGGGCCCGTGACATCCAGTCTATATAACCTGGCAAAGGTGTGAGGCGTAGCCCAACTGGCCGCCGCACAAATTTCCTCTACCGAGGTACCCTGGAAGAGTGCCCATGAGGTAGCCATGCCCCGAGTGGAATGAGCGCGCAGTCCTCCAGGGGGCTGCTGTCCACTGCTATTGTAGGATGCTACAATAGCTTCCACTAACCAATGAGACAGACGCTGTTTGGAAAGAGGCTTACCCCTGTGGGGTTTAGCCCAAGATACAAACAGCTGCTCAGATTTCCAAAATGAAGCAGTCCTGTCCACGTACGCGCGTAATGCGCGCATAGGACAAAGGGCATGGAGCCGCTGATCCTCCTCCAATAAAAACGGAGGAGTGGAAAAAGCAGACAGCTTAATCGGAAGGCATGACAAAATCGGATTAAAGACTTTCGGCATAAAGGAAGGGTTAGGTTTCAGTAAAACTTTAGAATCTCCCCTTATAAACTGCATGACGCGTTCACAGACAGCGCGTGAATGTCACTCACGCGCTTTGCTGATGCCAACGCCAGCAGCAGAACCGTCTTAAAAGAGCGACATTTCAACTCTACTTCATGCAACGGTTCAAATGGCGGTCAAGACAGAGCGTCTAGCACTGTCGTCAGATCCCACGGAGCAAACAGGCTCCTTGAAACCGGTCTCAGGCGGCGAGCGCCTTTCATAAACCGGCTTATAAGAGGATGCTGGCCAGCAGTCTTATCTCCAAAGCCAACATGGCAGGCCGAAATAGCCGCCAGGTAAACTTTAATGGTGAAGAAAGCAAGCCCTTTATCCAACAAACTCTGAAGGAAAGTCAGAACAACCGGCACGGGACTTTGAAACGCGATGTGGCCCGAGTTTATGCACCACTCGTCGAAAAGCCCTCCATTTCCCATCATATGCACTACGAGTAGACGCTGCCCTAGCGCTCTGCATAGTAACAATTACATTATCTGGGAGACCAGTAGAGGATAAGTTCATCCTCTCACGGGCCAAACCCATAAAGCCAGGCGCTCTGGGTAAGGATGGAATATTTCCCCATGCGCTTGAGTCACCAGATCTCTGCGCAGGGGCAGAGTCCACGGGTGATTGCACAGAAGCTGAAATATCTCTGCTATCCACATCATCGCTGGCCAATATGGGGCCACGGGGATTAGGGAGTGTTTCTCCTCTCGAACACAAAAGAGAATCGGAGCAATCAGTTCTAACGGGGGAAACGCATACAGGAGTGTGCGTGGCCTTGCATGTGAACAATTCTATTGAACATTCGTGAGCGAAAGAAGGAAAAAGCCACTGGTGTGTGTCTTCGGACAGCTGCCGTGGCTCCATTGAGCTCTGTGTAGGCACGGCCCTCCTCTTTATGCTCTCTGCGCGTCGTTTCACCGCTCTCACTTAAACCACTTGGACACCGGACCGCGGAGAGGGGGTGGGTGTCTGGTCTGACCCGGTTCTCTCCTGCAGTGGAAGTATGCTAGGAGTCCCGCTTCTTCTTCTTTGCCCCGTGGGAGGCGGGCTGGCCCTATTGGGGTCCAGTCTTCGCTTTCAGGGCAAAGGGTCTCCTGGTCCACGCACCTTTGAACTCAGGAGGCGCGCTGGGGCTGCGTGGGGCGTTTGGAGTTGCGGTACGTGGCCTGTTCGCTTGGTACCGGCCGCGGAAGAAATTGAGAGGGGACTTTTGAAACGGGCACTTTTCTTGGGAGACAAAGCTGCAGCGCCTCACCCTCACGTTTCTTGGCCACATGCTTGTACAGCGCATTTGTGGAGGCGTAGGCAGAGGTCAGTGACCATGCATAGCTCTTCCCACATCTCAGCGCTTAGTGAGGCCGTGGACATTGCGGACCGCTGTGAGGGATGGAGGTGAGAGGCCACCAAGGGTTCGACGGGGGGAAGTCGGCTGAAGCACTTTTCTTCCATACCGTACCAGTCCAGCGCGGCCCTTCCCTGGGCGAGGGCTCTTGCGGTGAAAGGTTTTCCCCATGATCGAGTAGCTTCCTCCACGCACTCTGGGAAGGCGGGTAAGAGCTGTTTCTCCTCTCAGTGGTAACTGTGTCGGCTACGGCATCTCGGCCTGGTTGCAGCCTGAGACACGCAGCAGAGACAGAGTGGGAATCTGCTCCGGAGATTTTGTTCCCACATGTGCACAACCTTGGCTGTAGCATAGCGTTCTCCATTGTGGGGAAGAACGTGTGCTACAGCGTCTCGCCAGGCTAGTATTGCTACTGGCCCCCGCAGCATCTGTTTGGGGACAGACGTGCTGCTAGCTTTACAGCTAGTGAGTGGTAGTATTGCTACTTGCTGCGGTAGCACCTGTTTGGGGACAGACGTGCTACTAGCTTTTCAGCTAGCAAGCCAGTAGCACCTGTTTGGTTACTGACGTGCTCCGAGCTCCTCAGACAACGAGCGGTAATAGGTAGCGTTCGGTGTTGGAGTGATTAGCCCCTTCTATGAACAGTTTAGCTAGCCCGTTAAACACCAGTCTGAGAGTAAGCTTCTGGGAGCGAGAAGAGGTGTTAGACTGATGTCTAGACGTGCTGTCACGCTCTATATAGAAGGCGGTAGCCCCGCCTCCTTTTGGAGGTGACGTCACGTCTGACTGCCAATCAGGAGGCTGGCATGGTGAAATAGGGCTTCTGGGGAAACAGCCAGAGAGCGTTCCCATATGTGAGATACCTCACAAAATGTTGAAAGAGAACTTGTAGTCAGCACTAACCAGGGGTTTGTAAGCGTGCACTTCAGTGTGCTCCTCCATGATTTCTTGCAGCCTGATGAACCACACACCTGCACCTTTTCTAGCCTGACACCTGACTTCCTCTTTTGTGCTGCTCCATGATTGGCTCCAGCCTGCCTTACGGAAATGTGTGCCCCTCCCTGATATCCCGCAAGCCACCTCCAGGGTTTAGACACATAACACACATTTTTCAGGAAAGTAAGCCTCCAGGAGTCTTTTCCATGAGACTGCATAAGGTCCGTTGGAAAAGCATTACCCATTGATTTTTAAGCTTAGACCAGTGGGGTCCGGTGTTCGGCCCCACGATATAAAACCAGTCCCCATGACGTGAGTGGAATCTCAGGTTATGGACCCCTCCAGGAGTTGAAAACAAGTGCACACACACACACACACACACACACACACACAGACACACTCACAGTGTGTTTGTGGCAGAAGTGAAAGTGGTTTTGTGGTCAGTTTGCACCGCGACCTGAACTCTGGGTTCAGTGATGTCACATTTCAGTATTATGTTGTTATTTATCATTTATCTTTATTTATGTGAGAAAAGATATCATAAAACACACACTTATAACAACATTAAACACACCTTTGCCTGAAAGTGAGTGAGAAGAAGAGAATTTATTTAATCCTACCTCATTTTCCAGTTACACCGGAGTGGAGTTGCATGTTCTGCATGTGTCTGCGTAGGTTTCACCCGGGTGCTTCGGTTTCCTCCGGGTGCTCCAGTTTTCTCCGGGTGCCAGAGTTTCCCCTACCACTAAAAACATGTACAATAGGTCTGTGCCTCCTGTACTGTCCCCTCCCATCTCTATGGCGCTATATAAATAAACATTACTTACTCACAGCCTCTTTATGCTACTGTCACTCTACTGCACTCCTAAATGCCTCATGTGTGTACTTAGTGCACTTGTATTTGCAGTAAATTTAAGACATTTTATGTAGATTTGTTTATTTTATTTTCATGCATGCCTTTTTCTCTTTTACGTTTTTCTTGTTTGCGCCGAGAGCCAAAGCAATTCCCCAGTTTGTGCCTTAGCTTGCCTTAGCCTATGTCGTAAAGTGTGTGTTAGCAATAGCAACATTAGCTCTATATGTAACTTTTGTAATACTTTTCCATCTGATTCCAGCGATGGTCTCGTAGTCGCGGGGTTAGCATGTAGCGTGTGCGTGTAGCGTGTGACCATCCAGAGGCACATATGCTTCTACGGCTATTACTAATTTAAATAGATTGATTTATTTATTACAGGGGACCATGAAGTGAGCACATCCATTACGTCACACATGGCACACACTCAGAAAACACTGTAGCAGAGAACCTTAAACAGAATATATGTCTGAGGTCATTACACTGTAAACATTTTAGATATTTATTAGAAAAGTAAATAAATGACAATGTTGTTCTATGGTTTAATTTATTCTAAAGTGTTGGAAAAGAATGTGGGCAAACCATGAAAGAGCTCCCTGGTTTTGTGACAGATCAAGGATTGTCCTATTGTCCTTTAGTGGTGTTCTAATCTGTGACTCATGGAGGGTGCACTGAATAGCGATTTACTTATGAAGCTAAGCAGGACATGGCTTGGGTAGTACTGGGATGGGAGACCTGTGTCAACATCAGGTGCCACAGTGGGGCAAATTAAGCCATTTACTGACTAAGTGCTAAAACTGGTGAATATAACTGAAATACGGCAAAAACAGTTTAGTGAAAGGCTAATGCTGACTGTTAACAGTGTGTTGCTATGGTAACTATCACTGGCCAAACCAAACTGGACCAGAACCAGTCCAGGACCAGCACCAGAGAAAAGAACCAACTGCAAATCAAAGTTAAAGGTAGAAACTACTCCGATTTAAAAAATAGAAGATAATTTCATAAAAAGAATGAGTTAAACTACAAATAGAAGCAGAAGTCATGAAGTTCTGCTCTGGAATTTTACATTGCAAGACAAGTTTATATGTATAGCACAGACACAAGGCAACTCAGAGTGCTGAAGAGTCAAACAAGGCGCTAAAATAAATAATCTCAGTACATTAAACACAGTAAAGATAAAATCCCATAATAACAGGTCGACTTCTTCTCCTCCTGTTTCTCTCTGGATGTATTTGAGGAGACACACATTATGTCCCGCTGCAAATACAGATACGTTTCTCTTTGAGCCGTGTCAGTCTGTGCACAGTTCATCTGAGTCTGGAACAAAGCTACATCCTGTTTACTACTTCTCCAAACTGCTAGAACAAAATACTACTGAAGATTGAGTTAGATGGTTCAGACCTCGTCCATTTCCTCTGCACAGTCGGTGTAGCTAGCTGAAGCTAACATAAGAGCAACTCAAAACAAAGAGGGTGGAGATAAAATAATAATAATGCATTGGTTTAATACAGCACTTTATTTGGACCCTCAAAAACATCAAAAGCTTCACATGTTATTATTCTTTGACTCCATACACTGCAGTGAAAGCCACAGCTGCCATGAGGCACACTGGCAGAAGCAAGGAAACCAACTATTCATACACACACCATACTCATTCTAATGTGGGGGAAGTGTCTTGCCTAAGGACACAACCACAGCTTGGCACTTAATAGCCGCAGCCGCTCTACTGTAGCACCTGCTGTTCCCAGAGGTCTCCCATCACAGTACTGACCAGACACTGCCCTTATAAAGTGACAAGCTGTTAGAATGAGTCTGGTGTGTGTGAATGGTTGGTGGTGGTCAGAGGGGCCGATGACACAGACCGGTTGCCTCGTTTCTGTCAGTGTGCCCCAGGGCAGCTGTGGCTACAGTAGGAGTTTATCACCACCGTTTTTGGAGAGAAAGAATAATGATGTGAGGAGACTTTGAGTGTCCACAAAACACTGCATAAAAATTATTATTATTTCAGTCTGAAACATGTAACAGTCTCAATATTACTTTAAACGACCAAAATTATGCACAAAAGTTTGTTAAATCATAATCTAACGCGGTTTGACTGATTTATGTTTGTGAAGATGAAGAATCAAAACAAGGAAGTGCGTCGCTCCGAGCTCAGAATCAAAACAGATTCTGTAGATCAGAGAAATGACTCACAGATAAAGAATCCACACATTTACACCCATTACTCTCACAAAAATAACAGTTTGAAGAATCCAAATCTCTGCTCATTTCACTCAGAAAACAACTGATCTTTCTCTTTATCTCGTGAAGCAAAGAGAGCGAGGTGTGTGGGAGAGTTTGTGACATTTCTGTAATAAAAAAAAAAAGGCCGGGGGTTTTATGTTTTGGCCCATGACACAGAAACAGACAGAAGTGGGTCAAGTGGGACTGGAACCACAGCCACTTCAGCCTTTTTCTGCTCTCTCTCTCTTTTCTACTTTGCAGATGAATCACTGAAGCTCCACAGATTTACCTCATTCTGGCTGAGGATTTGTTTGGACTCGAGAATCCCTGGCTCAAGAACTGAAAGATCCATCAACCGTCACAGCAGGTGCATCCTAAAACACACAAAAGCACCGCCACATTTCATTAACATAAAATCAAAGCCTTGAGACAGACTTCCTCCCACACTTAAGACTTGAGAAGAAGTTTGATTTGATTTGGAAGCTGTTCGTTAAAGGAGAAGTATGTCCAAATGTGGCCAAAAGTGGTAAGTAATTAATCTTTATTTATATACCGCCTTTCACAGACCAGAGTCACAAAGCGGTTTACAATTGTTTTTTTTTGGGCATTTGTCCTCTCACTCCACACAGAGATGGGAGCGGGGTACTGCAGCCTCCCCCACTCTCCCTGACTCAGGTTGCCAGATATGCAGACGAATCCTGGGACCATAACAGATGAATAGCCAAGAGTTTTGTAAACAACAAATCTATAACCAACACCTTTTTCACAAAGATAGAAATCCTGGTTTTATTCCTTGTTTTGTCGCTGACCCATGATTTGAGACCTTTTTTAGTTCTGCGGCCACATATGAAAGAATGAGTGAATGTGGAAGAATGAGTGAATGTGGAAGAATGAGTGTGGGATTGAAACCTCTATCTGTTGCCAACGACTCTGTACAGAGGAAATGGTTCGCGGCCAGACAAAACTCTTGTCTATTCAGCTGTTATGGTCCCAGCTGGATCCGTCTGCATATCTGGCAACCTGAGTCAGGGAGAGTGGGAGAGGCTGCAGTACCACTTTTGGCCACACTTTTACAGACGGCTTGTTTTAAACTCTATCTTAAAATCTGAAAATCTTCCTTATACAACTATAGCAGCACAGACACATTCTTCCCACAAACAGACGTATGAAAAAGCCCAAGCTAAATTATATATTTGTTTATTTTTTTGTTGTTTCTATCGTTCAGAAGCCCGTTCTCCCGTGGCCTCTCGCTTGTTGTTAATCGGATGTTGTTTGGCCCAGCGTGAAATGGCCTGCTCTGATTGTATTTAGCAGCTGACAGACTTATTATTGCCATCCAGGTAATCAGCCCATCGTTCCTGAACCTGCTACGATCCAAGGTGCCACCTGCTAATTGGCAAACGCACAACTGTAAAAAGGTGACTGTAATAAAGAGCCGTCTCTCTCTCTCCGCTGCTCGGCAAAGATGAGCTTGTTCTGCTGTTTGGCCTTCGCTTCCATCCACACCAAAGCAGGTTAATTGCTTTGGCCTGGTTTGTAATAGCATAAAGTTTATTAACTGGGCGACTTAATCCTTTTTTTATACTCTTGTTGAAAACAAAAGTGAGAAAACAAAGGCGTGTGGGACGTGTTTACAGCTTTGATATTTAGCTGAGCGATGAAAAGGGGAGAAGAAATCAGGTCTTTCCTCCCCGCTACTGTCAGACTGTACAATGAGAACTGCTGCGCCTGAACGTGGCATTGCAAATGTATTTAGTAAATACTCCAATCATGTGCAATGCGGCAATATCAGAATGTCCCTTGAAAGTCTATAAATATCATTTGGACAACATTATTTGTGTATTGTCAGTACGGCGGTCATTGGTGGGGGAATGTCTCATTGTTAGACCACTGTTGTAAATATGTGTTTTAGTGCTAGGCCTATTTTACTCATTCTGTAGAATGTGTTGCACTCTAGGGGAAATTATCATTAGCTACACTCTGTACGTGTCGCATCAGCTGAATCTTTCATAATGTAACTATGTATGACTACATTGTCCCTGTCAAATAAATAAATAAATAAATAAATAAATAATAAAAAAAAAATATATTCAGAACCATTTTAAACACAAAGGCTTCTACAGCTCGAGCTTGTTGTAAATGTGGCTCCGGTCATTTCTCTGTCTCTGGAGAATGAAAGAAAAAGTTCGCTATCTAACTTAAGCTTGAGAGAATTGATGAAAAAACTCGTTTGGGCATGTGTGAGAGGCCTAATAGCACTGTAAGGATATTTAAATCTGACAAAAATCAAAAAGTGTAATATATGACGTTTACACGCTTTTAATATGTATTTACTACTGATGGCACAAGACTCAAGGTGATATATCTTATCAGCTCATAAGCCCTGGCCTGGGTTAGGGCTGGGCTGCACACACTGA
Organism: Knipowitschia caucasica; assembly: GCA_964034765.1. Classification (NCBI taxonomy): domain Eukaryota; kingdom Metazoa; phylum Chordata; class Actinopteri; order Gobiiformes; family Gobiidae; genus Knipowitschia; species Knipowitschia caucasica. The sequence goes on from OZ035832.1 coordinate 31,395,567, forward strand.
GCAGAGGAAGTGAAACTACTACATTTTGTTGCTTATCTACGGACATCTTTGTATGTGCGAGTTTAAAGCCCTGAACTTTATACACCGTGTGAGACACCCTCATAAATGTGTTGCATTGCAAAACTTGTGCAAATGCACAGAAGTGTGCAAACGGGAAGGACAACATAACACTTTCACTGCTTTTGATCTGATAACAGTTTTCTCCCTGTATATTCTCTTGCTTCTCAAGTGTTTATGATAGAGTAACGTAAACTTATATTGTTTTAGTATGGATATAGGTGTTATGAGGGTCTAATTGTCACATGGGAAAATTAAGCTAACCCAAAACACAAGACTGCAAAAATAAGTGTTTTAATGAAAGTAAAAACAAAGCAAAATCAAATATGAAAACACCAACAGTGTGTATTTTAAACCAGTTCACTGCGAAAGGGAAAACAACTTCTAATATTATAACATTTGTAAAAGTAGCCCTTACTGCAGCAAAGAGAGTTATCTTGAGGTACTGGAAGGCACCAGAGTGCCCTACATATACGGAGTGGTTCACAACAATGTCCGAGACGGCCTCCGAGCGGCTCATTTATAAAATAAATGGAAAATTAGAAACGTTCAATGACACATGGGAACCCTTGTTCAAACAAATGTAAAAGCATCCCTAAATCACCACAATACATTCAAGACTGACTGGTTGTAAAAAAATATTTTTTTTTACAACAAATACATAAAATAAAATTAAAAAACATATACAGTATAGGGCAGTATAGGTCTCAGGACACTTTTGCATGTATGAATGTATTAGCTACATGTAAGTAATTTTTTTTATTATGAATTGTTAAAAATGCCATGTATACTTTACTTTCCAATTGGAAAGGAATGAGTTCATGTAACAATAGCCAGACGCATTTTGTCTGTTTGCAGGATTGCACATTCACCTTTGTATATGTACACATGTTTATGTGTATATGTGTGTATGCATGTATATGTATAGGTGTACCTGTATGTGTTCATGTATGTACAGTATGTGTATATATATATATATATATATATATATATATATATATATATATATATATGTGTGTATGTGTATGTGTGGGTTTATGTGTGTGTAAGTGTATGTATGTATATATGTGAACGTGTAACCATGTGTTGGTATGCGTGGATGTGTATATGTATATACTGTATGTATAACAAATCCTTCATTTTATCCGTCTTTTTTATTTTTATTTTTTGGTTACTTTTTTTATTTATCATTATCTTGCGTGGCTACTTCTTGACTATGACCTGAATGCAAGAATACTGTATAGTACCGTTCACCATAATAATAAAAAGCAAGTAAAAAAAAAAAGAAGCAAACCTAAACCATGACATAAATGTTATTGTTTAGGACATTTTTTGCCAGTTTAGACACTTCTGAGTGAACTAATGGAGGCCAAACGTATGTTTTTGTGTACATTTCTACATTATGAGATCAGAGAAGTTTGATCTCATCTTATCTCTTCTGTTAGCTGATAGCCGTAAGCTTATAGCCGTTAGCTTATCGCCATTAGCATCGGGACAAAACAGATACAAGCAGGACTCGTTTGGGGAATTTATATTACATGATTTTACAGGTACACACCATGGATCAATAATAATAACTGGACAGGGTATTACTAGCTTAAAGCTGTCCCACCCATGGGCACAGGGGGCGCTGTGGTAATGCAGACTAAATTCACGTGGGCTACCCACAAAAAAGTCCCATCTAACTCAATGTAAATTAAAACAGCTCGACCTCAGCTGACAGAGAACCTACAGCTTTCAGAATTATCAGATTTTGTGGGGATTTTTGTGACCCTTGTCGTCCTGAACTTTTGTTCTTCTTAAATCCTTCGGTTTTCTTTAAATCCACACTTTAGTGCCACAAACTCTGCTCCTTTCCTTACCGCTCTGACTCCGCTCTGCTGCTGCTCTGATCTGCAGCGCTGATTGGTCAGAGCGCGGCCGAGCCCCTCTGTGCACGTGCACACACGCGTATTTGGCACAAAGCATCATGGGAGCTCGTTCACTGCGCAGAACCAGGAGGACCAGACAATGCCCAAATATATGCGAGTTCTGCTAATCTCCCGGTCTCCGTAAAGTCCCATGAACTACTGAGCACAAGCCATTCATTTGAATAGGGCGCCATCTTGGATAACAGGGGCTTGGTCCACACCCACTCTAAGTGCACATGTATACATAGTTCCTACATGACGTCACTACATACGGGGATTTGCCGACCCGGCGCCATTTGTGTTGGCATTCTGTGGGCAAAACAATAGAAAAATAAGCTGAAACGTGTTAATGTCGTGATAAAGTTGAAAATGGTCATCTCCTGCTGGGTCAATGGATGTTCAAATCGTGCTGGAGGTTCCGTTAAACTTGGATTTTACAGTATACCCATCATTAGACTTCATGAATGTGAGAAGACTAAGCTTTTGTCAGAACAACGACGGAGGTTATGGCTTGCGAAGATAAACAGGCAAGAAACTCCCTCAAAACACGCAAGAATATGCTCGGAGCACTTTGTGTCAGGTGCGTATCGTATCTTATAATGTGTTGACAGACGTAATTTACTCAGTACTAACTTGTGTATGCTGATAGCTGGTAACTTGAGAGTTTCATTATTTAGCGTTAGATTACTTTATTATGAGGAGGATCGGTGTCGCGTCCGAGGCTCTCGAGGGCAACGTAAATGTATTAAATAGATAATAATAGTTCTATGGTGGGCTAAAACAATGTTCACAAACAGCATTGCTTCTGTAAAAAGATCTGTGTCATAAAATAAACTGCTCTTTACGCCTGGAAAAATCAGTTGCCCACCATTCACCAAAACATACGGTCAAAAACGCGGAAATAAACAATAACAGCAATCCAGAGTGTCCGTGTGGCATTAGCATTAATTAAATTAATTGTTAATATAATTAAAATAATTAAATGGAGCTCCAACTGGTATTAAATCTAAAGTTTTTGAGAAATGTTTGCATTGCTTGTTAATTTGTGCTGCATAATTTGATCAAATATGTAAAACATGTCCGTAGCACGTTAAACTGTGGTGCCATTGTATTAATATACAATTATTTGCTCAAAAGTTGCCCTTTTTTTCCAATTTGCGTTTGAATATCTACATTTATTTTCATTCTTCTGTTTAATGGAATGCACAAACACAGCAGCGTGCCATCAAAGATGGCGTCTCCGAGGAGGTCATGTGACATTCATTGGTCTGTGGTAACTATGTATAAGTTTGTGTAAATTCCTTCATTGTGAGATCATAAAAGTCTCATTATCTCCTCTGATAGTCAAGCTTATAGCTTAGCATCGGGACAAAACAGATACAAGCAGGACTCTTTTGGCGATATTTTTTACATCATTTTACAGGTACACACCCGCTCTAAGTGCACGACCACAGGACAGAAGCTAATCACTCCGTCGTGTTTTGTGAAAAAAGTTGTTCCCATCTCCGGTACAGTGGCTAGTTTGTTCTACCTTTCTCAGCGATCTTCTGCGATGATAACAGTTTATAGTAGCTGAAGACGCAGTATAGCATCAGAAAAAGACATTGGCATGCAACCCTCACTTTCCAACCAACTCTCCTTGTCTATCTGGCCATTTAAGCTAGTGTCAGGCCTGGCATTTTAAAGCACTCTTTTCACCCGCAGTGCTAATAACAAAGATTATCTGTCTCAAGAAGCACTCAAGTTTCATAAATATGCGGGGCCCCAGAGAAAGTGGCAGCAGCTTCTACCTGTGAAATCCACTTAGGGCTATCTCGTGACCCGCAAACATTCACGGAGCTGTCTGCCCTTAGAAGGATCCACGCATTTACTTGAGGATTTCAGACAGGCGGAATGACATAATTGATGCCATTAACACAAGATTTCTGATTTGTTCTTAGCAAAGGTTAGAGCGGAGTGAGTTTGCAGTTGGAAAGAGCAGTAAAGGGTAAACTGAAGAAGTGATGATGGGGGACTGGGTTTGGGGCTTTTCACAACTGACATTTTCAGTTTGAGTGTGTGATCAGTAATTCATCATGATTATCAAAAGAGTTTAAATTCGCGGGAACACATGATAGACCGGAGGATTGATTTAATCTATTCTCAGTTTCCAGTTTCAAGTTCAGTACTTTCTGTAGTGTTTGATGTTCTCTGAGGTTCATTCTGTAGTCATTTGTTAAACATGACATTAGCAGCAGAGGCTTTGTGTATTCAAAGATTACAAACACGAACACGGACAGTTGGGCCTGAATGCTAAAAAGTGCGAGGTGGACTTGAATCGTTATTTGCTATTAATCGTAAACCCTTCAGGTAAATAGTGGAATTTGAATGCTTTAATGTGGGTGTTTGTGAAAGAACAGAGTAAAACCACCCTTCTGCTTCTTCTCCGGGGTTCGAAATCTATTTAACTCTTTATAACAAGATGCAGGCTACACACAGAACAACACACAGTACATACTATTGTGTGTCTGTTGTATTGTTTTGGTTAAAGGCACACCGCGGACTTTGTGACCTAAAGAGTTGACACATATGAGTTATTTTATATGAATACTTGGGCCAATATACAGCGCTTGACACTTGCAATGCTCCGAGCGGGGCTGCCCTCTTGAAATACCGCCCATGTAACTTTCGAGCAGACGGACCGTCTGCCACCAGGTCACGTGACTTGGAAGAAACACTTGCTTTACGGCTACAGGCGCTGATATACTCATGGAGCTAAGGCTTTTGCTACTCATTTTTCACCTGCTCGACTCCTGGTCATGGCTGAGGCAAGGAAAAATTTTAAACCTTCGGAGGAGGCTAAAAAGAGGAAACGCGAAAGGGATCGTGCTGTAAGCTGCATGTCTGTATGAGCGCTGCTGTTCACCTGGTTCCTGGATGTCATCGACTGCAAAGATGTCATTCCACGCAGCACGAGCTAGACGCAGAACTCCCTCATCCAGGATATAGAAGTCCATGTGTGGTAGATTACTAATGCAGCGGTCTGGAGGCTGACCACAGCAGAGTCTCTCAATATCTGTAGGCATGTCTCTACAGTTTGAACACACACACCAGTGCATGCTGTCTGAATACACACTCAAAAGACACCGGCTGACTGTTGACTTTTGCGACAGTGCTGAGTTGCTTGTGGCCACTAGGGGCGCTAAACGTGAAAGTTGCAGGTCTAGCGCCCCTAGTGGCCAAGAGTTACACGGTGTGCCTTTAAGACAGGGGTCCAAGATTTTTGATTGGAGAGCTACTTTTCTGAAAATAGAATTGGCAAAGAGCTACTCCCTTTACCATTTGTAATACAATTGTATTCTATATAATAACTTCAGATAATCATGGACAACACACATGCATAATATACCATAATAATAATAATAATAAGGCATTGGTTATACAGTATATTAAACTTTTTTGATACTCAAAGACGCTTCACATTATTTTTTCACTCCATACATTGTGCTGAAGTTGTGGTAAACTATAACTGTAGCCATAGCTGCCATGGGGCACAGTGTCAAAAACAAGGCAACCAGTCTGTGCCATCGGCCCCTCTGACCAACAATCGTTCACACTAGGGATGTACCGATCCGATATTCAGTATCGGTATCGGGGGTCGATATGGGTATTTTGTAAGGATCGGATAATATCGGATTTGGTAAATATGAAGCCGATTTACGTCACTTTTCAGCATGCTCACGCTTTACGGCTGCCGTAAACTAAATACAATGTAAAACTAGGGCTGGGCGATAAAAAGACAACGAGATATATTGTGATAGACACGTGTTCGATATCAACAGAAAACGGGGTCGATAGAATGTTAGTTTAACATCAATCCGTAAGAAAAAACAGGACGAAAACACAGGAAGTAAAGCCGAGTCAGAGGTGCGCGGCATTCTGGGGGATGTAGGCATAGGCTTTTCGACCTATCACAGCCAAGCGTGAACCGCAAAACTTTCACAATGCGTAGCGTACATGGATCTAAAGATTGTTTTTCAATGCTGTGTCAATGGTTATGCACATCCGTGCGAGGCATAGCATGTGCGGTGTGGCGAGGCAGTGGACACAGAGACCCGATGCATGCGGCGAAAGCAAGAGATGAACTTTTTCCTCCGTGCGGCTATCAGAGAGCTATCAGAGAGCGGCCGCACAGAGCCGCCATGGGGACACAAAACAGGAGATAAACCAGGACTAAACCAGGATTTCACCAGGACTAACTATGGGGGAGACTGCTTGTGAACATATTCCTTGAGCCTCATTCCCTGTGACTGTAAACAAGGCTGCTAACGTGTGTTAGCAGACACGACAAACTTATTTATTCAGGTAAAATTGCAAATTCTTTAATGCTTTGAAAATATTAGAAAAAATGGTATCGGATCGGTATCGGCAAAACAATATTTAAGAATATCGGAATCGGATTGGATTACAAAAATTCTGGATCGGTACATCCCTAGTTCACACCAGACTCATTCTCTGCAGTGGACAGTGTCCCTGCATTGATGAAAAGATTAATAGTCATAACAGAAATGTAATATCTCAAAAGTGATTCATTCGGGATCATGTGTAATCATTCTGGGGAGCTACCTGAAAGAGGGTGTTGAGTTACTGTAGCTCCCGAGCCACTGGTTGGAGACCCCTGGGTTAAGTGTGAGGTGCACTTTATTGATCCGTAGGGAAATCCATCCTCTGCATTTGACCCACATGCCACTCGGGCTTCCGTCAGGAGCAGTGTTTGCCATAGAAACAGCGCCCGGCAACCAGGACCAGAGCTGGAGGATTTGACCAATTGTGCATGTTTTTAGTGGTAGGGGAAACCGGAGCACCCAGAGGAAACCTATGCAGACCCGGGCGAACATACAAACTCCACTCAGAAGGGCCCTGTTCCGACCGGGATTTGAACCCAGAACCTTCTTGCCGTCTATGAAGAGAATAGGTAGTGAGAGGTACTTATTTGCGTACAGTGCTCTCTCACCATGTCCCATTTCCCACTGATCTTTGGAAAAATCCCAGATGTTGAAGTGTTTGTTCTGTCCTTTGCCGATGTCCAGTCCCGATGTATTTGGTTCTTTCGTCATAACCCTGAAGTCCACATTACCACAACCCTAATGTAACATAACAATTCTCTAAAAAATATTCCAACTGAATTTGACATCTACTTCCTCTCTTTTCCTGCCGTGGTTCTGACTTTGGGTGATCTCAGCTGTGGTTAGAAGTCTTTACACATTCTGCGTCTTCCTGAAAATCTGCCTCAAGAGAAATCTGATTCACTCGCTGCATTTCCATTGAACAGTTGCACCAAACATTTCAACATATTTTAACTCAACAGCGGCTGCATCATTATCGGTATGAGTGAAGCTTGACCTACAGACGGAGAGAGCCTCTGTGGGCCCAGGTTTCTCACTTTTCTCTCTCTGAGTTATTTTTTGCCGATGCAGAAGGGTCTAAGGACAGGGCTGACACTCGATATTTAAAGGTGCTATATTGAACTTTTCCTAATGTTTCACAGTCCATCCACAGCACAAGTGTGAGAATAATGTGAATGATGCACAACACTCAAAACTTGCATAACTTGTCCCCCGCCCTCACCCGCCTCCCCTCACCCTCACCCGCAACCCCCCGCCCTCACGGTGACGTAGCATCACGCTTCGAGGTAAACAAAACTATCTGTAGCTTTCTCTGTTACAGTCATTTCACACCTGAGCGTAAACTTTGTCCAACAATGATCCGTCTTAGAGCCCTATGTCCTCAATCCAGAATCAGACCTAACTATTTACTTCACAGTGACACACACAGAGTCAGTCTCATTATACTCACAGACAGAGGCTCCTGTTAGCGTCTTTTATGTTGGAAATAACACATGTTTTGATTCACATGTTGTAAATTGGGTGCAACTCTGACTGTCATCCCCTGACCCAGAAATGGATTACGGGGAAGAAAATGGATGGATGGATGGAATAGCACATGTTTCCAGATCAGCTTTTGAGTAGGTCCCGTTCCAAGGTAACTGTCTTTGGTGTTGTTACCGTCACTCACAAAAAACATCTGTGAGTTTTGTCGTGGATTGCAGACTCGCGGATACGAGGCAGATCCACGAGAACAAAGTCAATCCCCATTCTTCGTCTTCCTCATCACATATTTACACCAACAACACATGTTCTCCAAGTCACATGAAGCTAACACAGAAAAGCACAGACGTGTTTACTGTGTATGGACCACACGCTGGACTCTGAGTGGTTAGCACTCTCGCTGCTCAGTAAGAAGGTCCTGGGTTCGAATCCCGGTCGTGAATGGGGTCTGTCTGAGTGGAGTTTGCACGTTCTCCCCGTGTCTGTGTAGGTTTCCTCTGGGTGTGTGCCTCCTGTGCTGGCCCATGTCTGTGTGGAGTGAGAGATAAATGCCCACATCTGTGAAAGGCGCTATATAAATAAACATTACTTACTTACTTAGTTACTACCTTTACAATACTCTTTCCAATGTACCCCCAATTCAACCAGAGTTTTTCTGACAGATCTAGAAAAGCATGTGTGTCCTTTAACCTCCTAATACATACTGTACATAATTCAGTCAAATTGTAATACTGTATAAGTTGCGCGCGTTCGTAGTAAATAGTTTGTGCTACATGAAGACGAAGCAGTGAGTGACCTTCCTTCCGTCGCATTTGCAAAGCTGACAATGGCTGCACTGAAAGAGATCAATACATAACCCACTTTAACACACTACTCACTGTTCACCGCTGTTGAAAAGGTCTGATAATTACGTTCTTTTTCCTGTTTCTGTGATGTTTCTCTGAGATCAAGGCCAAACGTTCAATGCTACATTTGGCCACACATAAAAAGAACTGAGACTGAACTGAGAAAGTACAGGAAAAACCCTAGGGCTGTCTGCCTTGGATATTTTCATCTGTTTTCAGAGTGTTCCCTGTATAGACTCACCACGGATTCCACCTTCAGGCCTTTCTGTCTGTGTAGGTTTCCTCCAGGTGCTCTGGTTTCCCTTACATCTAAAAACATAATACGAATATATGTATGTATATATATTTGTATATTTGTATATTTTTGTCTTTTCTTTTTTTTAATTCCCGTGTTCTAGTGATTGCCATGTTCTTTCTGTGCATTTTAAACACCCTCAGTTGCTTCTGTATGAAAGGTGCTTTATAAATAAATTTTCCTTGCTACTCTCAGTGCTTTTTAATTGCCTGTTGGGCATAAATAAAGTGTTTTGAATTGAATTGAAACAGGACAAATTAATGCATAATTCTAAAAGTAGCTAACAATAGTAGTAATACGTCCACAGCAGCAGAGATGTCTTCCAATTCTCCATTATTTAATGTTTTGTAATCATCACTATTTAAACATTTCACATTTGTTTGTTGCGTGTCGAGCAAGACGTGTAAATTCCTCTTTCTGTGCTTTCAAAACTTTCCTTCCTGTCTCTTTGGTTGGTGTCAGATAAGAAGTGGGCGGAGTTTTGTGGTCGCACCCTCGGCTCCAGTAAACCACCTCTGCCCCTGCTTCTCCAAACGATGTGTGAGAATGTACAACACCACCTCCAAAAACACCGTCTACGCTTCTACTTTCGCCGCCGTACTTGTGGTGGGCTTCCCTCTCAACGCCATCGCATTATGGATTCTGCTCCATCGCCACAGCCACAAATCTCCCAGCGCCGTTTTCATGATCAATCTCGCCATCTCAGACCTGGTCCTCGCCATCTCATTGCCGTGGAGGATCTACTTCTTTGCCACCGGGACTTGGCCGCTGGGACACATGGCTTGCAACTTCATCATTATGTTATTTCGCAACAACATTCGCTCCAGTTCGGTTTTCATCACCTTCATCAGCGTGGACCGACTCTTGGCCGTGGTTTACCCGTTGAGGTCGCGTCACATCAGAAACGGACGAAATGCCTGGAAAGCTGCGGTCGTGGTCTGGTTGATTGTGATTCTGATCAACATACCGGAAAGTGTGAAACTTCTGGATGATTTGAGAAGCACGAATGAGTCTTTGTGTTTCGACAATCACGGAGAGAACCCGTTAGTGCGGTCGCCAATTCGCTACTTGCAGCCGGTTCTGGTTCTGATCTTGCTGATGGTCAATGTCGTGTCTACGCTGATGGTGTTGATCACTCTGAGGAGACATGGCAGCGTCTCCGCCAAAGTGGAAAACAAAGTCAATGTTATGTTAATATTTCTGATGAACCTGACAATGTTTACCATATTTTTCTTGCCGGTTTCGTTGGTTATTCTGTTTGAAAACTTCAGCAGAGCCATCACGCCGCTGCTGTGTCTGGCAAGTATCAACTGCTGCTTCGACCCGCTGCTTTATTACTTCTCTTTCGATGGATTTTGGAAAAAGAAAGAGGACGGAGGGAGTAGTTGAAGGAACATTCTGTGATTGACCTGCAAATGTGAATGTGAATACTTGAGAATAAATGTGTTTTTTTAATGTTAGTTTTGTCTTTTTCTTGTTGGCTCTGCTCTTTTACGAGTGACCACAGATTGGGGAAGTGAAAACCTCAAAAAGACAAGTTTAGAAGCAGAGAAATATCTTTGCTTCATGGTTAGAACTATGGATATTAAAATGTCTGTGTCACTTCATTTGAGTAAAGTTTATAGATGGAGATACCTGTGATCTCGCTTAATTAGACAAAGCAATATATGAAATGGTTCCAAAGAGTCAGGCGAGACATTCAGTAAATCATGGTGTGGCAGTAAAAGTATGATGAGAAATGGAAGAAGCAAAAACAACTTAATGTGTCCTCTGTGTTTGACCCATCTTTCAATGAGTGAAGTTTAGCAGGTTTGGATTATCCAATATTATAATGTGTCACAATATTAAGTAAATTAGTAAATTTTCAAGATTTTAAAAGATCCTTCCGCTTAAATTTTTTTTTTAATATATATATTTTTTTCTAGAAAATTTAAATAGAAAATTTAAATAGTTCGTATGTCCGTTATCCAATAGGACCGGACATTGCCAAGTATATGTTAAACTATATATTATCTTATAAGTATAGTGAGTCAGTCAGTAATGTAACATCCTATAACTGACAATATATGTATTTAAAATGTTCCATTGATGATTCGTATATATATATTTTTACCTTTATATAACCAGGAAAAAAACCCTTGAGATAAAGAACCTTTTTTTCAGGAGAGTCGAGACCAAGAGGCAGCAAAGTTACACATAAACACATCGGACAGACACAAATACATAAAAATGACACTTACGGACGACACACATCAAGAAAAACTATTACAGGAAAGTCATATATTTTGAGATCGGTCCGGACTGTTTCTCTAAACCTCCTTTGCTCATATGTGATTAAGATAAGATAGAGTTTATTGATCCCACATGTCACATTTAGATAGGATCACTCAGATTTGTGCAAAAGACAGAGTGCGAAACAAAATATAGTATGTTCAGGATATAATTATGTACCATACATTTATTTCAACCTTGAGCCTTCAATTCCATCTATTTTTGTATTTCCCGATCATCACAACAGCAGTCATCTCAGGGGTCGTGACAGAGTTGTTGTCTATGTTGGTAAGTAAGTAAGCAATATTTATTTATATAGCGCCTTTCACAGACCAGAGTCACAAAAAGCGGTTTACAGTTGTGGGCATCAGTCTGTCACTCCACACAGAGATGGGATCGGAGTCAGTACAGGAGGCACAGACCTATTGTACATGTTTTTTAGTGGTAGAGCAAACCGGAGCACCTGGAGGAAACCTACGCAGACTGGGTTTGTGTTTAACCTCAGCCATAACCCTTTCAGTCAGTGAATTAATGTCAATGCTTCTTCTGTTGAAACGTATTCTGTAACTGACAATTTGACTGACTAAAAATAAATTACTCAATCAATCAATCAAATTTTATTTATAAAGCGCTTTTCATACAAAAAATGTAACACAAAGTGCTTTACAGTTTAGTTAAAAACAATCCAACATGCCCAGCCCTAAACCGTCCTCCCCTCAGACCCCCCCAAAACCACATTTATAATTATATATACAACCACATATACACGTATACACACACACAAACACACACACACACACACACACACACACACACACACACACACACACACACACACACACACACACACACACACACACACACACACACACACACAAGTATAAAGTCACATCAGGTACAATAGGTAAAACAATAAAAAGAAATGGGGCTGGGAGCAGATGTAACCGGCTGAAGAAGCGCCATCCAAGGAGCCATCTGCACCAGGAGCAGAGAGCCGGCTGCAGCCACAGGGAACGACACAAGACCCAGAGGAGAGAGGGGCCCCAGACCCTACCAGGCCCAGGACTCAGACCCCATAGGACCCAGAGGAGAGAGGAGGCCCCAGACCCCCACCGGATCCAAGAGCCAGACCCCCGAAGCCACAGCAGACCCCAGCTCCCAGTGCAGAGGGCTCCTCCAGAGGAAACACTGGGGATACTAAACCGATACAATAATACAATAGAACGTAGAACAATAAAATGAGACACTAAAAAGAAAAATGGCAACTGCCTAATATTGATAATAACAATAGTAAATGGGTAGATACAATAAATAATAAAAAATAAATAAAAATAGAATGTGTCTAAAAACATAAATAGATGTATTAGAAAGTAATAATCAATAATAAATACTAATCAAAAGCTACTCTAAATAGGTGCGTCTTGAGCCTACTCTTAAAAATATGAACGTTCTCTGCGGCCCTGAGCTCCTCCGGCAGACTGTTCCAGAGACGGGGGCCGTAGTGCTGGAAAGATGCCTCGCCGTGAGTGTGTGTCCTGACTTTGGGGATGGTTAGGAGTCTGCTGCCGGAGGAGCGCAGGGGCCGGGAAGGTTCATAGGATAAAAGCAGCTCTGAAAGATATGAAGGCCCAAGACCATTAAGACATTTAAAAACCATTAAAAGAACCTTAAAATTGATCCTGAAACACACGGGGAGCCAATGCAGCGATTTTAAAACCGGTTTAATGTGGTCCCGCCCCCTGGTCTTAGTCAGGACACCTGCTGCCGAGTTTTGAAGTAATTGTAAACCTGAAATGTTCTTTTTGGGAAGACCAGAGAGCAGGGCATTACAATAGTCAATGCGACTGGTGATAAAAGCATGCATCAGCGTCTCTGTGTTGGCCCGAGAGAGAATGGGGCGGACTCTGGCGATGTTCTTTAGATGATAGAAACCTATTTTTGTGATGTTCTTGATGTGAGGAATAAAAGTCAGCTCAGAGTCAAAGATTACGCCCAGGTTTCTCACTTGTGATGATGGATTAAAAGAGTGTGATTGGAGTTTTGATAAAAGTTTCTCTCTCTGGGCCTCAGGACCGATGACTAAAACCTCAGTTTTGTCCTGGTTAAGCTGGAGAAAGTTTTCTGCCATCCAGGATTTTAGGTCTAAAAAGCAGTTGAAAAGAGCATCCATTGGCCTGGTGTCATCAGGAGACATGGAGATGTACAGCTGTGTATCATCTGCATAACTGTGGAAGTTAATTCCATGTCTCCTGACGACACCGCCAAGAGGGAGCATGTACAGGTTAAAAAGGACTGGACCTAAAATGGAACCCTGGGGCACACCACATGTGATTTTATGGACCTGAGAGGAGCAGGTATCCAAACTTACCATGAAGGATTTGTCTGTTAAATAAGAAGTGAACCATTTTTGGACAGCACCAGAGAGGCCGAGGTGTTGTAGGCGTGATAAAAGAATGGTGTGGTCTACTGTGTCGAAGGCAGCGCTAAGATCCAGTAGAACCAACACGGTCACCTTTTTAGAATTATATTTAGTCTAAAATCATTTAAAATCTTCAAAAGAGCAGTCTCTGTGCTGTGGTTCACCCTAAAACCTGATTGAAATTTCTCTAAAATTTGCTGCTGATCTTAAAAGGCATTGAGCTGGGTAAAAACAAGTTTTTCTAAAATGTTGCTTAAAAATGGTAAGTTGTATACCGGTCTGAAGTTGTTAAAATCATTAAAATACAAATTGCTCTTGGGGTCTAACCACAGCCGCTTTGAAGGCTGCAGGAAAGACCCCAGTCTGTTGAGAGCAGTTCATCAGGTTTAAAAGCTCCTCTCTAAAAGATTCATAAAATGACTTAAAAAATGGAGTGGGGACTGGATCTAAAAGACATGTGGTGGGCCTCACTGAGGAGAAAACTTTTTCAAGCATCTCAGCATCAACCAGGACAAAACTGTCCAGTGTTTCCTCTGGTAAAGACAAACAATCAGATGTGTTAAAAACAGTTGTGCGGTTGGATAAAATGTTACATCTGATTGTATTTATCTTCCCCGTGAAGTGGACTGCAAAATCCTCATAGAGGGAGTCTGTGGGGGTTAAAAGAGACATGCTAAAATCAGGGTTTAAAATGGTGTCGATGGTTGAAAAGAAGATTTTTGGATTATTTTTGTTCTGGCTGATTAGTTTTGCAAAGTAATTGTTCCTGTTTTTCCTGATTGTGTTGTTGTAAATTTGCTGTTGGTTTTTATACATTTTGTGATTGATTGTCGTTTTATTTTTCCTCCACCTTCGCTCTGCCACCCTGCACTCTCTTTTCATACTCCTTGCTTCCTCATTTTTCCAAGGGGCTAAAGATTTTTGTTGAATGGTTATAATTTTTAATGGAGCAACCTGATCCAGTGTAGTTCTTAGTCTACTGTTAATTCACCTTGGAGAGACCCATGAGGAAAATGCCGTTAGACTTTTTAGATTTAAGCATGTTTATTGATTGAGCATGTTTGGCGCCCTAGGCCCGGGAGGGATGCTGTTCAGCACGGCGCTTGCTCGCGTGCATAATCCCCCCCCGGGGCCTAGGCACTGGTGGCGGCAGAGGCAGTAGGCAAGCACGCTTTGGTGAGAAAAGGAGGAGGTGGGGCGGCGGAGGCTTGCAGACTTCAGAAGGCCGGGAAGTGGGAGTCTCCGGCTTTTAACTTGCTGTCCTGGTGGTTATTGGTTGGCTGGATGTGGGCGTTGCTGGTCTGATGAGCCGAGGAAGAGCAGCCTGTAGATCTGGGCAAACAGCAGCCGGGTCTACCACAGTGAACTTTCGCGAAAGCTCCATTTCACCTTGGAGAGACCCATGAGGAAAATGCCGTTAGACTTATTAGATTTAAGCATGTTTATGATTGAGCATGTTTGGCGCCCTAGGCCCGGGAGGGATGCTGTTGAGCACGGCGCTTGCTCGCGTGCATAATCCCCAAAAAGCGGGCCTGCGATTGGGATAGCAGGACGTACTGCGCGGGCCTGAGAGCATGAGTGAGAGGCTTCTCGCACGGTCGCTCGGCCAGGCTGCGTCCGCTGGGGCCCGTGTTTGTTTAGGCAGGGCGAGCTGAGAATATGAGCGTGCTCATATTCAGCTAGACGCTGAAGCAGGGGAATCTTTGAGCGAGCTGAGAACATGCGCGCACGCGTATGTTCAGCCAGACGCTGCAGCAGGGCAATCTTTAAGCGAGCTGAGAATATGAGCGCATGCTCATATTCAGCCAGACGCTGAAGCAGGGGAATCTTTGAGCGAGCTGAGAACATGCGCGCAGGCGCATGTTCAGCCAGACGCTGCAACAGGGGAATCTTTGAGCGTTTGAGGAAAGTGCGTGCCGCCACCAGAATCTTATTGCTTACTTGCTTTGCTGGGAGCTTACGAGGAAGCCAGTAGACGTTGTGCAGCCAGGATAGCGGACGCGTCTGGCCTGATGTAGGTGGAGAAAGCCAAAGAGGACCAGCGCCCCAGCTGTTGCAGAGAAGAGTGGGGGAACCCCAGCGAGGTCGCGCGCGTAGCAGCGCCTATCCTGAAGGAGTGGGCTGTATAGAGCTGGGGAGACAAATTGCAGAGGAGCAGTAGGGATCTTAGCTGAGCTCTGAACCAGGTTGCTGTTATGGGAAGGTTGTCTGGAGCGGGAATTAGAGGTCCGTTAAAATCTTTTTTTTTGCGGCGGAGGCGAGTGTAACGCATCATGGACCTGTAGGGGCAGAGAGATGTGTCGGAGCGAGCTATTATTGTGTTGCAGGCGCCTTTGATCTTTAAATGTTTGAGATGAAGGTTGAAATGGTCAGGGGACATTATGTTGGGTGAGAAGAGCGACCTTTGTTTATTGCTTTCACTACGTCGAGATTATCACGCATGACAGAGATCCTCTTTCTCTGCCACGTGTGATTCCACAGCGCGCAGGCCACGACCACTGGGAATGTCTCGTGTAGGGCAGAAGAAATGCTCCGGGGAAAAGTAGCGGGCCACGGCCCGGCGAACCACTGGTCCTGGAAGAACCCCCCAAAACCCACGGAAGGGGCAGCGTCCGTGTAGAAGCGGAGACCTGTAGGGGCAGAGAGACATACCGGAGAGGGCCATTGATGTTGCAGGCGCCCTTACGCTTAGAATCTTGGGTTGGAGATTAGATAATCAGGACAGTAGGATAGGTCGGGAAAAGCCGTGTCTCGGACCGCATTGAAGGTTGAGTGAGCAGTAGTGAAACGCTTATGCAGAGAAGCCACAGAAGGCGAGCAGGAAGATGCTGCGAGGAGGGCAGACATGTACTTGGAAGATGAGCCGGAATTCAGTGCCGCTCAGAGCTGCTGCAGGATGGGCAGCAGGATGGGGAGCCTGCAATCAGAAGAGTGAAGAATACAGGTATGGATGCCTTTGATTAGGAGTTTGATTGACAGCTCAGCGCAGCTACTCGGCCAGCTGCATCTGATAGAATCAGAAGATTAAGTAGATTAAGTAGAGATGAAGCATAACCGCCAAAGCGACCCTGAGAGCATCGGTGCGAGTCCTGCGCAGCGCGGCATCCTCAGCCGGGCTGCATCCATTAGAAGCAGGATAAGCTTCTGAGAGAGTGGGTTGCAGCAGTAGCAGTAGCAGTAGCAGCGGCAGCATGAAGCAGCAGCAGTATCCTTAGACAATAACAGTTGTAGCTGTTTAGTGTTTCAGTAAAAAGAGATGTAAAGTGAAAGACGTCAAAGTAAATGAAGCAGTAGCAGCAGCAGCAGCAGTAGTTGCAGCAGTAGTTGCAGCAGTAGCAGTAGCAGCAGCAGTTGCAGCATCCTTAGATAATAACAGCAATAATCCTGTATCAAGGCCACAGAAGTATAATATTGTTGTAGCTGTTTAGTGTTTCAGTAAAAGAGATGTAAAGTGAAGAGAGATGTCAAAGTAAATGAAGCAGCAGCAGCAGCAGCAGCAGCAGTAGCGGTAGCGGTAGCAGTATGAAGCAGCAGAAGCAGCACAACAATGCGATTCATACGAACAAACAGACATGTCACGCCAGCGTGCGCCGCTTGTCTCCGTGAACCAGGTTACATACGTGTCTGAAGGAGCTGAGCCATAGAGACAGGTGCAGCCTGGGAGCCCGCGGAGCAGCAGCGGCAGGAACGGCAGCTGCGGCACATGTAGTAGTAGGAGCAGCAGGAGCGGCAGCGGGAACAGGCATCAGCGGGAACAGGCATCAGCGGGAACAGGCATCAGTAGGAACAGGCATCAGTAGGAACGGGGAGCAGGCATCAGTAGGAGACTGGCAGTAGCGGCGGTCAGAACCGTGCCCATGGTTGTTTAAGAGCCTCAGGAATTAATTAACCTGAATCCAAAACATTCCCATGCGAATAACAGATGTCTCCTGGAGCCATCTTGCAGCTTTGGTTATGGCAGATACGCATGAACGATCACTTTTCCACACGTTCATTAGCTCCAACTCCACTTCACACTCATTGCAGATTCACATTGGGCCCTTTTTCTTTCAGCTGCACTGCCAAAATGCAACAACTGCAGTTTAGTTACCTAGTGACCTAGCTATTTAAATGCATGGCCCCTCCATTATCCCTCAGATAAACTAATTTAAATACATTTCATTTAACAGTAGTGACCTGCGAGTAATAGATTAATGCTGTAAGATGGCGCCGTGGCAAGAGCTCTGGTGTGTGCCGTCTGGAGCACTCTGGGGCAGTCTTGCAATTCTTCCAACGTGGTTTTACTGCAAGTGGCAGAACATGAATCTGAATTAATGCACATTGCTCCTCTTATATCCCTCGGACGATAAAGAGTATTGCCATTTAATATGCATTGTCCCTCAGTTAGCTCGAACACATGTGAAAACTGGCGCCTGCAGTCCAGTGCGCAGGGAATAATCCGTCCGCAGATCAGCAACTCACCACCGCATATGCCAGAAGACGTGGGAAAGCAACGGGACAACGCGGCACCGCCAATCGGAGGCAGGGACACGCACGGCACCGCCAGACAGTCTGCACGCAGCAGCAGACCAGAGGAGACGAGCAGCATAGAGCCCGCGGAGGGGCCCCGCGGAGCAGCCCGCAGAAAGAGCCCGCAGAGGAGGAGAGCGACGGAGACACAGCAGGTGCAGGGACGCAGAGGAGGAGCAGATCACAAGCAGCCAGACTGAGGACAGCAGGGCCACGCGCACGAGCAACACGTGAGCAGAAGCGACCCCTCCAAAACAACGCATATATTGCGAACAGGTGCGTTAGCGACATGCACCTTGCAGACTTCAGAAGGCCGGGAAGTGGGAGTCTCCGGCTTTTAACTTGCTGTCCTGGTGGTTATTGGTTGGCTGGATGTGGGCGTTGCTGGTCTGATGAGCCGAGGAAGAGCAGCCTGTAGATCTGGGCAAGCAGCAGCCGGGTCTACCACAGTGAACTTTCGCAAAAGCTCCTGACGAATATTCACAAAATGCTGCACATCAGACAAAAGAATATGCACTCAGGAATCATAAGGATGACCAGCTTACAAACCAGACAATTATTGACTCCAAGAATAAAGAAATGCTCTCTCCCACTCTCGAGGAGGGCAAAAGTCCAACACAATCAGGCGCCCAGTGATGGGGGCCATTGTTTGCTCAGGCTGATATGGAGGACCAAGACCTGGACCAGGGTCCAGACCGGAGACCAGACCAGAGACCAGTTTCAGACCATGTGACGTCATCGGACATGTTGATAAAACCGGGGGTAGGACAGTCTGAGGGAGAAGAGCAGGGATAGAGACAGAGAACATGGCAGAGCGCCTGCATGTTCTCTGCACATTTTCAGGCCTGGAGGGAAAGTTTAGGATGGTTTAGCATAGGGTTAGTTTTAGAGAATTAATGGCTCCAAGGGTTTTGTATCGATATTTAATTGTAAAGAGAATTAAATGTTCTATTTTTAACTCCTGCATTCTTGGCCTTATTTCTGTATCAAATTCTGAACACGTCAGTCAAATTTTTTTGGCGACAGATGGTGACCCCGACGTGATTTGATACAGAAAGAAGACGCAAGATGAGCTCAGATAGATAGACTGGGTCTGTTGGGTCTTGGGGCTCTCTACTCTGCAAAACACAGGTAAGCAGATACCATTTCTAAAATCTGCACATTGTTTTAGAAGACAGAGAGATCTCGGCCCAGCATGATTGCAGCGTGGACAAGACCGCCGTGACGGGCGATTCTATCGGACGCGATAGAACAATAGTCAGGTTTTTCGACGTTTTTGAACCTTGAGGGATGTTGGTCTCTCTCTAAAAAAGAATATACAGGAAGACAAAGTCCACAGAGTTTACAGTGCAGAGAGGCACAAGTGTATAGTGAAAAAATAGGAATAGAATTAGAGAAATAGGGACAGCTTTAGGGTCAGAACAGGATAATAAAACCTTCTATATCCCCCGGGGGGCGGGAAAAAGGGTACATTTAAGCAGGAAAAAAGCCAAGTATTTAAAATGTGGATTCTGATAATAATGATCTGATTAATGAGGGAAAAAGAGCCACTTGGCTGTAAGATACGAGTTTCCATGTGAAGAAATGACCAGAATGATCAGTTATGGAAGTTTTTCTCTTATTCTGATGTAATGTTTCAATGGTTACAGAGGTATTAAAAAAAAGATCCGGCTGTACCTAGTGATGCATTGGTCATGTAAGCAAATTGTAATGTTTTCCATTACTGACGTATTTAAGGATAAAATGTAAAGTGTCGTTTGACGTGAGAAAAACTTTTACCACTGATTAAATCCTTGTCACGAGAAAAACGAGGGAAATGCTTGAAGCATACAGCACTCAGCCCCTCCCCTTTCTCTTTCTGTCTTTCTCTCTCTCTCTCGTGAAGAAAGAACTATTACCAAATATATTTTTTGTAGAGAATTACATTTATACACACGATAATGATTACTGACATGGAGTCATATGATCACAGAACTTTGAGTTAGATTATAAAGAGGCATTATTTTATTTTTATCTCCAAGGCGTCTGGACAAGTTTTTTCCCTACATTTTGGTGATATAAAAGTTAGAATGATCTTAGAGAGCATAATACTTTTGGAAAAATAGGGCTTAGGATAGCAGTTGAATGCAGAATTCGGTTTTCAGAATCTAATGTTTAAAATGTTAATATTAATTATTTGATAGGTTTATTTGGATTTGTAATTAATCATTGGTGTTGTATGGTAATTAACACACTTGTTTGTGTTTCTTGTTTGTCTGTTTTTTCTGAGAAAACTTCTGTCTGTTTCATTTGGCCAAAATCGTCTCTGCCACAAACCACAATCGAGCGCCATCAACACGGACCATCAGCGTCTCCCCCTCTCCCGGCGGGTCGCAGGGGGCAGCATCGGCTGCAGCAGCTAACAGGAACTCTCGAAGAAGACTTCTCCGGCCTCCATTTCATGGAGAAGAACCAGACTTTTGCGCAAACCGAGTGGAGTTATGTGCACGGAGAGGAACGTTGTGTAAACCAAGCGAAAGACACGACACACTGGTGTGCGTCAAAAATGAGACAAAGAAGACATGAAAGAAAAAGACATTGCAAGGAGAAGAAAGTGATTGAAAGAAGAAGAAAGAAAGTGATTGTTTAAAGAAGAAGAAAAGAGGCATTGAGGCAAAGACATTGGACACTTTGAGACAAAGACATTGGACACTTTGAGACAAAAGACATTGAAAGACGCCATAAGAGGAAGACGTGGCTGGGCAAATGAAACAGACAAAAGGTAATATACAGACAGGCAACAAACGCACAGAGACATATGGGACATTTAAGTCATATTTACACATGTAGGTCATTCGTTCATAACACTACATTTAGCTGCATGAAAGATTACAGGACAATCGTTAAAATTAATTAGACTCTTGCTTTAGCATGAGACACAAGGAGATTAGAACAGCAGTATATTTAAGGTAGAGGAGCTCTATTATTGAAACTATTATTGTTATTTAAAGTTATAGACGCGGAGAAGTTTAGAATTATTGATTTTGACTGCATGATCTTGGTAATACGGATATTGAAGGCAATTTTTCAACCTCTGAACCGTGGCTCGTGAATCATTTAAAAACAATCACATGCACAGTTGAAACTGGTGCTAGAAAGAGAACTGCAGCTTTTAATGGACGCTGCATTTAGTACAAAATGGTTTGTTCAGACAATTAAAGTTTGAAAAATGATTTAAAGCATTTCTAAATTTTGGCTAAAGGTGATATTGGATCATTTCTGATAACACATTGACGCAACACTGTTCATTGGTTGAAAACAAGGATGTAGGGACATTTTATGAAATCTTTTATGACATGTTTCTCTTCCAAATAGCTAAATTAGAAACAATTAGGACAATTATGTCTTTGATACAACTGTTGACAGTTCATCTGAGACATGATTGGTGCAAGTACGTCAACACACATAGAACAATGGTCTTTTCTCCACATGAACGTGAAACAAAGGTGAAGTATTAAAGTTTGAAACTAATTTACATTTTTAAGGAATCCGAACTGGCTTTGAAAAAAAAAAAAAAAAGGGAAAAACATTTATTGCACGTGCATGAGTTTTTTAAGTAACAAGAGCTCATTAAAAATATAGGGGACACAGTCTGTGACAAGCCCGAGTACAGACCACGTGGTTTAAAAACTAAAGTTTGAAATGGATCCTTTTAAGAAAAAATCTCTCAAAGCTCTGCATGTTCTGCAGGCTCTGAAAGTTGCAACAATAAAATAACACATGAGACAATTGTAATTGGACATGGAAAAATATAACAAAGTTAAAATTACATGCCTCCTGTGTTGTCTATATGTTTGTGTGTGTTATATGTTTGTGTGGGTTATATGTTTGCGTATGTTATATGTTTGTGCGTCATGTCAAGTACACTACGTTGACCTTAACAAACTCTGGACCAATATACTAACGTGGGGAGTCGGCCTGTGTGAGTGTGTTGTGAAATGAGGAGTGGACGAGGAGTGCTGAACGGAGAATGGAATAACAAATGTTTTCTGTAATGTTTTAATGTGATCATGGAATAATTATTTTTTGTCAACAGCATACGGTGTAAGTACTAGAGATTCAAAGATAACAAGCTTTATTGAACAGGTGTAAAAGTGAGAGTACTCTGGGATGAGTACTCTGAGAAAGTACTCTGCGGAATGTACTCTGAGATGAATACCTTGCTGAAGGTACTGGGAGTCCCCCCCTCTGCTGTTTGTCCTGACAGTGATTCGGTCCAACCGCAGTGAGCGGTCATTGGGCGGAGGACAACTTTGGTTTGTAACTCACATTTAGTGGAGTATAAAATTAGAAAGATACATA
Organism: Knipowitschia caucasica; assembly: GCA_964034765.1. Taxonomy (NCBI): domain Eukaryota; kingdom Metazoa; phylum Chordata; class Actinopteri; order Gobiiformes; family Gobiidae; genus Knipowitschia; species Knipowitschia caucasica. Next base: position 31,418,081 of record OZ035832.1, read on the forward strand.
TTGTTAAGTCTGTATTTGGCTACAGCCTCTGCCCTGATGTCACACACCGTCTGTCAATGCAGTTATGTTTTGCCCAATTGGAAAAAGATTGACAGGCTGCACCATGCCAGGGAAAGTGGGCATTTTTTGTGTTCTAATGTTTCTTTTTCAGATGAGAGATAACCTACCCCTGCTTCAGGGATGACAGTAGTATGGATCATGAGGAAATGAGCCTCTACGTTGGCACCAAAGCCCACAATATGAATGGAGGACGATCCGGGAGGAAACAACTGGAGAATGATGGGAACAGTAATCTATACACACACACACAGACACATGTTTTATACTTGGCCCATGACCAAAGAGAGGGAGTATGGTAATGTTATTGTCATAGGTGGTCATGGTCCTTAACCTTCTAAATCATTAGAAAGAAGTGTAAAGCATATATTTACAAGACCAAATAAATAATGGAAAGGGCAGCCTAAAAAGCAAAATGGGAAAATTATTAAGTAATTTTCGGAGTTGCCAAAATAAAATAAAATTCTTTATTTGTCCCATAGGGGGTCATTCTAAATTTAGTGTTGTGCAAATTCAAAAGGAGAAATAATAGCGCTTATAACATCAAGCAGATCTACTCTTTAAGATAATAGATCATATAATAATAATAATAGAATAGAATGAAATAGTCTGGAGCTATAATGTCATTGGATTCAAGGAGCTATAGGTTGAAGGGTCGCTAAGAAGAGGTGTCAAAATAAACAATAGTAATAATAGTTAGACTAGTGAATAATCATCCATCCATCCATTTTCTTCCCCTTAATCCATTTCTGGGTCGGGGGGGGGGGGTGGCAGTCAGAGCTGCACCCAGTACACAGAGCACCAGCCCCTCACTGATCCTCCTGCAGGTGGTGAGTCCACAGGAGTGAATAATCAAAATAGTTCTATTGTGAAAATAAGTATCAATAAGGTCAAATTGTTCTAATAATTAGAGTAAAAAGGAATCAAATGGAGTCAGATTTTAGATGTTTCTGTTTTCCACATCTGTAGGATCTCGTGCAGATGTGTTTATAGAGAGTAGTATTAAAATGCAGACATAGAACGACAGGCTTTAACAAAATTTTAAATCTAAAAATAGCTCAAATATAACATTGCTTTTGACGCAGCCTCTGAGCTGCTCCATTGGAGAACAGGTTAAATGTTATTGTTTATTACAAACAGCTGATGTATTTACACATATTAAGTTTGGGACAACTCTTTAAACAGCTATAAGCAGTGGACAGAAGCCATGAATGGGCTTTTGTTTATTAAATAATTAATTCTATAGCCATATAATCGTAGAGAACGTGTATAAAATAGTTCTCTTCTTCCCGCTCCCTTTCAGGCAACTTGCATGAGTGTAGCCTAGACTAATGTAGCTTAGATTAATGAGATAGATTAGAACCAACAGAGATTCAAAAACATTTAAAAGCATTTTGGTGAATTTGGGTATAGCACAAAAGTAGATGTTTAGGTATTTTTGAGAATTTTAAGAGCTGTCGATTTGTCAGCAATAGATTAGAGAATCAAATACCGTTGTAAAGGGACTGACCCCAAAAACCTGCTAAAATAGATTAGCTCTTGTAAGGATAATACCAATTTGATTAACGATGTACATTCATCCCAAACTGTCTTGAGAGGAGGAAGTGACAGCACTTCCTGGTTCAACAAATGTGTTTGGAAAAATGAGCAAAGCCCCACAAAATGGGACAAAGCCACTGATAATGAAAGCAAACCACAGTATAGACAGATTTATTAGATAAAAACATATGTTTCGAATGTGGTTGTGTGTTGTTTGTTTTCTCTGTATTGACTCTTCACAGATATCGAGCCTAAAGCACAAGTATTGATGATGAACGAGGAGGTGGATGTGACCTATTGTAAAGATAGGTCAAAAGAGGGACTGACGAATATTCACAAAATGCTGCACATCAGACAAAAGAATATGCACTCAGGAATCATAAGGATGACCAGCTTACAAACCAGACAATTATTGACTCCAAGAATAAACAAATGCTCTCTCCCACTCTCCGAGGAGGGCAAAAGTCCAACACAATCAGGCGCCCAGTGATGGGGGCCATTGTTTGCTCAGGCTGATATGGAGGACCAAGACCTGGACCAGGGTCCAGACCGGAGACCAGACCAGAGACCAGTTTCAGACCATGTGACGTCATCGGACATGTTGAAAAAAAACCGGGGGTAGGACAGTCTGAGGGAGAAGAGCAGGGATAGAGACAGAGAACATGGCAGAGCGCCTGCATGTTCTCTGCACATTTTCAGGCCTGGAGGGAAAGTTTAGGATGGTTTAGCATAGGGTTAGTTTTAGAGAATTAATGGCTCCAAGGGTTTTGTATCGATATTTAATTGTAAAGAGAATTAAATGTTCTATTTTTAACTCCTGCATTCTTGGCCTTATTTCTGTATCAAATTCTGAACACGTCAGTCAAATTTTTTTGGCGACACTCCATAATCCTTTGCTATAAAATCACAGGGGGTAGGTAAAACCAACTGAGGAGTGTTATTTAGAATGTCAATAAAATGTTCAGCCACTTAAGGGGTTAGACGTCGTTTCTTCACAGTTTTCACAGAGGTCTCCCGTTTAACAAAACCAGTTATTTTAAAAAACACACAATAGTGGTCAGCAGCGTTTCCGTCGAATTGTTATTCACGCGGGTGGTAATGACGTTCCGTGGAAACAGTCCGAGGTGTTGAAGCTGCAAGTCGCCGCGGTGTGCAAGCTGGCTAGCACAATCTGACACTGTCATCTTCTCTGGGCCCCTACCTAGCACTAGCAGTGCAGAAGCATTCAGCAGACACTCGGCTTTCAACCGCTGGCTGTCTGGCTGGTGCCCTGGTGGTGTTGTTCATGTTGACAATTGGAGTGCCTTTTGGGGAAAGCCCGGTCTCATCCGCTCGGATGATATCCACCCAACGTTGGCGGGTACATCACTTTTGGCTAAGAATTTGGCCCTGGCTCTAAACTGTTCTGCCCGGCTCAAATGACGGTGCAGAACTGAGGCCCGGGTGCAGAGCTGCTCTGCCACAACCTCTGAGCCCCCATCTGTTCAGTTACTAGCCTCAGAAGCTAGTCAGATTGAAACTGTGTGTGTTCCTCGCTTGAAGTCTAAAGCACTATATGCGAGGAAATCTGACCTGGGTGCCCGACACAGTAACTTAATAAAAGTTCAGACAGACAGAAATAGTTCTAAAAGTAGGGTTGCTATCTCGTCTAAATCGCTTCTCATGAACGAACTTATTATAGACAAAAACTTGCGCTCTCTGAGACTTGGCTCCAACAAGACGACTACGTTAGATTGAACGAGTGCACTCCTCCGACGCATGTTAACTACCAGAAAGCGAGAACTACAGGTCGCGGCGGTGGCGTTGCGATTATATCACACACCAACTTAGTTCTTAGTCCCAAAACCAACAATGCTTTTCACTCGTTTGAAAACTTAACACTTTCAATCACCTGTCCTGGGTGGAGAAAACAAAAAGCGGTGCTATTTATAGTTTTATACCGACCTCCTGGTCCCTACAGCGAGTTCCTAACAGAATTCTCTGACTTCATTTCAAACCTAGTTTTGGAATGGGAAAACATAGTTATAACTGGAGACTTCAATATACATGTGGACGACAGCACTGACAGCTTAAACAAAGCTTTCAGCGCCGTACTAGATGGTGTTGGTTTTACTCAGAATGTTGAGGAACCTACTCACATTCATAACCACACCTTGGACCTTGTCCTGACCCACGGCTGTGATGTCTCCAATGTTGACATCCAGCGTCAAAGCTCGTTGCTGTCTGACCATTTCTTGATCACGTTTGATCTCAATTTGGAGGACTTTCCTGCCCCGCAAGATAAAACCATAATGAAAAGAACCTTAAATGATAAATCTATCACAAGGTTCAATGAACTAATACAGCCTATGTTGAATACTGCTGCAGGTGAACCTGTTCACGGCTGCTGCAGTCCCTCAGTCATTGACCAAACGGTGGACAACACTATGGAGTCTTTAAAATCTGCATTAAATGCAGCAGCTCCTTTAAAACAGAAAACTATTAGGATTAGATCATCGTCGCCCTGGTACAGTGTTCAACTCCACACTTTAAAACAGGACGTCAGAAAATTAGAGAGGCTATATCGCCACTCCCACTCGGAGCCTGTCCACAGGGAGTGGAAAGCAGGTCTCCGAAACTACAAGAATGCCCTTCGCAGGGCTCGAACTCAATACTATTCAACTTTAATAGAAGCGAATAAAAATAACAGTAGATTTTTGTTTAGCACCGTCGCTAAACTCACAAACTGCCATAGCGCAATCGAGCATAAAATTCCAAGCTCAATGAGCAGTGTCGACTTTCTCCACTTCTTTAATAATAAAATTACATCCATCCGTGAAAAACTGGAAGAGGTTACTCCTGCTGTTGGTAGTGGACAGGCTGAAGCGGCATACTTGACTTCCCACTTAGACTCTTCAGTTGGCCTCGATAAATTACTTCCTTTGATAACGCATCCATACAATGTGGCTATGTCCAACAAGCTTTAAAAACCGCGGTAATCAAACCCCTTCTGAAGAAAACAAACCTGGACCCATGTTAGCAGGCCTGGCTTTGAGCGGCTGGATGGCAGTGAGATATACCCAAACAAAGTTGACGGAGGCAGGCTTCAGCTTGGTCCACTTATTTTTATTTTCTGTTTTTTTCCTTTTTTTTAAAGTGACCAGTGCAGACAAAGAAAAGGGTGCAAAAATGCAACACAAACCAACACAGTGGCTGAAGGACAGGAGCATGTGTTCCCCAGCAGCAGGACAATGGAATGGTAAAAATGGGCGCCTTATATACTACTGGGTAAAACCAATTAAAACTCCAGGGGTATAGCATTAACATTAGCTTCTAAAAACTATGTTAAAACCCTCCCTTAAAATACCAATAACCAGTTACAATAATAAAACACCCCCCTACAAAAATATACTCCTAAAACACCCTCCTACAAAAATATCTATACCAACTATGACTAAAACAGTGCTAGATCCCCCCTCCACCAATTCATTGACTTGGTCCAGCCGGAACCATAAATGCCGGTGTTTGTGGCCCGGGGACTCTTTTGGCCCACGCACCTGGACACAAGACAGTGGTGAGTAAACAAATTTTTAAAATACATAAAGTGCAGTGCGATATTACACGTAAAGAACAGCTGTTCTTTACAACCCAGTAATACTTACAAACTACAGACCGATCTCAAACCTCACTTTCATATCTAAAATACTGGAAAAACGTATAGCTGAGCAGCTTCGCTGCCACCTGCAGGAAAATAATATGTTTGAAGTCTTTCAATCAGGATTCAGAGCTCATCATAGCACTGAAAAGGCACTAGTCAAAGTTACAAATGACTTACTACTAGCTGCTGATAATGGACAAGTGTCAGTGCTGGTCCTACTGGACCTTAGTGCTGCATTTGACACAATAGACCACAGCATTCTACTGCAGAGGCTAGAATGTGATATAGGTCTTAGAGGAACAGCCCTTGGCTGGTTTAAATCCTATTTATCAGATTGGTATCACTTCGTCAACGTAAATCAGAACTCGTCGCCTTATTCTGGAGTAGAATTCGGTGTGCCGCAGGGTTCGGTACTCAGACCGATTCTTTTCACTCTCTACATTCTGCCGTTAGGAAACATTATTAAAAACCATGGAATCAATTTCCACTGCTATGCAGATGACACACAGCTTTATCTGTCGATGAAGCCAAATCAGACAGATCAGCTAGAAAAGCTTAGTGCCTGCATACAGGACATTAAAACGTGGATGACTCTTAACTTCCTACTTCTCAACCCGGAGAAGACAGAAGTGATCCTACTCGGTTCGAAGCGCCTGCGTGACTCCCTTACTAACCAGATAATTACTCTCGATAATGTCAGTATTATACCCAGTAACACTGTGAGGAGTCTTGGAGTCATTTTTGACCAAGAACTCTCTTTCAAGGCTTATATAAGCCGAGCAACTAAAACGGTGTACTTCCACTTACGGAACATCGCTAAAATTAGGAATTTCCTTCCTAAAAGTGACGCGGAAAAACTTATTCACCCGTTTGTCACCTCAAGACTTGACTACTGTAACGCTTGTTATGGCTTGGCTCTGAGCCACAACAAGAATAGGGGAGACGAGGCGGAATTAAAGTGCTCAAAAGTATATTTAATTGAGAGAACGGAATAACAATATTAATATATACAAAAAGGTAAATATGGGGTGGGTTATGTAGAAGTCAGTGGTGTAGGTGCAGGTAATGCTTGTGTGCAGTGAGGGCGCCGTATGTGCGATATGAATGTAGGTGCATAAACCAAAAGACAAACTCAATAGTGCATGTTGAAGGAGAGCCAGGGAGGAGATGCAACAGGCACCAGGGCAGGAGTGGTATGGCCCTCAGGAGCGAGCAGAGAGAGCGCGTGCACCTATCCTCCAGGCTATATGCGCGTGCGCTGATTGCGTGCGCGAACACGCCCACTGCTTCAGCGACAACTGGTCCCCCTGTGCACACAGGAGACAGGAGCGGCAGGACGGGGACACAGGAAAAGGCCCAGGCCCCCCATAAGGCCTAGCCCGTAACACGCTTTACTGGCAGCGTGCCCTAAAGCCTCTTTGAAGAGCTTCCAGCTCGTTCAGAATACAGCAGCTAGGATCTTAAGAGGTACCAAAAGGAGGGAGCACTTAACTCCGGTGTTAAAATCACTCCATTGGCTCCCTGTGGAGTACAGAATAAAGTTTAAAATCCTTCTCTTAACATATAAAGCCATAAATAGCTTGGCTCCTTCTTATCTCCAAGACACGTTAGTGTCGTATCAACCAAGTCGAGCGTTGCGCTCACAAAACGCCAGATGTCTGGTGGTTCCTAAGATCTAAAAAATCACTGTTGGCGGCAGAGCGTTTAGCTACCAAGCTCCTTTACTGTGGAATCAGCTTCCCATTTATGTTAAGGAAGCAGATACGGTCTCCACATTCAAGGCCAGGCTTAAAGCACTCTACTTTAATTTAGCATATAATTAGGTAATATATAATATATGGTGTATATGGGGGTGACAGTAGCTCAGTTGGTAGAGCATTGGCCTTAAGGCCAGAAGGTTGTGGGTTCAATTCCCACCTCTGCACCTTCTCCACTGACTCCCACTCTTGACTGCTGTCATTGTGTCCTTGGGCAAGACACTTAACCCCACTTTGCCCAAAAGCCCCCACTGAAAGATCAAGGCTATGCTCACACTCAAAGAGCAGCCGTCCTCCTGTGGACTCACCACCTGCAGAGGATCAGTGAGGGGCTGGTGCTATGAGACTTGGGTGGCATCTCTGACTGCCACCCCCCTGACCCAGAAATGGATTAAAGGGCAGAAAATGGATGGATGGTGTATATATTATATATATATGCTGTATTATGTTATATATTATGTTATATATTATACAATATATGTATTATATTGTGTATTGTGTTATGTTGTATATTATGTTATATATTATGCTGTATGTTATGTTATGTATTATATATGATATATATGGTATGTATGGTATATATGATGTATATGATATATAATTAGGTTTGCCTGGATCGGTTTGCACACCTGGTGCATCCATGAATCTTGGTGCTGTAACCTAGACTAGCCTAGTCGTGGCTGCTGCTGTCTCACCTCCTTTCACATACGCTCTCTTTATTCAAGGCTAGGTTTAAAACAGTCCTCTTTAGTTTAGCATATGGCTAGGAAGGTAAGGCAAGGTAAGGCAAGGCAAGTTCATTTATATAGCACAATTCATACACAAGGCAATTCAAAGTGCTGAACAAAACAAGAAAGCATTAAAATCATAAATAATCACAGAACATTAAAAAGAAAGATACAAATATAAAATCCCTCAGTTGTATGCACAGCTAAACAGAACTGTCTTTAACCTGGTTTTAAACATTGTCAGAGAGGAGGCCTGTCTCACATCTTCAGGAAGACTGTTCCAGATTTTAGCAGCATGAATCTGAAAAGCAGCCTCCCCATGTTTAGTCTTGACTCTGGGCACTAACAGGAGTCCAGTCCCTGTGCTCCTCAGAGTCCGGGCTGGTTCCTATGGGGCTAACATGTCACTAATATATTTTGGTGCGAGGCCATGGAGAGACTTGTACACAAGCAGAGCTGTTTTAAAGTCTATTCTCTGAGCCACGGGAAGCCAGTGCAGGGACCTGAGAACTGGACTAATGTGGTCGTACTTCCTGGTTCTAGTCAGGACTCAGGCTGCTGCATTTTGAATGTACTGCAGCTGTTTTACAGCTTGTTTGGACAGACCTGTGAGCAGGCCATTGCAGTAGTCTAACCTACTGGAGACAAATGCATGGATAAGAATCTCCAAGTCTGCTTTAGACACTATGTTTTTGATCCTGGCAATGTTTTTTAGATGGTAAAAAGCTGCTGATGTTACTGATTTGATGTGGCTATTAAAATTTAAGTCTGAGTCCAGTATTACCCCTAGATTTCTGACCTTGTTTGAAGGTTTTAGGGAGAGAGACTGTAGGTGACAGATGACGCTCTCTCTTTGTTTCTGGGGACCAAAGACAATCATTTCAGTTTTGTCTGCGTTTAGCTGAAGGAAGTTGTTTTGCATCCACCCACTGATCTGTTGGATACAGTGAAGGAGTGAGTCCACTGGTCCATGTTCTCCTGCAGTCAGTGAGACATAGATCTGAGTGTCGTCTGCATAGTTATGATAGGAAACTTCGTTTCTGTGTATTAACTGACCTAACGGCAGCATGTAGAGATTTAACAGAAGAGGTCCCAGGATCGACCCCTGTGGTACTCCACAGGTCAGGGCCATATGATCTGAGACACAGTTTCCAATCTCCACAAAGTACTTCCTGTCCTCAAGGTAAGACCTAAACCAACTTAGGGCGGTGCCAGCGACTCCAACCCAGTCCTCTAATCTCTGTAAGAGGATCTCATGGTCGACAGTGTCAAAGGCAGCACTTAGATCTAACAAGATTAAGATTGAGACTTTGCCTGCGTCAGTGTTCAGCCGGATATCGTTTGTAACCTTAACAAGAGCAGTCTCAGTGCTGTGGTGGGGTCTAAAGCCGGACTGAAACATATCAAATGAGTTGTTGATTATAAGAAATCTAGTAAGCTGTAGGTAGACAACTTTCTCAAGGACTTTCCCCATAAATGGCAGATTTGAGATGGGACGATAGTTGTTAAGTACCGTAGCATCGAGACTGCTCTTTTTTAGCAGGGGCCTGATGACTGCAGTTTTCAGGGCCTTTGGGAATATTCCAGAATGAAGGGACATGTTTACTATCTGTGTGAGTGAAGGTAACAGACTGCTCAGAACAGACTTCAGAAATCTAGTGGGTAGTACATCCAAGCTGCATGTGGAGGAGCTCAAACTGGAGATTATCTCTTGGACAGTTTTATCATTTACAGGTGCAAAGTGAGTTAGCTCAAAGAGCCTTTCTGGCTGTTGGATGGTTATCTGTGGATTGGAGACAATGGCGTTTTTGATGCCTTGAACCTTGTCATTGAAAAAATTAGCAAACTCATTGCATTTACGTTTGGAAGTAAGCTCTAATGGCATTTGAACAGGGGGGTTTGTTAATCTATTAACTGTTGAGAACAGAACACGCAGATTGTTGCTGCAGCCTTCAATCATTTCAGAAAAATACCTTTCTCTCGTACTACTTAGCACCCGGTTAAACTCGCACAACTTATCTTTGAAGATCTCGTAATCAACCTGGAGGTTGGACTTGCGCCACTTCCGCTCGGCCCTCCGGCACTTTCTCTTTTGTGCCCTGACCGAGTCTGCTTTAGCCCACGGCGCCTTCTGCTTATTTTTCACTATTTTAACCTTCACAGGGGCAACGGTATCCAGAACATTCAAAACACTAGAGGTGACAGAGTTAAACAGTTCATCTACAGTAGAATACGATGCATTCTCAAAGTTTATCATACCCATAAATAGTTCACTCGTATTTTCATTTATGTGTCTTCTTCGTACAGTTGTAGAGTCCACTGGTGGTTTGTTAGTGAAACACATGTCAAAAAAAACACAGAAATGATCCGAAAGAGCAACATCGACCACGTTTACATTTGAAATATTCACCCCCTTAGTAACTAACAGGTCTAGAGTGTGCCGTCTGCTGTGGGTGGGGCCACTTACGTGCTGAGTGAGATCAATAGATTCAAGTACAGAACTCAGCTCATTTGCATTTCTGTCATCAACATTATCCACATGAATATTAAAATCACCTGTAATAACCAAACTATCAAAATCTGTGCATACAACTGAAAGCAACTCGGTAAAATTATCAATAAAACTATGACATGACTGCGGTGGCTTGTATAGGACAATGAAGAGTATTGGAGGAGATTGTTTTTGTTGTATTTTAAAAGACACATATTCAAATGATGAAAACTTCCCAAGAGACATTCTATGGGAGACAAAGTGGTCTCTAAAAATGGCAGCTAAGCCTCCTCCTTTTTTGTTTTCCCGTATTTCAGATTAAAACTTGAAATTTGGTTAAAAACTGCATTTCCTGAATTTTGGTCAAGCCAAGTTTCAGCCATGAACATAAGATCAAGATTATGAGAACAAATAAAATTATTGATTAAAAAAGACTTGTTACAAAGAGATCTGACATTAAGCGAAGCAAGTTTCAAAGTTTCAGTATCAGCGGTTGTGGTCGGCTGATTCTTACACGGAACAAGAATTTGATTTTCCAGATTAGACTGATTAACTCCAGATGTTTTTCTGTAATGTATTCGTTGTGTTATCACTTAGGGAATGGCACAGGTGGCTTCATGACAGGGCCCCAGCCGGGTCTCTCCTCTAACTAGACTGCCAGTGGCTGCGAAGCAGAGACCCTGTGCATCCTAGTGTTTAGAGAAAAGAGGGGAAGGGGAAGGCGGGGGAAGAGGATGGAGAGGTGGGTGGCTTTTGGGTGTTGAACGAGGGGGGCAGGGAGGTGGAGGGGTTTTTGGTGATGGGTTAGGGCCGGGGTGGGCTGAGGCAGAGGTTTTGGATGTTGAACGAGGGGGAAGTGGGGGTGGAATGGTCATGAGGTTAGGGGAGGGACTGGCTGAGGTGGTTTTTGTAGGTGAATTGGAAACCCTAGGTGGTTTTGGAGGTACATATGGGGAGTGGTTTAGAATGTTGGACAGGACTCTAGATCTAGCTAATATGGGTGTGAGAAGAATAGTCTTCATCGCCGATTTTATTAGCCCTGCAGAGTGTTCAGGTAGGTCTAAAGGGGCGTTCACACCGGACTTAACTTCGGCGTCAAAAGCGTCAGGTTTCCATTGAAAGTGAATGGTGAAGCGCGTCAGGTGAAGCCGAGAGCCCCGGCGTCACTAGACGCGCGTCAAAAGCTTCAAGAGTCGCGCGTACTACGCGCTCACTTGAAGCTTTTGACGCGCGAAACGCTCGCGTATCACAACAATCCCTCTGACGCCGAAGCTGAGCAAAGCTGAGCTTTTGAAGCTTTGACGCGGGCTTCAACCAATCAGGAGACGAGGAGCAGCAGCAGCAGAGGGTCTGTCTCTGTCATGGAGCGAAGTCATGTATCTGCTGCTGCTGTTTTATTGTCATTATTGTTATTAGTAATATTATTTGTATGAGTAGTAAAATTCTGAGTAACAAAAATCATTGTACACATGCTGTGTAGTAAACGTAGTTTATTTAAAATAAGAACAGGCTGACGATGAGTCTGGCTCAGAGCAAGGCAGCTCCGGGCGGGCGAGAGCCGGGGAGAGGCAGGGAGAGGCGAGAGCGAGGCGGGGAGAGGCAGGGAGAGGCGAGCGAGAGCCGGGGAGAGGCAGGGGGAGGCAGGGAGAGGCGAGAGCGAGGCGGGGAGAGGCAGGGGAGAGGCAGGGGGAGGCAGGGGAGAGGCAGGGGGAGGCAGGGAGAGGCGGGGAGAGGCGAGCTCCGGGGTTTGAGAACTCAGACTGGGCGAGTGACATGCGGAAGTACCGCTGAAAGCGAGACTCCTCCGTACGCAGCTCCTGGAGTAAATGACGGAACTCTGCAAACACTGCAGCCTCTCAAGTCTGTGGTGAACCCAGAACATGTTGTGTTGAAGCCCTACAACAACGTTATTTTGCTTTATATAACAAATAAAGGCTCGCTGCTCATTGAAAAATCCACCGCTGTCCTGACTACAGACAACAGAGAAGCTCCTCCCACCGGCGTCAGGCGCGTCAAAAGCTTCAAGCACCAAAATGACAAAACTATCCCGGCGTCAGTTGAAGCGCGTCAAAAGCTTTTTGAAGCTTTTGGTCTGAACGCGCCTTAACAGTGAAGGCGGGGATGAAAAACAAAGGGACGTGTCCCCATTCTCTCTTGATGGAGTGGACGTGGCAGGGGGGACCCAAGACAGGTCCATGGGGGGTGGCGAGGGAGTCTTTGATGGAGGGGCAGGTGGTTGAGGAAACCCCAGCACAGGCCTGTCTGCTGTAGGTTGGGGTGAGGATGGGGGCTTCAGAGGCGCTGTAGATGAAGAAGGCGTGGCTGCTTTGGAGCAGGCTAGGGATGAGGATGTTGGTGGTGGTGGTCGTGCAGCTGGTGCTGCTACTGGTGATGATACAGCTGCTGCTGGTGATGATGCAGCTGCTTCTGATGACAGTGGAGGTGTTGAGATCCTTTGAGGCGGTGATGGTGTTGAGATCCTTCGAGGTGGTGGAGGTGCAGAGACTTTTAGAGTCGTCTTCCTCCCGTTCGATGGCTGCACGCGCTGCGCAGGCTGAGGTCTCAGGGCAAAAGAAAGGTTATCCATCAACACTTTTACTCCGTAAGTGTTCAGATGTGGCCCTTTCCCTTCAAAAAGCTCATGCCTATTCCAGAACAGATTAAAATTCTCAATGAAGGCAAGTCCTCTGCGTGAACATTCGTTGAGTAGGAAAGTATTTAGCTGATACAGACGACTGAATTTCATTTGCTTCCCGTCCACATTTGGTAGTGGGCCACTGATACACGACTGTTGCGTCCATTTTAGCAAGGTCGTCCAATAAGAGAGAGTAATCCCGTTTCAACTTTTCACTTGTGTTGTCATAGACGTCTACTGCCCCCACGTGGATCAACAATCTTTTTACCCCGCCGGTCTCAGACAGAAGCCTCGGAGCCAACCGCCTTATCTCATCCACTTTGGCAGAGTGTACTGAGTGAACCTTGAGATTACGCATGTTTACATTCCTAATCGCCGAATCCCCGATAAAGAGCGACTCAGCTGCATTTGACCTTGACTGAGACTACTGCTGATTCATCTTCCAAAAGTGGTGAAAAGCGGTTTCTTGCAATTAAAGATTTTTGCTGTGGCATTATGACACTCTTGTTATCATTAGCTTTGCCTTGTTTGGGCTTGGCACCATATGTGTTCCAACAATTGTCTCTGTTGATGTTGGGAAATGAAATAGCGTCATCATAACTTACGTTCTGTCCATTTGGTCCGTTTCCTTTCACTGGTATTGTTGTGTTCAGCCCCAATTCTGATTCAAGCACAAACATTCGGTCTTGAAGAAGTTTTAGCTCCTGTTCGAGTGAAAAACAGCCGTCGCAAAGTTTTGTTCTTTTTTCCCGTCCTCCCGACATGCTGTAAGTTAGGTAAATTCCACAAGTCTTGTGTTGAAGTTTGTAAAAAGGAGTAATCCGTGTTTTGCTGAATAAAAATGTAAGCAAAAAGGATTAAAGGAGCAGCAAGAGAATGTGACTGCTCTGTCCAGAGCAGGTAAGACTCAGGGAAGGCTAAACTCCTCAGACTGTCAGTCAAGCTGCATAGGGAGTCAGTTTGCTGGGAGAAGTATGGTAACTTGAGCACTATCCTCTCCTCCTTCCTACTTTATCTGTTAAGCATTTTTAGGATTTTGACTGTAGTTTGTTCATTGCTATTCACCCGTTGCCCCGTGTCTGTTTCATGGTACGATGACGGGATCTCTGAGCCTGGCCTCCTCCATCTAACCCTGCGGACTGCCCCGCCCAACCCGCCTGGGAGTGCTTCAGACCTGCACCGGACCTGTCCACGTTCAGCGGCCACTGGTCCACGTTCTGTAGCTAGCTTAGGTCCTAGATCATTAGCCTGTCCGTCCGGAGGAGCGGATCCCTTTCTCAAATGGGTCTCCCTTCCTGTGGGTTTCCCTAGTTCTCCCCAAGGTTTCTCACTTTTTCCCACTGGGTTTTTTAAGAGATTTTCCTTGTCGATGCAGGAGGGTCTTGTTGGACAGTTAGTGTCCAACAGAAAGGATTGGTGATGATCAGGACACTTTAGCATTCTACAACATGTATGGACATTTTCTTCTGTGTGTGCTTTATATTTTTCATGTGTTTTAACTGTTGATTCTCTGACCTGTGATGTGGGATGGAGTGATGGGTTGTCAGAGGTGCGGGGGACGGGATTGGACTGAGTGGGTAATGTTTGAAATCAGGTACCGGGTACTGTCACTATTACACAGGGAGAACATGCAAACTCCACTCAGTAAGGCCCTGTTCCGACTGGGATTCGAACCCAGGACCTTCTTGCTGTTCCCGACCGTCAGCAGATATCAAAAGTACTGATGCTTGTACCTGGAATAACACACATCTGTGCAATGAAGTCCCCATTAGAATAATTTTTTGTAGTTGTAATTTCTCCGTCATTCTCCTTTTTTTTGCAACATTTTTGTGAATAAAACGTTAAAACAATAAACAATAAGAACACACCTCTGATTTGTTTATGTCACTTTAACGCCGTGAATTCACACCACGTGGAGTTGTTTCCCGACATCTTTACTTTGTATTAGCACGAAACAGAGCAACTTCTTTGAGCCGGAGCCGATCCCAGACTCAGGGAGGATCATGGGAATCAAAGAGGGCCCTCCAGTCCGCCGGGGATCAATGCTTTTAGTTTGCCTTTGAAAATTGCACTCATTCGATTAGCGTGTTTTGCTTTCATCATTCACCATTTTCTCCAAAGCTTTTCGCGGCGTCGTGACGTGACACGGAGAAGAGAACGTGGCGTCTGCGAGTGCGACTGTTGGAACTGAAGGGGACGGGCGGAAAATGAAATGTAGCTGCTTCCGTTTCCCTTTGAGACGTGAAAACATACAAGAGAGTGTGTATTGGTGATTCTCCTCTTCTCTGTCTCAGATGGAGCTGTAATTGCATACTTTATCACTTATGGTAATTAAAGTAGGATATTAGTTTGTATCCACCAGCTCCAGCTTTTCCATTAACACCTGTGGGAAGTCCTCACAAAGATAGATACAGGGGAAGGGAAGAGACCAGCAGGAGAAGACTGTGAATAATATTATAAACAGCTGAAGAAAATAAGTACAAGAATGATTTTTTTTTTTTTCCGGCAATGACATTATTACAGTCATGGTAATAATAACGATAATAATAATATCACAAGTATATATACATTACATGCTGCTCAATGGGAGCTGTTGTCATGGCGATATCACCCGTGTCCAGTCGTCTCAGTTCAATTACATTCAATGATCTGTCTTGGAAGGTGATGACTTTTAAAAGGACAAATAGCACAGTGGGTGTTGGTGAAGTTGAAAGAGAGGCCAGTCGTCAGTGATCCACACGGAACCACAGACTGTCACGGAGCTGGCTTTGACGGACGCATTTGTTATTGGGAAAAATTTAACTTGTGGGTTTTTCATTCTACTCGGTTTATTGACTTCACCTCCGAACGCTCAACAATCTAATTGAATCAGAATTTGGGCAAAACTCTGTCAATGTAGAAACGATTATTTTGTCCCTTTCCAGAAAACGGCGGCGGCAGGAGCTCAAGTGGAATAATTTGCATGTTCAGATCTGAAGGTTTTTGCTTCTGACAAATTGTAGGTTTCCACGTGTGATTGTAGTTGTCACATGGATGAGTTTGTGAACTGGTGAATGGGAGGTTCAAGTTTTCTTCGAAAAACACAAAAAACTGGTCTTTTTGTGACTGGCCAAGAGGAGGATATTTGAGTGACGTCAGAGTTGATAGTTTTTTTGGTCACGTGACTTTGTGGCAAAACAGCAGCGAAAGGTCCTGGAGGCTGCAGAGTTCAGATTCATTTATTGGGCATTTTCAATAAAACCACATTGGAATATATTTGCAAAAGTCCCCACTGTGTGCACAAGACAAGTACATACACAAACCAAGGTTAAAAATACATAGTAAAATCAAACAAAACAGTAACAAGTGTCACTGTGAAATTCGACTAAAACAGTTTTAATACAAAGATCAATAAAGTGCTTAGTTCAAACTGATAACAGCTTTTGGAAAGAAGATGTTAGCGTGTTAGCATGTCCTGCATCTTAGAGAACGATATCTTCTGCCAGAGGGAAGAAGCTGGAACATGGCTTTTCCAGGGTGGCCAAACGAGTCATTGATTATTCTAATGTTCCATCCATCCATCCATTTTCTTCCCCTTAATCCATTTCTGGGTTTTCAGGCAAAGTGAGGTTAAGTGTCTTGCCCAAGGACACAACGACAGCAGTCATCAATGGTCTTGAGGTGGGCTCGAACCCATGGCCAATGCTCTTCCAACTGAGCCGCTGTCGCCCATTATTCTAATATTTTGGTTTAAAAGTCTGGATTTATAAACTAAGAACCTCCAGAACAGGAAGCTCACAGTCCTCTCTCTGGTCTCTCTCTCTGGTCTCTCTCTGGTCTCTCTCTGGTCTCTCTCTGGTCCCTCTCTCTGGTCTCTCTCTGGTCTCTCTCTGGTCTCTCTCTCTGGTCTCTCTCTGGTCTCTCTCTGGTCTCTCTCTGGTCTCTCTCTGGTCTCTCTCTGGTCTCTGTCTGGTCTCTTTGGTCTCTCTCTGGTCTCTATCTGATCTCTTCTTTGGTCTCTCTCTGGTGTCTCTCTCTGGTCACTCTCTCGTTCCTTTCTAGTTTCTCTTTGGTCTCTCTCTGTCTCTCTCTGTCTCTCTCTGGTCTCTCTCTGGTCTCTCTCTCTGGTCTTTCTCTGGTCTCTCTCTGGTCTCTCACAGGCCTCCAGTCTCTCACAGGCCTAAAGCCCTTTAACTTTTCCTGTGTGAAGGTCAGTAGGCGACAGTAGCTCAGTTGGTAGAGCATTGGCCTTTGAGCCTGAAGGTCGTGGGTTCAATTCCCACCTCTGCACCTTCTCCACCGACTCCCACTGATGACTGCTGTCGTTGTGTCCTTGGGCAAGACACTTAACCCCACTTTGCCCAAAGCCCCCACTGAAAGATCAAGGCTATGCTCACACTCAGAGAGCAGCCGTCCTCCTGTGGACTCACCACCTGCAGAGGGTCAGTGAGGGGCTGGTGCTATGAGACTTGGGTGGCATCCCTGATTGCCACCCCCCTGACCCAGAAATGGATTAAAGGGAAGAAAATGGATGGATGGATGGTGTGAAGGTCCCAGGTTTTCTATGAAGTGAGAATAAATGTCTCGCAGACCGAAGCCAAGACAGACTCTGACATTTGTGGTCCTCCTTAGTCTCATCTGGGCTTTGGGTTTGTTCTGTTCGGTCTCCTATGCTTATCTTTATATTAATATCTTCTCCGATCTTCTTGGGTTAAAGTGCTTATATACAGTGCATTTCACCACTAACTCTTTGAAAAGTACTCGTCGCATCCATATGGCCCTGCTAAACTAGTCCATGATTATCTATGTTATTGATTCTTTGGGATTCACCATTTATAGATCAATTTCACGCTTGGGCAACAAAAAGTCCCCTCATTCCAGGTGAGAATTGGATTTAATTGTGAAATCTTGTTTGCGGCAATCTCCCTTTGGTGCAGTCCCCAGAAAGATGGAAAATGTACAAAACTCTGAGTGAAATTAATCTATTTAAAGCTGCCGTAGCTATTAACTTTGAAACAACGACAAAATACTAATACAATCTTGCTAACTCTAGCTTTTTGCTCTCTAAACGGCTTGGTTCTATCACTTCTTATAAATGTAGTTTTGGTCACATCTTTAGATCCGCTTTTGCAGTGAAACAGAGAGTACCAGCCCTCCCTCAGCCAATCAGTTCCCTGCATGAACAAGATCACATATTTTTAATCAATAAAGATAGAATGTTGGGGTCTGGTTAAACCAATCAAGGTGTAAGTTGTTAAATTTGCTGAAAGCGTTGATTAGCACCGGATACTGGGAGAAGAATTAACTTTATGTGACTTCACTGAGTATGTCTATCAATGAATTTGTAATTTATTTTGTCCTACGCCCTTCATTCATCCAAGAAGTACCGAAACATGGCGTCACTGAAAACAGGTTTACTGAAAAGTGGCGAGACTCGTCGAGAAAAAGGAGTTGGATCTGAAGTTTAGACATGTAGAGCTTAGACATTATCTATCCATCTATCTATCTATCTATCTATCTATCCACCCATACATCCAGGTAAAAAACTGTTTTGTTTTGCTACATCTGAGAGGTTGTATCTTTTTTTATATACACTGTGATTATTTATTAGTTATTTTTATCAATGCTGTTTAATCGCTGAACAGATTTCCAATGTTTTGTTAAAATGTATTTTATGTGTGTTTTATGTTTTTTATGCCCTGTTCCGCTCAAACTAATTGCTTCTGGTGGGATAAATAAAGTAGTCTGAATCTGAATCTTGTGTGATTGTTTCCCTCTTGTGTATGAACTGTGCTATAAAAATAACCTTGCCTTGCCTTAAACGTTAATATAATCCATAAATATCTTTGAATATCGAGAGTCGTGGATCAGCCCCACTGTAGCCACTCATCGCTAGCTTTAGCTCAAACTTCCCTCTCTCATCTCGTACATTCACTCACTGTTATCAATGACAGACCTGCCTGGTGCTAAAATGGCCTCGGCAAAACCACACAAAAAAACAAAAAACCCCGGCAGAGAAGAGCTTTGGCATTTTCTCCCCTTCATTGTCCTTTGCCACGGCTCGGTCCTGCCAGTTCCTGACACAGCACGAGCCAGAAAAAGAGATTACAGAGCGAGAAATGTCATAAAGTCTGCGGAGAGGAGGCAAAGGTTGTCAATTATACATGTGCCACTCAGCCGCTGTCTCTGCCCACCTCTGCGGATTTGGCCGTTGTTCCGCCGCTCCTCGCCATCGCTGTGGAAGCTCCGACACCTGTCTTTTATCATGTCGCCGCTCACAGGAAGCCAGCGGAGGCCGGAGTCAGACGCAAACCCACAGTATTCTGATGGAAAAGCTGCTCGGGATGGGGCCGTCGGAGCTGCATGGGGGGCGGGCGAGCCGGAAGAGGACAGTGGGGCGAGGTTTGGGAACATGCAGATGGAGATATAAATAAACCACTTCACACAGAGAGAGAGGAAACAGGAGCAAAGAGCGGGACACAAGGTTTTAGGCTAAAAGGAGGGTCTAGAGATGGATTCTTAGAAAAACACAGATGCACTAAGACACTTTCAACGCAGAGCACTACAAAAAGAGATGGAAATAATTCAGAAATTGCTCAAATTTGGCTAAATGGATCTTAATTTGAAAACATTTGGACAAGATTTGCCAATAGGATAAGCCAAATTATTGTCTTGTTTTGAAAAATATACAAGAGATGCCTCCCTTCAAAAGAGAAAATAAAGCTACATTTCTTGAAAAAATACTGGAAAAATACTTTGTCACTGGAGAATCTTGTTTTAAAACAGAGTTAGTCAGATTAAGACAAAAAACAGAGAAGTGAGAGTTCTGTTGAGAAACTATGGCAAACAACATTTACATAAGATTCAAACAGATATGGGATGAAAGACAGCAGGGAGAGAATTTTGGTGTGTGTGTGTGTTTGTGTGCGTGTGTGTAAGTAATGTTTATTTATATACCGCCTTTCACAGACAAGGGTCACAAAGCGGTTTACAATTGTTATTATTTTTTTGGGCATTTGTCCTCTCACTCCACACAGAGATGGGAGCGGGGTCGCCAGTACAGGAGGCGCATGCACAGTCCTTTTGTACATATTTTTAGTGGTAGGGGAAACCGGAGTACCCGGAGGAAACCTACGCAGACACGGGGAGAACATGCAAACTCCACTCAGAAAGGCCAGGACCTTCTTGCTGAGAGGCGAGAGTGCTATCCACTCAGCCACCGCGTGTGTGTGTGTGTGTGTGTGTCTGCGTGTGTGATTTATGTCACGGAGAAAAGTTCTGTCTGTGGTCAGTCGTTAGTTCAGAGTCAATGTTACCTTCAGCTCTAACCTCCAGCTGATGGAGCAGACACACTTTGGTCTGAAAATATATGATGATGGACATGGACTATTTATGAAGCTCTGCAAAGTCCAAAGTACTTTAGGACAAAGCAGGACAAAGCAGGACAGAGGAGAATCCAGGCCACTGTGATCTGTGAAGGTCCTCGTCCATCTCTTTGACAAGAAACACATTTTGTTTGTGACCATTTTAACTATTTGTTTGGTAACTCTCTGACACATTTTTCACAGATGGATTATTGAGAGTTTCTAAGCTCTTCTTTTACAACTTTTAGGGGAAAAAGTGCTATTTTCTATCAGTTTTTGTTGTTTTTTTTGTCTCATTCATTCCCCTTTATTAGTCCATTTCTGCTCCAGTCCCTCTGATCCTCCTGCAGATCGTGGTCCATGGGAAGATGGCTGCTCCGTCGACAATGAAACAGCCTTGGTCTCTCAGCAGGGGCTTCAGGCAAAGTGGGGTTAAGTGCTTTGCCCAGAGACACGACAGCAGTCTTTGGGCACATTACAAAATAAAACAGGAAATACACCTAAACCATGACACATTGGTCCATAAGGGGCAGAGACCAAAGTCCATAAATGTTGATAAATGTTATTTTTATGTTTGTTTTTTTATTATGAAAACTATGCAAGCTACCGGGACAACGCAATTTCCCTGTGGATCCATAAAGTCTAAGTCTAAGTATCATTGTCCATAAATGTGGGTTTGCAAGTGCACTTTAACATAAATGTAGCAGTCAAAGTGAGGCTCCAAACTTCAGCCAGGTCCATTTCCCTTCAACATTTCTGTGACTAATCTAAGTCTAAAGTACCTTTGTCATAGTGGGACAATGACATCACACTCTCACAGAACTGAGAGTGAGGCGTTTGGAAACAGCACCATGTTTGTGTCAGAGGTTCCTGTTTCTAAAAGAGGAAGAATGTTGTCACAAAAACTTTGCTTAATACGTCTCCTTTTGAAAGTAGCAATTTTATTAATTAATTTATTTTATTTAGGGCCCTAATCTGTCATCATTAAAGGGCCCTAATCTGTCATCATTAAAAGGCCCTAATCTGTCATCATTAAAGGGCCCTAAACTGTCATCATTAAAGGGCCCTAATCTGTCATCATTAAAAAGCCCTAATCTGTCATCATTAAAGGGCCCTAATCTGTCATCATTAAAGGGCCCTAAACTGTCTTCATTAAAGGGCCCTAATCTGTCATCATTGAAAGGCCCTAATCTGTCATCATTAAAGGGCCCTAATCTGTCATCATTAAAGGGCCCTAAACTGTCTTCATTAAAGGGCCCTAATGTGTCATCATTAAAGGGCCCTAATCTGTCATCATTAAAGGGCCCTAATCTGTCATCATTAAAGGGCCCTAATGTGTCATCATTAAAGGGCCCTAATCTGCCATCATTAAAGGGCCCTAATCTGTCATCATTAAAGGGCCCAATCTGTCATAAAAATAAACTACTCTTTTCCAATACTTCTTTAACTGATAACATTAGTGCAGAGATATTTGAATTTCTAAATAGCTCAGTTGGTAGAGCATTGGCCTTTGGGCCAGTCGTTGTGTCCTTGGGCAAGACACTTAACCTCACTTTGCCTGAAGCCCCAGCTGAAAGATCTCAGCTCCTGTGGACTCACCACCTGCAGGAGGATCAGTGAGGGGCTGCATATCTGGCAACCTGAGTTAGGGAGAGCGGGAGAGGCTGCAGTACCACTTTTGGCCACATTTTTAAATACTGCTCCTTTAAGTAAATATAATGATCCAATGAGTCTAATTGATCCGTTTGATCCAGACCCGGGCTCCGTCTCGTATTGACTTCTCTTTCTACATAAAGCAGAGAAATCTTGGATGGAGACATGTTTTATTGATTCTTTATGGATGAGTCAGGAACATGTGGAGAGCGGGAGGCAGGAGGTTCAGACCCCGAGGTGCAGCTGTCAGATCCCAGCTCTGTTTGTATCTCATCTCTCACCCATGTGTCTATGGGTATTTACTGCCAAACAGGGAATTCTGCAGTATTTCAACAAAATCACTCACAAAATCTGTCTTTTCAAACAGATAAAGTGCCACCAGTTTCTCTGTGGCTCGCTCAGAACTCACAAATCAACATCTTTGACACAAGAACTCCCAGAATTCTTAAACTACTAGATCAATATGTGAACTATGGACATTGTAAAGTCCTTGGGGTGACCTTGGTCTGTGAAAATGCACAATATAGATCAAAATGCCATCTTTTTGTACTCTTGTAGCAACCGGACAAAGAGAGAAAGACAAGAGTTTCTTCATGTTCCAACTGTGTGGTTGTTTCCTACTGATGCAGGAGGGTGTCAGGACAGCAATGATCCCGGACATTTAAGAACATTTAAAAAAATATTTATGAACCAATGGCTCCCATATGTTTGTTTGTGCATTTGTTCGAACTGTTTGATTCTCTGATCTGTTGCTGGTGAATCGACAACTGTGCAAAGTCCTCAGAGACGACTGCTGTGATTTAAACAAAAACACATGAATTGTGATGAATTAGAATCTTGCGTTGCAGCCCACACACGTCTGTTGCATGTGAAGCAATGTTCTCAAAGAATCAGGTCAACAATATTCAGCTCATTCAATATTCATGACAGTGGGGGGTGCACGGGAAGTACATACAGGAAGTATTAACAGGAAGTATATACAGGAAGTACAAAGAGAAAGTATACACAGGAAGTAAACACAGGAAGTATATACAGGAAGTAAACACAGGAAGTATATACAGGAAGTATACACAGGAAGTTTAAACAGGAAGTACATACGGGAAGTACATACAGGAAGTATATTGTTGTCAAAAATGATTTGACTGACGTGTTCAGAATTTGGTACAGAAACAAGGCCAAGATTTCAAGAGTTACAATAGAACATTTATTTCTCTTTACAATTAAATGTTGATACAGAACTCCTGGAGCTATTCCCTAAATCTATCCCTGTGCTCCGATTGCCCACAATGTGTCCTCCCAACGGTTTTATCAGAATGTCAGATGACGTCACATGGTCTGAGGCTGGTCCCAGTCTGGCCCAGTCCAGTTTTGTGTCTCAGGCCCTGTCCCGATAAGAGAGACACGCTGTTCCTGAAAATGATACTTTTATCACAGAAGCCTTGTCCTTGGTGCTTGTCTGAATTCCACTAAATCCAGGCTTAATATTGCACAAAGACATTTTATACAAACACCTACTGGAAATCATTAGTATACAACATTTTAATTCTACAACAATATACAGAAAGAATACACAGGAAGTAATCTGGGTTTTAATAATTTAATGGTTCATGAGATTAGAAGTAAATAAACATGAAAATGACCTGCATAGTAATGTTTTAAAGGAGACATATTATGCTAACACCACTATAGAGGTTTTTGCACTGTCTTGCTCCTGTAATAGTATGTTAAAGAATGTCATAGTATGTTATAGTACGTAATAGTATGTCATAGTAAGTCATGGTAAAGCATATTGTAGCACTATGACATCACACTAAGCATTTGTGCATGTTTAGCATGTGTTTTAACATGTTTAGCATGTGTTTTAGAATGTTTAGCATGTGTTTTAACATTTATTTTTAGCCTCCGTTTTACCTTTTAAGCTTAGATTTTAATTGCTTTTCATTATTTTATTTGCTTTGATGTAATTCATCATAAATCATATGTAGCATTTAATTAAGTAATAATCCTTTTTTAAACCGGGTCCAAAGAACCTGTTTTCCATCTCTGACAAACATTCTGACATTTTATAGTATTTTTTACTTGTTTTTCGTACACAGCCTGAAATATTGACATTTTCACTGCTTACATTAAAAGCAAGAAATGTACAAGAATGTACAAAAGTATTCATTTATTTACTGACATCTGTCCATCCGTCTGTGTTATTCACTCCTGTTTTCATTCATCAACGTTTCTGCTTTTTCCAAAATATAATAATCACCAGCACTTTCCCTCAACTCTGCGCTCGGCTGCGGAAAATCTATACGTGCTGCTGAAGAACACAAAATACATCAATTTCACTACAATATTTATATTTATTTTGCTCTTGTGTTTACGACAGCGGACGCAGAGGAAGAAGCTGGAACCAATCGCTCATTGTACAGAAGAAATATCTCATTATTATAAAGATTGTGTTTGAATTTCAGTTTTTCTGTTTTTCTGGTTGGATCCCGCTTTAAAAATGACATTTGGAATTTAAATCAGAGCAACTGAAACATGCACCAATAGGATTAAAGCTGGGGCACCTGACTTTTCTAATAATATATTGAAATGTTTTTTAAGTCTGACCACAACATGCATTTTAGACTCTTGTTTTTTTATAAAACATTTTATAAAACATGTTTCCAAAGTGCTGCACAGAGATAAAAGTAACACATTTAAACGCACAGGTTTGACAGAGTTATATGAATCAAAAATGTAACAAGTAAAACAATTATGATGTATACAGGAAAAATAATAAAAATATAATAAAAACAGCTTTTGTTCTGGCCACATGGATTTTATCATTGGTCTCTGCTCCTAATGGACCAATGATTCTATGTGTTTTTTGTCATTACATTTCTTGTGTTTGATACTCTAATCTGTGTTGGCGAATTCAACAGTTTTTGTAAAGTCCTCTGAGAAAACTGCTGTTGTGATTTAGAGCGATACAAAAATACATTGAATTGAAATTGATTGATGCATTAGCAGTGTATCTTTGACATTTGCAGTAATGATATCCTCTCCACACCTGTTTCCTCCAAACACAGTAACATGTACAGTAAACCGCTTTTTGACTCTGCTCTGTGAAAGGCGCTATATAAATAAACATTATGTGTTCCATAATGTGGTGCCTCTGATGGACGCCACCACATATGAAGCCACAGAGAAGAATAATGGTGATTTGCTAATGGCAGCCACTAAAATTGCAGTTTGGTTGTAATCTTGCTGCCTATAGTCATCAGAAATAGATGGTTGTTGGCGTGTTGTGGGCGTGTTGTGGGCTTAGTGCGGTGGAGGTGGTTGTTGGCGTGTCGTGGGCTCAGTGCGGTGGAGGTGGTTGTTGGCGTTTTGTGGGCTCCAAGTGGTGGAGGTGGTCCTTGGCGTGCTGTTTGCGTGTTGTGGGCTCGGTGCGGTGGAGGTGGTTGTTGGCGTGTTGTGGGCTCGGTGCGGTGGAGTTGGTTGTTGGTGTGTTGTGGGCTCAGTGCGGTGGAGGTGGTTGTTGGCGTGTTGTGGGCTCGGTGCGGTGGAGGTGGTTGTTGGCGTGTTGTGGGCTTGGTGCGGTGGAGGTGGTTGTTGGCGTGTTGTGGGCTCAGTGCGGTGGAGGTGGTTGTTGGCGTGTTGTGGGCTCAGTGCGGTGGAGGTGGTTGTTGGCGTGTTGTGGGCTCAGTGCGGTGGAGGTGGTTGTTGGCGTGTTGTGGGCTTGGTGCGGTGGAAGTGGTTGTTGGCGTGTTGTGGGCTCAGTGCGGTGGAGGTGGTTATTGGCGTCGTGGGCTTATTGTGGTGGAGGTGGTTGTTGGCGTGTTGTTGGCGTGTTGTGGGCTTGGTGTGGTGGAGGTGGTGTTGGCGTGTTGTGGGCTTATTGTGGTGGAGGTGGTTGTTGGCGTGTTGTGGGCTTGGTACGGTGGAGGTGGTTGTTGGCGTGTTGTTGGCGTGTTGTGGGCTTGGTGTGGTGGAGGTGGTTGTTGGCGTGTTGTGGGCTCCGTGTGGTGACCTCCGGGCGTCGGGCTCCGTGCGGTGGATTTCGTGCGGTGGAGGTGGTTGTTGGCGTGTTGTGGGCTTGGTGTGGTGGAGGTGGTTGTTGGCGTGTTGTGGGCTCAGTGCAGTGGAGGTGGTTGTTGGCGTGTTGTGGGCTCAGTGCGGTGGAGGTGGTTGTTGGCGTGTTGTGGGATTAGTGCGGTGGAGGTGGTTGTTGGCGTGTTGTGGGCTCCGTGCAGTGGGCTCAGTGCGGTGAGCTTGGTGCGGTGGAGGTGGTTGTTGGCGTGTTGTTGGCGTGTTGTGGGCTTGGTGCGGTGGAGGTGGTTGTTGGCGTGTTGTGGGCTCAGTGCAGTGGAGGTGGTTGTTGGCGTGTTGTGGGCTCAGTGCGGTGGAGGTGGTTGTTGGCGTGTTGTGGGCTCAGTGCGGTGGAGGTGGTTGTTGGCGTGTTGTGGGATTAGTGCGGTGGAGGTGGTTGTTGGCGTGTTGTGGGCTCCGTGCAGTGGGCTCCGTGCGGTGGAGGTGGTTGTTGGCGTGTTGTTGGCGTGTTGTGGGCTTGGTGCGGTGGAGGTGGTTGTTGGCGTGTCGTGGGCTCCGTGCAGTAGAGGTGGTTGTTGGCGTGTTGTGGGCTCCGTGCAGTGGGCTCCGTGCGGTGGAGGTGGTTGTTGGCGTGTTGTGGGCTCAGTGCGGTGGAGGTGGTTGTTGGCGTGTTGTGGGATTAGTGCGGTGGAGGTGGTTGTTGGCGTGTTGTGGGATTAGTGCGGTGGAGGTGGTTGTTGCCGTGTTGTGGGCTCAGTGCAGTAGAGAGGTGGTTGTTGGCGTGTTGTGGGCTCGGTGCGGGGGAGGTGGTTGTTGGCGTGTTGTGGGCGTGTTGTGGGCTTAGTGTGGTGGAGGTGGTTGTTGCCGTGTTGTGGGCTTAGTGCGGTGGAGGTGGTTGTTGCCGTGTTGTGGGCTTAGTGCGGTGGAGGTGGTTGTTGCCGTGTTGTGGGCTCGGTGCGGGGGAGGTGGTTGTTGGCGTGTTGTGGGCTCAGTGCGGTGGAGGTGGTTGTTGCCGTGTTGTGGGCTCGGTGCGGGGGAGGTGGTTGTTGGCGTGTTGTGGGCTCAGTGCGGTGGAGGTGGTTGTTGGCGTGTTGTGGGCGTGTTGTGGGCTTAGTGTGGTAGAGGTGGTTGTTGGCGTGTTGTGGGCTCGGTGCGGTGGAGGTGGTTGTTGGCGTGTTGTGGGCGTGTTGTGGGCTTAGTGTGGTGGAGGGTGGTTGTTGCCGTGTTGTGGGCTCGGTGCGGGGGAGGTGGTTGTTGGCGTGTTGTGGGCTCAGTGCGGTGGAGGTGGTTGTTGCCGTGTTGTGGGCTCGGTGCGGGGGAGGTGGTTGTTGGCGTGTTGTGGGCTCAGTGCGGTGGAGGTGGTTGTTGGCGTGTTGTGGGCGTGTTGTGGGCTTAGTGTGGTAGAGGTGGTTGTTGGCGTGTTGTGGGCTCGGTGCGGGGGAGGTGGTTGTTGGCGTGTTGTGGGCTCAGTGCAGTAGAGGTGGTTGTTGGCGTGTTGTGGGCTCGGTGCGGTGGAGGTGGTTGTTGGCGTGTTGTGGGCTTAGTGTGGTGGAGGTGGTTGTTGCCGTGTTGTGGGCTTAGTGCGGTGGAGGTGGTTGTTGCCGTGTTGGTGGCTACGTGCGGTGGAGGTGGTTGTTGCCGTGTTGTGGGCTTAGTGCGGTGGAGGTGGTTGTTGGCGTGTTGTGGGCTTAGTGCGGTGGAGGTGGTTGTTGCCGTGTTGTGGGCTCGGTGCGGGGGAGGTGGTTGTTGGCGTGTTGTGGGCTCCGTGTGGTTGTATCGTAGCGTGTCCTGTTCACAGCGTGTGCACGGGCTAATGATGTGGCTCCACTCCCAGCGCTCCATTCTTCCTGTGCTCCGGCCAACAACAGACACTTCCTGCTCCTCCCTCTCCGACACTTCCAGCTCCAGCAACACTAACAAGCAACGATAGGGATTTAAACCATGGATGTATTATATTAACTGGATAGGGTATTACTAGCTTGTAGCTGAATAACCCACGTGCTCAGGGGATTCTCGCGGTACTGCAGACTGAACCAGACTAAATTCACGTGGGCCACCCAGAAATTTTCCCCATAGAACTCAATGCATATTAAAACAGCTCAACCTCAGCTGACAGAGAACCTACAACTTTAATAAAGATAGGATTTTGTGGGGATTTTAGTGTCCCTTGTCATCCTGAACTTTTTTTCTTCTTAAATCCTTCGGTTTTGTTTAAATCCACACTTTAGTGCCACAAACTCTGCTCCTCTGGCTCTCGCTCTAACTCCCGCTCTGATGAACTGCTCTGATTGGTCAGAGCGCGGCCGAGCCCCTCTGTGCACGTGCGTGAGACCCGGTGTGAGACCCACACACGCGTGTTTGGCGCAACGCATTATGGGAGATCATCCACTGCGCAGAACCGGGAGGACCAGACGATGCCCAAATACAGGCGAGTTTCCCATAGATCTTTGCGAGTTTCAGGCAACTTCCGCTAATCTTTCAGCCCCCATGCTGTCACAAAGCGCCACTGAGCACAACCATTCATTTGAATAGGGCGCCATCTTGAATCGCCGGGGCTTGATTTAAACGGACTGGACACACTTCTGAATTAGCTCTATATGTGTAATAATAACAACAATAATATTTATCATAATAATCATAATAATTGGGCGACAGTAGCTCAGTTGGTAGAGCATTGGCCTTAAGCCCAGAAGGTTGTGGGTTCAATTCCCACCTCTGCACCTTCTCCACCGACTCCCACTGATGACTGCTGTCGTTGTGTCCTTGGGCAAGACACTTAACCCCACTTTGCCCAAAGCCCCCACTGAAAGATCAAGGCTATGCTCACACTCAGAGAGCAGCCGTCCTCCTGTGGACTCACCACCTGCAGAGGGTCAGTGAGGGGCTGGTGCTATGAGACTTGGGTGGCATCTCTGACTGCCACCCCCCTGACCCAGAAATGGATTAAAGGGTAGAAAATGGATGGATGGATGGAATCATAATAATCATCATCATCATAATAATGCATTGGTTTTATACAGAACTTTCAGGACTTTCTATACATGATTTTTCTTCCACTCTAAACACAGTGGTTATAAACCACTACTGTAGCTACAGCTGCCCCCCACTAAGCAAGCCGACGTTGAATCAACGTAATTTGAACGTCGTTGTCCGACGTAGAATATAGGTCACTGGTGGGTGCAGAATGAAAGTTTTCTCGACGTCGTTTCCCGACGTCACCTCAACCTCCAAATGTTACGTTGATGGCACGTCAATTCAAGGTTTGAATGTGGTACGGAACCGGTCGGGTCTGACGTCCTATCAACGTCTCAAATGACCAAAATATTGACGTTTATATGACGTTCGTTTTCAGTCGTTCCCACTAAGCAAGCAGATGTCAAAACAACGTAATTCCAACGTCATCTGGACGTTCATTCAAGGTTGCAATGTGGTACAGAACCGGTCGGGTCCGACGTCCTCTCGACGTCTTATATGACCAAAATATTGACGTTTATATGACGTCCATTTACAGTCCTATTGACCTCTGTAGAATGACTTAATAGTCGAGACATACTTTTTGCAATAGGCAAGGCAAGTTTATTTGTATAGCACAGTCAAAACAAAAGGAAACTCAAAGCACTGAACAAAAGATAGAAACAATCAAACAAGGCATTACAATTATAAATATTGACAGTAAATTAAAAAGATACAAATAAAATCTCTCAAAAAATCTCTCAGTTGAAGCAGAAACAGAAGTGTTTTAAACCTGGATTTTAACATTGTCAAAGAAGAAGCCTGTCTCACATTTCCAGGAAGACCGTTCCAGATTTTAGCCTTGTGAATCTGAAATGCAGCTATATCATGTTTAGTTCTGACTCTGGGCAATAAACGATAAACACAGCATTCAAAAATCATTAGAACAACTGTAGTAGAAGGATATCAGTCATTATTGCAAATGGAGCTGCATTAAAAATCATGTTTCTCTACATCAAAGTACAAGTTAATCCACACAGGACACAGTATTATGAACACTACTGTACTGAACAGTTCATGCCAAAGTAAAAAAACATGATTGTAGCGCCTATGTTTGGATCAGTATTAAAACAGGCACAAGCTACACTCTAGGTTCCCCAGATGTAAAAACACAATCTGAAAGGCAGAAGAATGCATTTATTGAATGTTGATGTTCCAACATGTGTCCTCTCTTGGTCTTCAGTCTCTCATCACAAGGTCCAAGCACAGCACCTGGAAATGTGGAACATGTTTAGTTTCAACATAATGTGGCAAAGTGATATAACAACACATAACTTTCTATTAATGCCTCAAACCACTCGATCCATCACCATGTGATACAAACCTTGGCACTGCACTAGCTCGAGACACTGGAAGACACTCCGTCTGAGAAACTTGGGATAAGGCTTTGGTCATTGGAGTAATTCCATGTAAAAAAAACAATTGCAAATGTGCATTTGTTTCAAATGAGCCCTGAAAGCTACTTACCCTGTATTACTCTACACATGTCGCATTTCCGAGCGGGCATTTTCCCCTTGTTGCTCTTTTTCCCTCATCATGAGTGAGTTGCTGAACAATCTGAGAAAAAGATAGATGTTTTCAAAGAGAATACACCAAATAATGGTTTATTCTAAAAACAACATATTAATACAGAACAACAATCAATGTGTGAGAGTGTGATTCTTACCTTTGAACACCTTCAACACAGTCTGACACCTGTAAGACTCAAACACACATGACACATTAGGAATACACATAGAACATTAGTTATTGCAACAATCATGAAATTATACTCTATGGATTTCACAAAAAATTGACTGCATTAGCAAAGGTAAATGTATTTTAATTATCATATGGCTGGTTTTAATGTTTATAAGAAAAAAGTAAGAAATTGAATAGAGTTGCAAGCGCTAGTTAGCTTGCTACCAGCAGATGAATGGATATTTAATATTTGCAGCTAACAATAACAAAAATAACGACTGTAGTGGCTCATTTGAACAGCCACAGTGAGAAGAAGTGAAAGTCTCTGACATTGAAGACCTGGGAAGACATTAAATCCATTTATTAAACAAAGCAATACATGAACATTAAACTCTCTTTCTGCAGCAGGTAACATCTGTGTGCTCCTATGGTCCCTATGGTCCCACATGGTCCCACACCTGAACTCAACTCCAACTGATGACATCACAGGTGTCTAAATGATGGGAGTGTCCCAAATATTAAAGCTGATCTCCCTGTTTTTAAAGGAGCTGTGTACAGACGGACTATGTCTGCCTCCTCCTTGGCTGACAGAGCAGTGGTGGTGCGGTTCAGGCCAACGAGATAGGCTGCCAGGGCGTCCACACTCTCCCATCCCACAACACCTCTGGAGTCACATTGGCTGGTCTGAAAAGAGACAAAACAAGAAAATGAATGTCTCTTTCTATGTGTGCAATGGTGCTTTCACATTCATTTATGTTCTTCAAATGTAACCACATTTCACTCAGGCTAGCATTGTGTTTTTGAGAAAGTGTTATTGACCTTGGGTGTGACAGGTTCAGTGGGTTCAGTGTCCCCCTCCAACAACTGGTCCCTCGCATCACCAGCCAACAGCTCTGGCATGTGTATGGGGGCATATGCCTCCTCCTCCTCCTCCTCCTCCTCCTCCTCCTCCTCCTCCTCAAGCACCTGTGAGGGGTTTTCAGGGGCAGGTGCAGGAGCAAGCAGGTCCCCTCTGTTGGTCTGGCCCAATAAATACTCCACCGCCGTGCGCTCGTCTGAAACCAGTATAAACACAAACACAAGATGACCAAAGTATATAAACACATCCATCCATTCACCTCCTACAGTTAGTACAATACTAGCACCCAAGATGTAATACTCTGGTCTACAAATGTTGCTCTGAGATCTCTCTTACCAGTGGGTTTCCCAGGAGGGGTAAACTCTGGCACTAGAGCACAACCAAGGACACGCTGGCTCAGGCTGTTAAGGTGGGACATCAGGCGGACGTCAAAGCTCCGCAGAGCCGAGGCCCCCTCCACAGCTACTGCCTCCTTGGCCCGAGCCATGTTCCACCTGGATAGCCCCTCCAGCATGTACAATTCCAGCACTTGATAAGCATTGGCATTTGCAACCGCCACCTAACAGAAATCCCACCCCCTGCTGTTAAGTACCGTGTAATCCAACATCCTATTGCCCCCCTGTCGTACCACCCGTGTTATTTGTAACACATGACCAGCACACCGTCCGGTTTCATACTCACCCCCGCTCCCAACCCCCCAACCCCACCAATCCCATCCCCATGCCCATGTCACCCCTCTCGGATATAAGCCGCCACTGTGTCGGCCCACACCTTTCTTCAGGTCCGGCCGGATCCCCCCACTGGGCCTACCCTCACCCAAGTCGTCCCGCATCATATCTGCCCCCTTGCCCCCCCCGCCCAATTATCTGCAGACTGTCCCCACCTTGGTGTAGAGCATTCTGCCCCGGAGGGCCTTGGGGCACTCCAGTGCCCCACCCCCCCCCCCCCCCCCATTAATTCCATTCTACCATTAACCCCCCCCCCCCTCCCTCCACCACAACACCCCCCCCCCCCCCCCCCCCCCCCCCCCCCCCCCCCCCCCCCCCCCCCCCCCCCACCCCCCCCAACACACCCCCCCCCCCAAACCCCCCCCCCACAAATAATCCCCCCCCCCCCCCCCCCCAACCCCCCCCCCCCCCCCCCCCCCCCCCCCCCCCCCCCCACCCACCCCCCCCCCCCCCCCCCCCCCCCCCCACCCAATATATTTATATATATATTATATATTAATATATTTATATATCCCCCCCCCCCCCCCCCCCCTACCCCCCCCCCACCCCCCCCCACCCCTTATTATTACCCCCCCCCCCCCCCCCAAATAGCCCCCCCCCCCCCACCCCCCCCCCCCCCCCCCCCCCCCCCCCCCCCCCGATATTATCCCCCCCCCCCCCCCCCCCACCCCCTTGGTGTCAGTGAGCTCCCACACTGACTCCAGGCAGCCCTGAAATCATGCGCCGTATGTCCTCCACGCCACGCGACCTCCTCCTGCAGTGTCTCCTCTGTTCCCCTGAGGTGATGGTTGCCAAGAGCTGCTCCTCCGTGGGCTCATGTCCACTGTGGCTGCTCCCCCACTCCCCTCTCTTGGCCTCCTTCAGGCCTTGCACATCCTCCTGGTCCCATTCAAAAATGCAGGAGGAGAGCTTGGCACAAAAGGTGCCATAAAGAGGGTGGTGTTCTGTGGTGAGGCCACAGTTGAAGCGCCTCATAAAGTGGAAACTGTCCAAGCGCACTGCAGACCTCCATGGATGGAACAGTTTGGTCACAGAAGACACACCTGTGAGAGACAGCCATTTTAATGACATTCACAACACAATGAACATGTTCTAACAGTGTGTGTGTGCCTGTCTGTGTATGTGTCTGAGTGTGTGTGTCTCTGCATGTATGTGTGTGTGTCCCTGCATGTTTGTGTGTTGAATGAGGGAGAGGTGAGTGAGAGATTGAGATGCAGAGGCACAGTTTTTCCACATGTATTTGATAAAGGAGACATGTTCAATCACCTGACTGGCTGCAGCAGTCCCGGTCCACATAGATGACCTCAGGTTCATCTTTGCCCACGTTCTTATAACGGGTGACAATGCCCTGGCACAGCTCTTCCAACCCTGCACCTTCACCCGTCGTCAGAACAGAGTTCAGAACCTGCCCAAACTCGTTACCGATGTTTGTCATCCATGCAGCGCTGCCCCCTATTCCACCAGCCAGCTTCTTGGTGACCTGTAATCCAAACACAAGAAGTAAATACATTTATCTTTTGTAAATATATATGTTACATTTCATTTTTTAAATTATTATTATTGAAACCCTAACCTTCTTGGTCGAATCCATCTTAAGAATTCTACCATAGGTAGAAGTGATGACTCCCTTCATTTCCTCCAGATGGCTGAGGATGTCGTTGGAGTGGACAGTCTCAAACCACTGAGCAAGTGGAAGGGGCCTAAAGGGCAGTGGAGGAGGATAGGCAGCTGCAGAGGGGACAAAGGTAGCCATATTTTTATGGCTCTCATAGTCCGAGAGGTAGCGGATGGCCTGACGTGCCCACTCCTCGCTGTGCACTTCCTCTATTGCCGCTTGGAAGTAGGAGGAGCTGTTTCCACTGGTCCTCGGCTTCAGGAAGGTCATACATTTCCTGTCCAGAGCCAGGTGTGTAGTGAGGACAGCGGGAAACATGCTCCTGTGGGCTACATCCAGCTGCGAGAGGATGTCCTGGCTCCATGGGCAGACCGGCAGAGCGCACTTGTTGCAACGTGGATAGTCTCCTCCCACCAGGTAGTAGCGACTATACACGTCAATCACCTCTCTCACCTTGCTGTAGATGCCCGAGCTGTTCATCTTTCGGGAACATTGAGGGCATTTTAGAGGAATCCCCCACATCCTCATTGGTGCCCAGATGAACAGCCTTTGTCTACAGTACCAGCCAGGCTCAGGAGGAGATGGTTTGGGCTCTAGAGGAGGGTAATACCAGGAGGTTTGGAGCTTCTGTTTTAATTGTCCTGTAGGTCCATAAAGGCACTTAGCTATCCAGACCTGATCTGCTTCCTGGATCACTCTCCTAAATGGCTCAGGAAGAAAGCCTTTCCAGTTAATGGATGGTGCTTTGAACGGAGTGTGGGGTGGCATGGCAGAACGGCATGAGGGGAGCGGAGATGGTGCTGGTGATGGCGCTGGTGATGGTGTTGGAGATGGTGTTGGTGCTGGTGTCGGTGGCAACACAGTTGGTTTTTGTGGGGATGGCTTCATGAGTGCGGCATAATGAGCCTGTTGGATGTGAGTCAGAAGACCAACAGCACCCTGCACCTTGGCCCCGCAGCTGTCACAGGTCTCCTCCGTGTGATGGTCAAGCAGATGCTGTGAAAAGTGCTCTCCATCCACAAGCTGCTTGCACTGGAAGCACTGCACTCCAGCACCACTAGACCCAGCAGCAGCACTGGTCCCAGCCCGACTGGACCCAGCAGCACTGGACGCAGCAGCACCACTGGACGCAGCAGCACCACTGGACCCAGCAGCACTGGACCCAGCCCGACTGGAACCAGCAGCACTGGACGCAGCAGCACCACTGGACCCAGCAGCAGTGGACGCAGCAGCACCACTGGACCCAGCAGCACTGGACCCAGTGCCTGATGACAGATGTGCTGGCTAGGAGAGAGCACAGAAAATCAACACCAGAGGAAACAGCAAACAATCAATCAATAAGTAAATAATGAGTCTTACCTTGTGGAACCCGCAGGTGCACTGAAGGCTTCTCCCAAACAGATCCTTCGTGTTGCTCTGCAGGGGGCAAGCATCGATCCTCTCCAAGGCTTTCTTCCATTTTTTGGCCCCTGGCCGTTTGCCAGTGGAAAAGTGGTAGAGGCCCTGGGCATATTTGGCACAGATGTCCCTCCAGTAACTCTCTGGCTTTCCTGTCTTCGTCATCTGCATCCATTGAATATAAAAGTGGTTAGTGTCAAACTACACGTGAATAGTTAGCCATGTGCAGCAGAGTAGATATCAAACCAAAGTCACTAAACATGAATAAATGACCATGTTAAGTAGCCATGTGTAGCTAGTGTAGCTAGTGTAGTGAATACACTACAGTAAGTAGCTATGTATTGGAGATATTGATTCTGGGGCAGATCAACTGTTGGCTCTGCTCAGACACATGACAAAGAAATAAACACTGTGGCACACATCAAGGGCAAAATCTGAGCTCATATTGTATATTGTTCATCATTTTCCTGTTGTGCACCTTTTTGTGAAGCTCTTTTGTCAACAACAGTTGTTAGTAATGTGCTATATAAATACATTTGTTTTGATTTGATGACCAGGCTCTATTAAAGAAAAAATATTATTCCTCTGACCAGAAATAATAATAGTCATGTATAGTGTGGAATCTATATGTGTTGGACTTTGGAGCTCTGTAATTACTGTATTACTGCTAAACATAATTATCTGAAGGTATTTGTTCTAACCCACATTGCTACTAGTCATTAATGCGTCAATAATATCTAAGTGATGACGTCTCTGTTCTCATCCACATTGACACACATCATATTCAAAGTTCTGTCTGCCTTTGTTCATCTGGGGTTACAGTAATAAGAATAATATCTGGGGTTACAGTAATAAGAATAATAACTGGGGTTACAGTAATAAGAATAATATCTGGGGTTACAGTAATAAGAATAATATCGGGGTTACAGTAATAAGAATAATATCTGGGGTTGCAGTAATAAGAATAATAACTGGGGTTACAGTAATAAGAATAATATCTGGGGTTACAGTAATAAGAATAATATCTGGGGTTACAGTAATAAGAATAATAACTGGGGTTACAGTAATAAGAATAATAACTGGGGTTACAGTAATAAGAATAATATCTGGGGACCAATAATTATCTAAGATAATAATAGTCATATTGCCACAAAACCAACTGTACTCAGCAATAGGAAACTTTGTTTTAAACTGAAGGGGACGGTGTTTGACCTGACCTGGTCTTCCCTACTTAAGTGCGTACGGGTTAGGTGTGTTTGTGGCTCCACGCACACACTGCAGCTGGTGTAGTGCACGTGAGACACCACTCGCAAGTCCGCGGCAAGACCAAGTGCGAGAGTTCACGGTGTGCAGGGTGCTGTTGGTCCGAGCCCTGTTCTGGATCAAAAGCAGCGTCAGACTTCTGTGTCGGGCGCTTCTCCCGCACTCGGACAGTGTACCTCCTGGTCACAGATAGAGAGCTTTTGAATCTGACTTTTTATATTTAGAGAATGAAGCCTGCGCATGGATCCATGTGATCCATACACTGTTGAAATATGCGCCCGCGTTGTTTGTGCCGGAGGCACAGGACGCTGGATTTTTATTGTGTGCAGGAAAGAGTTGTCTCTGCGCTGACACCCTAAAAGCACTGCGCAATTGCGCACGCGCACAACTTAGAGGGAACATTGGTTGGACTGCACTCGGATCGGGTCAGAACATCCTGAGACTGTTGCAGATTCTGCCTCGTTCTCATTATTGTCAGTGTGAAAAAGTTACGTGTTTTTCACATGTGAGTCTGTTGAATACAAACTACACAATGTGCCTCTTGTTGTGTTAACGCTGTCTTTGTGCGTGTGGGTTGCGATGTTGAGACTTTGCTGCTATGACGCTGGACTTCTGCATAATTGTTTTTCTAAAAGATTGTTGTTTGGACCGTTCTTTTACATAACTTTGGTCCGCCATGGTTCTTTTTCATAACTGTGGTCCTCCATGGTTCTTTTACATAACTGTGGTCGTTCGTGGTTCTTTTGTGTAACTCTGGTCCCCCATGGTTCCTTATTCCAACTTGTGAAGGCACAGTTGTCCGCGGCTCACAGCGGTGGCTGAGTGGATAGCACTCTCGCCTCTCAGCAAGAAGGTCCTGGGTTCGAATCCCGGTCGGACCAGGGCCTTTCTGAGTGGAGTTTGCATGTTCTCCCTGTGTCCGCGTAGGTTTCCTCCGGGTACTCCGGTTTCCCCTACCACTAAAAATATGTACAATAGGTTTGGCATGTGCCTCCTATACTGGCCACCCCGCTCCCATCTCTTTGTGGAGCGAGAGGACAGATGCCCAAAAATAACAATTGTAAACCGCTTTGAGACTCCGATGTGCAGTGAAAAGGCAGTATATAAATAAAGATTACTTACTTACTTACGGTGAAAGCAAC
Organism: Knipowitschia caucasica; assembly: GCA_964034765.1. NCBI lineage: Eukaryota > Metazoa > Chordata > Actinopteri > Gobiiformes > Gobiidae > Knipowitschia > Knipowitschia caucasica. The sequence continues at coordinate 31,455,647 of OZ035832.1, forward strand.
AACATCAGTGGCTCATGTGAAACGGAAACGCGTTTCTTGCATCCTTTTTGTCCCTTATCCACCACTGTTTTTCAAGATGGCACATATTCACGGAGAGCACCCCTCTCTCATGGACATTTGTATGATAACTTGAGCACTATCCTCTCCTCCTTCCTACTTTATCCGTTTAGCATTATTAGAATTTTGACTGTAGTTTGTTCATTGCTATTTACCCGTTGTCCCATTGTCTGTTCCATGTTACGATGACGGGACATCTGGACCTGGCACCTCCATCTACACCTGCAGACTGCCCTGCCCGACCTGCCTGGGAGTTGTTCAGTCCTGCACTGGACCTGTCCACGTTCAACAGCCGCTGGTCCACGTTCTGTAGCTTAGGTCCTGGATCTATAGCCTGTCTGTCCGTGGGAGCGGATCCCTTTCTCAAACCATGGATCTCCCCGAGGTTTCTCACTTTTTCCCATTGTGTTTTTCTTATGACTAGAAGGACTGTGGTGATGATCCAGGACACTTTAACATTTTACAACATGTATGGAATTTTTTTATATACAGTATATATTTTTTAAATATGTGTTCTGTATTCTTTTTGTGTTTTAACTGTTGATTTTCTGATCTGTGTTGGTGTTTTCAATGGTTTTGTTAAGTCCTCTGAGATGACTTCTGTTGTGATTTAGGGCTATACAAGAATAAATTGTATTGATACATTACATTACATTACATTATCTACCCCTTTATTTTCCATTTCTGGGTCGGGGGGGGGGGGGGGGGGGGGGGTGGCAATCAGAGTTGCCACCCAAGTCTCTTAGCACCAGTCCCTCGCTGATCCTCCTGCAGGTGGTGGGTCTACGGGAAGATGGCTTCTCCGTCAGCAACGAGATGGCCTTGATCTTTCAGCGGGGGCTTCAGGCAATGTGGGGTTAAGTGTCTTGCCCAGGGACACAACGACAGCAAACATCAGTATTGTACATATTGTATTGTATTGTATTTATAAGTTCAATTCTAAACCTATGAATACAATAAAAAAAACATGATGGAGGTAAATATTCTTAAAAAGGTCACATTTGTTATTAGTTAACATGTTTTTGCATATGGAGCAGCTCATTAGTGTCCCCTACAGATGGGGTCAAATTTTGTAGTATTGGAGGGGTTCGAGGTCAATTTTGTCGTATAGGCATGAAATTTGGTACACATGTTCCTCAACTCAAGACATGAAATAAAAGTTATTATGGCCAAGCCCCCTGACAAACAGGAAGCCCATAAATTTCCCTTCAAAATGGAAAAATGAAAAATGATCCTTTTCACACATGTCGGTTGGAAAGCGACTCCTCCTCGGCCGTTTCACTGATTTGCCTCAAAATTGCTCCACATCATCTCAACACATGTACCGTCAAAATGACTTCAGGGAATTTTGATCAGTGAAACGTTGTTTGAGCAGCCGAGCGGCAAAATTTGATTTTTTTCCTGTTTGCACAAACAAAGTCTGATTTGCACAAAACTTGAATCCATTATTAAATTCCAGGGTTTAGGTCAGGTGAAAGTGAAAGTGGTGCGGGGAGTGCGCGCGGTGCGGGGAGTCGCGCGGTGTGGGGAGTCGGGCTGTGCAGCGAGGGCCGTTCGACGCCGCTTGCGGCTTTACTTTATTTCTTTCTTTCTTTTTTCTTCAGCGCCGTTTGAAATGTTTGCAATTTTGCACATACATCTGTTTTTCCCTCTTGATTCAAAAAGTCAATAGGGCCCAAGGCTTATTTTTTACCCTGTTGCCGTGGCGATTACAAACTCTCCCCATTCATTGGCTATGGTACTGTAAATGTACATCTCGCACAAACATCAAACCAGCCTCGGCCGTTTCACAGATTTGGCCGAAAATCACTCCACATCATCTAAACACATGTATCATCCAAATGACTTCAGGGAATTTTGATCAGTGAAACGTTGTTTGAGCAGCGGAGTGGCAAAATGTGACCTTTTTTCCCCATTTTGACGATAGAAACATAGCTCCCTTTTGCACAAACCAAGTCCGATGTGCAGCAAATTTGAATCGGTTGTTCAACTTTTGGGTTTGGGTACACTGAAAGTGTAAAACATTAAATTGCAGAATTAGCGCCCCCTACAGACTGAGTCAAGTTTTACATGGGTGAGAATGGCATTTACTAAGTCTGATTTGCGCTAAACTTGACTCGGTTGTTCAACTCCTGGGCCTAGGTCGCCTGAAAGTGTGATTGTCCCATTACCGCCCCCTACAAGCGGAGTAAAACTTTTACATAGGGGAGACAGCGCATATAGTTTTTCTGTTGTTTGATCTATATTTGACCCACTGAGCATGCACAAAAACTCACCATATTCTTTTATTATTATTTTTTCTGGCAACAAATGAAATATTTGGATGTCTTTGGTATAAAACTACAAAAATATTTGTAGGGGGCGCTATTATTCAAAGTAAATGGCCGATGTTTGCACATAAAAAGTCTGATTTGCTCAAAATTTGATTTGATAGTTCAACTCTCGAGCTTGGGTAAACTGAAAGCGCCCCCTACAGACTGAGTCCAGTGTTACATGGGGAGAATAAGGTTTAGTTTTTCAATAGAGACACACAATCATTGATCCTAGACATTCAAAATACACAGTGTCGCTCCCATCAGGGCTTTAGGAAGATGGTGCGTCACTTGGTCATCCAATAGAGACCCCGCAACTCGCACATGCGGTGGCTCGCACATGCGGTGGCTCGCGCAGTGCGGTGGCTCGCGCAGTGCGGTGGCCCGCACGGTTTGGGAGTCGCGCGGGGCGGAGAGTCGTAGCGGAGAGTCATAGCTGTGCGGTGTGGGGAGTCGCGCGGTGTGGCGAGGGCCGTTTGACGCCGCTTGCGCTTTAATTATTATTATTGTTGTCAGTCAAGCTGCATATCAAGACATTTTGCTGGGAGAGGTATGGAAACCTGAGTCTCTCCTCTTCCTACTTTATCTGTCATCATTCACACTTATTGTTTTTCACCCGCTGTCCTATTGTCTGTTTCATGGCGTGATGATGAGACCCCTGAACCAAAATTTAAAAAAAATACTGCACAGACTAAGATAATTCAGATGTTTTGTATGGTATGATTTACATATTTTACTGTGGGGGGAATTCAATAAACATTAGCTCAAACAAGAGATGCATCGAACCAGCATTTAGCAGCAGTGCTAATTTACACCTGTAGTCTCTGGGCAGGTTGTTATAAAACAGTAAAATAAAGTAGATGGATACATGAGCATACAGTACATGCATGTGTGTGTGTGTGTGCGTGCAAACACACACACACACACACACACACGAACAGTTTTCCTCTTTCCAAGAGCCATTTTTCTTCAGAGGTCCAAATACTTTTAGCCCAGTGCATGTGATGGCCTCAGGAGCAATTCTCTACTTTCCATCCATCCATTTTCTTCCGCTTTATCTGTTGCCGGGTCGTGGGGGCAGCAGTCTAAACAGAGACGCCCAGACTTCCCTATCCACACACACCTCCTCCAGCTCATCTGGGGGAATCCCAAGGCGTCCCAAGACCAGAGAGAGACACAGTTCATCGTGTCCTGGGTCTTCCCCGGAGTCTGCACGCTCTACTTTCCATAAATAAAAATGTATCGTATCCATGACAACAGATGTATCACAACAAAGTAAAATACCACAGACCAAACGTAGGTGTTCGGACGAGATCTTAAGAAAACTACTTGAATTTAACGTTTTATAATGTTTTTTTTTTCTACTCGCTTCATGTGTACGAGGTCTGCTCCTGTGATTTAGAATTTAGTCTGACGTGAGCAAAAAGTAAGACGACTGCGATATCTGTAGATTTAGATCTCGTTCTAACAGGATGTGGTGTAGTTTGAGGCCATGTGGTTAGGTGAACGATATGACAGGAAATTCACAAAGATAATGTAAAGATATACTTTTAGATGGTTTCCTAGACTAACACCTCTCTAGTCTCTAGCTACTTGAAGCTTGGAACTGAAATCTACCTGTTTGGGGAATCTCACTTTTAGGCACTTTTACCATAAAAACTGCATCTCAGCCAAGTGGTAAAGGCCTATCATTAGAAAAGTAGAAAAGTAGAAAATTTTTTTACAATAAATTTGCGTTATTAGAACTCCTAGATAGGTACAAAATTGCTCAAATATGGCTGAATGTGTCTTAATTTGAGAAATTTTGGACTGTGGACTGAACCTTAAAACCATATTCTCCAATGGGACAAAGCAAAATGATCTTGTTTTAAAAAGATACAAGAAATATCTCCCTTGGAATGAGAAAATAAAGTTCTAAATTTTCTCATAAGACAAAATGGCTTGTTTTAAGACAGTCAGAATGTGTTCAAAATAAGATAAACACAACTCTATTCAAACAATTATGACATTTTTTTGCAGTGCACATCTAAAAATAAGAAAAATGACAATGCTTTCTTCATGGAAAGACCATTAAAAGGTTAAAATACTTTGTCCATGAGATTTTTGGATTTTAAGTATTGACACGCAAGGATTTGACCACAGACTTAAGGATATTTCTTAATTTCATAAGAAAACATGAAGAAGCAGCGAACTATTACTTTCGCGCTCCTTATAGGCAAAGGGGGGTAAAGTGTCTTGCCCAAGGACACACAACAACAGCAGACACTGGGAGTAGGTGGAGAAGGTCTTGTGGTGGGCTCGAACCCATCAACTGAGCCACTGTCGCCCCCATATTTACAAATACAAAATACAATGTGAATGGATAGTACTGGGAAAAACAATTCCCAGTTTTTTCCCATGTTCCCGTCTCCGCAGACTTGGATTTGACTCTTTCCGTGACACTATGTCCCAAACTGCACCATCTCAGTTTGCATTTACTGCTGGTTACGCTACGTCTGAATAATTGATACAGATTCTATTTGAGATCCAGACTCAGACAAATGGTGCTGGGCCAAAGTAGACAATATCCCTCCTCTGCCTTAAAGGAGCTATACCCGTTTCTGCAGGATTTTTACAGTATGAATGTTTAGCCCCGCCTCCAACTCACTCACAGGTTTCCCATTTCCCCTATGCTCTCATCCCACGGAGCCATCTAGTTTTATTTGCGATCTGATACGTATGCTAACATTAGCATTAGCACAACTTAAGCTGTACAACAATCACTGATGAAATGGTACAAAAGCAACGCACTGCTAACATAACATATAACTGAAAGATAACAGACAGTCCGAGGCGGTCTCCCATAGACAAGTCTCTCCAGAGGATACGATGTAAGCTAGCTATGTTCACCCGGGCTTGACTTCTTCTTTGATCATTTTTTGGCTTTAGTTCCCTCTTCTCTTCCTCACTGTTGTGTCGTTGGGACTATTTAGCTGTGTCTGCAGTTACAGCCAGAGGAGATATAGCCAATTCTGCTAACATGCTATACTGTGTTTACCAGGGCTGCAGACGCTAGAGGAGGCGTGGCCTAGAGGAGGTGTGGCCTAGAAGGGGCGTGGCCTGTTTGTATTAGCACCGCCCCTTCGTTGTGTAAGTGGAGGAGAACCAGCGCCACGCAAAGTTTCTACTCAGCAATTTGCCTGAATTCATACACAGCTGAATCAATGAGCTCAAGATTTAATAAGACTTTTTTGTAGAAATACGTATATTTATCAACATTAAAAAAACAATTCAGGTATAGTTTCTTTAATAAGAGACCAATCCACAGACCACAGCCTCTGCACCAGTCATCTGCTCTCATCTATTTCCTCCTCTCTTTTACTTGTTCTGAGCGGCCAACACTATTTGGAGACCAGAAGTAATCTCGGACACCGGGCAGAGCGAGTATTAAAGCGGTGAAAGGGGCTGGAGCAAGATGGATGATCAGGCAGTGAACTAATAGTCAAGTTGGAACGAGATTTATCATTGTTTTTAGTTACACCTGCAGTGGACCCAGTGGTTAGAGATTCAGTTGGAAAAAGAAGAAGAAGAAGACTGAGAGAGAGAAACGATTAACATTGAGGAGAAAGACCCACCGAGAGAGACCAGAGAGAGATTAGAGAGAGACCAGAGAGAGACCGACCAGAAAGAGACAGGAGAGAGAATAGAGAGAGAGACCAGAGAGAGAGACCAGAGAGAGACCAGAGAGAGACTAGAGAGAGAGCAGAGAGAGACCAGAGAGAGACCGACCAGAAAGAGACAGGAGAGAGAATAGAGAGAGAGACCAGAGAGAGAGACCAGAGAGAGACCAGAGAGAGACTAGAGAGAGACCAGAGAGGCCAGAGACAGAGACCAGAGAGAGACTAGAGAGAGACCAGCGAAAGACCAGAGAGAGACCTGTGGATGGCATGATGGCTGAGTGGTTAGTGTTTTTGAATGGTTGGTGGAACAGACTGGTTGTCATTGTGCCACAGGCCCACTAAACATCCGACGTCCACTCAACCTCCAGATCACGTCAAAATCGCGTCGGTCGGTCGTGACCTTTTATTTACGTCCAAACGACGTCTGTGCAAGGTGCGCATCTGGACGTAAAACAATGACCTCCCATATACGTGGATATGACGTTCAATCCCGACCTCCCTTAGACGTCGAAAACAGGTCATCGGCTGACCGACGCAGTACGTCTTGATCTAGCAATACAATATATAGGCTGTGAAGCAATGCAAGTGTACCTGACGGTAGTGTAGTGGTTAAGCAAATGTGTGCAGCCTTGGTTACGTGAGTTCGAGCCCACGTGTGTGTATTATTATCTTTACATATTTGTTTTGATTTTTAACGAACAATTTTTTTCTGTTTGGTTAAAGACTAATAAACACTCAACATAGGATTACGTAGTGGCTAATAATAAAACTTGTGAATGTATGCATTTGTTGTGCTAACAATCTCAAGTTTGCAAATAAGGGGTGAGCACTTGAGATTGTATGCAAATGCATGGGTTCACAAGTTTTATTATTAGCCACTACATAATCTTATGTTGAGTGTTTATTCGTTTTTAACCAAACAGAAAAATTGTTCGCTAAAAACTAAAAAGTCAAAAGTTTTCCGACGGGGATTTGAACCTGCGTCGTTGGGACTGAAGTCTCATTACGCAACCGCTACACCACGGCCAGGCATTTATCCAGACTACTGTGACAAAATAATACATAACACCCTAAACAACCGACGCACACTTATGCGCTTTACAGCCTGACACGTGAGTCGCTCGGTCGAGGACCTGTTTTCCACGTCTAAACGACGTAAGGTGTGAATCTGGACGTAAAGCAATGCCTTCCCAGACGTTGATATGACGTTGAATCTGTACCTCTGTCGCTGCCCTGCTTTATTTAGCTACTTGGAATCACCCTCTCTAGTAAGTACACAGTCTGCACAGTTTTTAGATATAGATGTATCATTTCCACATTGAAAAGAGTTGGAGACAGAAAGTAAGTTGTTTTCTCACGTATACGTGGATTTTGTTAAGTATATTTTGTATATTATCTGTATTTTGAATTGCCAGTGCATGAATCTATTGAGAGTGAGGAGCTGACGTCATAGCACAGAGCCCCTCCCCGTCTCCGCCATGTTGGTAGGATCCCAGCGGCAAACACTTGTTGTTGTTAACTCGGTAGCAAAGGAGGTCGTCGCTATTTCTGTTTTACCATGCCTGGAGCTCATTGCTGTGTGAAAAACTGCTCCAGTACCTCACACAATAAGAAAGGAAAACGTAGGAACAACGGTTTACAATTTTTTAGGCTACCAAAATGGATACAACATCAGGGAGCGCAAGTGTCTGACCTGACGAAGAGACGCCGGATGGCTTGGTTGGCTGCAATAAGAAGAAAGGACCTTACTTTCGATCTCACCCCCAGTCGATGAGAGTGTGTTCTCTGCATTTTCACTCGGGTACGTCCTAAAATGTCTTTATGTTGTTTTTTTAAAGTTAAGAAGTGTAGGTTACCTAGCTGTTAATGTTGCAAACACTGAAGTGCATCTTAAGTTAGCTGCCTAGCTAACTATCTAACAAACTGTTGCCTCTATGAAAATGCTTAATGGCCAACCATTAATGTTAACTAAGAATATTTAAGTTTCTGCTCATTATCCTACCTTGTTGGTGGAATATGGGCACTCAAAGTGCGTTTGTCTCTGTCTCTTATGTTCTCTAAACCAGTGGTGCCCAAACTTTTTTTTTGTCTTGTGTTTCCACTACCCCCTGAGCCCTTTTATGAAACAATGAATAGTGTTACCTTCTTGTTTAATATTTCTTTAGATTCCAGATTGTTTAATAATCTTATTAATCTGATGTAAGTAAACCATTATATGAGATTATGAGATTGCTAAAAATAGTTGAGATTCTGTTCATGACATTATGCTACCTTGTTGCCAGTTTAAAGCATTGACTACATACATTATTCTGTTCTAGGTAAACCATCATATGAGATGTTGGAGAATCACCCTGACTGGACACCATCCTTGCGGTTAGGCCACAATAATGTTAAAGAAACAGATGGAGCGCGATATCAGCGGCAAGTAAAGCGCAGTACCCAGCATCTGGAGCAGTCATCACTCCCAGCCCAAGCCCAGCAGCCTCCATCGCCAGCCCAAGCCCAGCAGCCTCCATCGCCAGCCCAAGCCCAGCAGCCTCCATCGCCAGCCCAAGCCCAGCAGCCCCCATCGCCGGCCCAGCAGCTGCCTCAAGGAAGGATGAGGAAGCTCTCACCCTTCCAGCTTGTCCTATTGACTGTAATGCGCCTCAGATTAGACCTTCCATCTCAGAATTCACGTTGAGAGGGTGATTGGTGTTGTGCGCAACAAATTCAAATTCTTACATTCAACTGTACCTGTGCATATGCTTCTCAAATGTGAGGGTGAAAACCTAATGCCTTTAGATAAGATTGTCACTGTTTGCTGTGCCTTAACGAACATGTGCAAAAGTGTTGTTTGAGTGCCTTGTTCATAACTTATGAACCAACCAGAACCCCTCATGTCATCTGGATCCGAGTCCAGAGTCAGAACCAGACACGGAGAAGCTGCATTCAGCTTCTATGCTCCACATGTCTGGAACAAACTCCCAGAAAGCCTCAGATCAGCTGAAACACTCAGTTTGTTTACATCCAGGTTAAAGACCCACCTGTTCTCAGCTGCTTTTGAATATTTTTTATTCTAATGTACAAATCTGCACGGCTTCTTTTAATCTGGAATTACTTATCTGTTATCTTTTTCCTATGATTTTTTGTTTTTAAGTTAAAGTTTAAAATATGATATTGTTTTTCATATTTCAAACTATTTTTAACACATTAGAATTCTTAGGTTAGACTGTCCAACAAACTATGTGTTAAAAAAGGTTAAGATTCTTGAGTTTTAAAATAATAATTCAATTCTAAAATGTAAAGTTACTGTATATTTCACAATGGTTTATAAACTGCAAAAAGACAACAGTATTTAGTAAACTAAGTTTAAAAACAGGGAGATCAGCTTTAATATTTGGGACACTCCCATCATTTAGACACCTGTGATGTCATCAGTTGGAGTTGAGTTCAGGTGTGGGACCATGTGGGACCATAGGGACCATAGGAGCACACAGATGTTACCTGCTGCAGAAAGAGAGTTTAATGAGGCAGTATCACGGAGCGGCATATACGGTGTTTTTGAAATCTTTGCTCTGGGGTACTACTTTCAAAAAATGTTCGTTTACAACACCCCCAAACGACCGCCTCGTATGGGACCATACACTGGATTGATAAAGTATTTTTGCGTTTATGCTGAGCTTGACTTCGTGTGCCCCCCGACTGCGGCCAATGACATAAAATCTCCCCCGCCGCCCCATATTAATTTTTGATTAAAGTCTTCTCAGGTTTCAATGTCTGAGACTTTACTTCTCTCACTGTGCTGTTTGAATTGAGCCACTACAGTTGTTTATTTTTGTTATTGTTAGCTGCAAATATTAAATAATCCATTCATTGTGGCTAGCAAGCTAAACTAGCGCTTGCAACTCTATTCAATTACTTACTTTTTCTTATAAACTTTTAAAACCTGCCATATGTTTAATTAAAATACATTTACCTTTGCTAATGCAGTCTATTATTGTGGAAATCCATAGGCAGTATAATTTTCTTGCATTGTTGCTAAACTAATGTTCTGTTGCTTTGTATTCATATGTGTCATGTGGGTTTTGAGTCTTACAGGTGTCAGGACTGTGTTGAAGTGTCAGACTGTGTTGAAGGTGGTAAGACTGTGTTGGAAGGTCAGACTGTGTGGAAGGTGTCTAGACTTGTGTTGAAGGTGTCAGACTGTGTTGAAGGTTTGTTCAGGACTGTGTTGAAGGTGTCAGACTTGTTGAAGGTGTCAGACTGTGTGAAGGTGTCAGACTGTGTTGAAGGTGTCAGGGGACTGTGTTGAAGGTGCCAGACTGTGTTGAATGTGTCAGGACTGTGTTGAGGTGTCAGACTGTGTTGAGGTGTCGCTGTGTTGAAAGGTGTCAGACTGTGTTGAAGGTGCAGACTGTGTTGAAGGTGTAGACTGTGTTGAAGGTGTCAGACTGTGAGGTGTCAGGACTGTGTTGAGGGTCAGACTGTGTTGAAGGAGTCAGACTGTGAGGTGTCAGACTGTGTGAAGGTGTCAGACTGTGTTGAGGTTGTCAGACTGTGTTGAAGGTGTCAGACTGTGTTGAAGGTGTCAGACTGTGTTGAAGGTGTCAGACTGTGAGGTGTCAGACAGTGTTGACAGGTGTCAGACTGTGTTGATGGAGTAGATTGTGAGTGTGGTCAGACTGTGTTGTAAGGTGTCTGACTGTGTGAAGGTGTTCAAAGGTAAGATCTACACATTGATTGTTCTTCTGTATTTTTGTGTTTTTAGAATAAACCATTATTTGGTGTATTCTCTTTGAAAACATCTATCTTTCTCTCAGATTGTTCAGCAACTCACTCAAGATGAAGGAAAAGAGCAACAAGGGAAAATGCCTCGGAATGCCAACATTTTAGAGTAATACCAGGTAAGTAGCTTTCAGGGTCATTTGTCCATGTGCAAAACAAATGCACATTTGCATTGTTTTTAATGGATTTACTCAATGACCAAAGCCATATCCCAAGTTTCTCTGACGGAGTGGTCTTCAGTGTCTCGAGCTGATTTTTTTTATTTTTTTTATTTTTTTATTTAAGCAGTGCCAGGTTTGTACCACATGGTGATGGATCGATTGGTTTGGAGGTCATTAATAGAAAAGTTTATGTGTTGTTATTTCTCTTTGCCCACATAAGTTGAAACTAAAATGTTCCACATTTTCAGGTGCGTGCTTGGACCTTGTGATGAGAGACTGAAGACCAAGTGAGGTCACATGTTGAACTCAAATTCCTTAAATGCATTCTTCTGCCTTTCAGATGTGTTTTTACATATGGGGAACCTAGAGGTAGATTGTGCCTGTTTTAATACTGTTCCAAATCACAGGCGCTTACATCATTTTTTTTTTATTTTGGCGCTGAACTGTTCTGATACGTAGTGTTCATAATCACTGTGCCTGTGTGGCTTAACCTTGTACTTGGATGTAGAGAACATGATTTTTATTGCAGCTCCATTTGCTAGATAATTACTGATATACTTACTACTACCATAAATTGTTCTAATGATTTTTGAATGCTGTGTTTATGTTTATTGGACCAGAGGTCAGAACTAAATGATAAAGCTGCCATTTCATGATTCACTAAGGCTAAATCTGGAAATGTCTTCCTCCCCCCTTTTTTTTTCTTTTTTTTTTTTCCCCTTCCTCCCCCCATTGGAAATGTGAGGACAGGATTATTCTTTGACAACTGTTAAATATCACGGTGTAAAAACTTCTGTTTCTGCTTCACTCTGAGAGATTTTATGAGAGATTTTATTTGTATCTTTTTATTAACTGTCATATTTATAATTGTAATGCCTTGTTTGATTGTTTCTATCTTTTGTTCAGAGCTTTGGAGTTATCCTTTTGTTCATTGACTGTGCTTATACAATTAACCTTGCCTTGCTATTGCAAAAAAGTTTGTCTCGACCAGTGAGTGATTCTGCAGTGGTTAAAGTAGGTCAATAGGACTGTAAATGGACGTCATATAAACGTTACAATTAGTTTTCGGTCATATTAGTACGTAGTTGGACGTTCTGACCCGACCGGTTCTGTACCACAGTCAACATGAATTGGACGTGCATCAACGTAACATTTTGGAGGTTGAGTGGTGTCGTCGGGAAACGACGTCGAGAAAAGTTCATTCTGCACCCACCAGTGACTAATATTCTACGTCGGTCCAACGACGTTGAAATGATGTTGATTCAACGTCGGCTTGCTTAGTGGGAGTGTTCCTATTGTTTTGGAATGGTCCTTGTAGACTAAGAGCCACCCGTCTGATATTTCTTTTAAACATGGCTAATGACAGAGACTGCTTGATGTCCTCGTCGAGCTCATGCCAGATACGAGGGCCCTTGCAGCAGATACTAAAGTTGGTAGATTTTAGTCTTCTGTTTTTCCCTTTCAGTTTGTATTTCTCTCTTGTGTCGTGTTGGTGTGAGGCTGTGGTCAGAGGGATGAGCTCACAGAGTCTGGGATTTAATTTGTGGACAACACTAAATATTAGACAAGCGTTTTGATACAAGTTAATTTCAGCAAGTTTTAAGAGGCCATATCTGTGGAAGAGAGGGTCTGAAGGAGCATAAAATGTGGACCATGTAATAGCTCGTATAGCTTTCTTTTGTAATATCTGGAGTTTTGCAGTGTAAGTAGGATAGGTGTTGTTCCAGATCACATTACAATAATTTAAATGTGGTTCGAATGATTACAAATTATTTGTTGTTTGTGCAGCTTAGTCAAGAGTCCCTAATTGATGAAGTCGACTCAGATTCTGACGATTTAACTGTCAAGAAGAAACCTGTAAAAAAGTATGGAAAAAGAAAAATCAAAAACACTTTTCTTCAAGACTCGGAAAGTGACGAACCAAAGGCAAATAAGATTGTTATCATGCAGCTGCAAAAGAAGAAAAATGGGGGGCGAGTTTATAGCAAGAGACACTTCTGCCTCTACTGTTCAATGTCCTGCCACAAAATGTCCCGTCATTTGACTAGAAAACATGGAAATGAAAGTGACGTAGCCAGAGCATTGGCTCTACCTGTGAAATCTAAAGCACGTAAACTTCAGTTTGATTTGATCAGGAATAGTGGAAACCGTGAGCACAATTTTGAGGTTTTAAAGGCCGGCATTGGAACTTTAGTCCCAGCTAAACAGCCAAATTGCCCAGTTAAATCCAGTGAGTTTTTGCACTGTATAGACTGTGGGGCATTGCTTAAGCGAAAGTCGCTGTGGAGGCATGTGGCCAGGTGCCGGCTTTCACAGAAAGATGCCCAGGCTAAACCAGGTAGAAGTAGGGTCCAGTCCCTCTGCTCCCTAGCCCAGCCTGTACCGGAGGGCATCAGCAAAAAGCTGTGGTCTTTAATTTCGGCAATGCATCAGGATGAGGTCACGGGTGTTGTCAAAGCAGAAAAGGGGATTCTGAGACTCGGAGAGCACCTGTACTTAAAACACGGGCATGATAAGACTAAGCATGATTACATTAGGCAGAAAATGAGAGAAGTCGGTAGGTTAATTAACGAAGCAAAAACTGCAGGGAAACTGAAAACAATTAAGGATTTCTTTATTCCTTCCAACTTTAACCATGTGATTGATGCAGTCAGGTCTGTGGCTGGATATGATGAGGAAACAAATCAATACAAGACTCCATCCTTGGCCCTCAAACTCGGCCATAGCCTCAGAAAGCTAGCAGATATTCTTGAATGTGACTCAAAAATGGAGCATTGTGTTGATGAACTATTTATTAAAAACCTCCAACGAAGCCGGCTGCTTTTTGAGAAGAGGTGGGACGTCTGTGTTTCTTCTGCTGCCCTACAGACCCTCCGGCAAGCCAAGTGGAACACTCCGGACCTGCTCCCTCTGACTGAGGACGTTAGAGCCATGCATGCACATATTGAGGTATGTCGACCTGAATATGTGCAAACCCTAATAAGTGAGCCAACGTCTAAGCATTGGTCTAAACTGGCAGTTTTGACTCTTTGTGAGGTCATTATTTTCAATCGAAGAAGGGAAGGTGAGGTTTCAAAGATGCCACTGACAGCCTTTACCTTAAGAAGTAAGACTGGGATCCATTCTGACATTGCTCTGGGACTGTCCCAACTTGAGAAAAAGCTGTGTCAGCATTTTCAACGCATTGAAATTAAAGGGAAAAGAAGTCGGAAAGTGCCGGTTCTTTTGACTCCTGAAATGATTGCTTCGATGGAGGTGCTGGTGGAGAACAGAAGGGCCTGTTCCATCTCTGACCATAACCCATACTTCTTTTCCCGCCCGGGCGCAGACACCCACATCAGGGGATCAGACTCCCTACGCCAGGTAGCCAAAGAATGTGGTGCGGTGCATCCAGAGATGCTATCCTCAACCAAACTTAGAAAGCACATAGCTACTATGTCTACAGTTCTCAATATGAAAGAGAATGAGATGGACATACTTGCCAACTTCCTCGGCCATGACATTCGCATCCACAGGCAATATTACAGACTACCAGAGGGGACACTGGAGCTGGCCAAAATCAGCAAAGTGTTGATGGCCATAGAGCAGAGAAGAGTGACGTAATTCGAAGGAAAGAGCCTCGACCAGATACAAATTGAGCCTGAAGGTAATTCTTGATATTATTAAAATATGTATGATTTTTTTCCCCTAAAGGCCACTTGTATTTTTATTTTCTGTGCGACAGGGAGAGCAGTAGAGATCCTCTCACAAACGGACGGGCTAAAAGAAACTTCAAGCGGAGAACCTTCAACCATTCATCCAGATGCACCCCATGGTAGTGGCAGTGCCCCTTCTGGTAAGTGTACCAGGTGGGGGATTACAGCCAGGCTGCTTGGTCCTAACCCTGGGAGTGTATATTGCTAATATATTTTTATTTCTCTCCCTAGAACGTGTAAGAAAGCCATGGTCTGCATCTGAGGTGAAGGCTGTGGAGAAGACCATGACACCTTTCATACAGACTGGAAAGGTCCCTGGGAAGTCTCACTGCCTGGCCTGCATTAATGCCTCACCAGATGACCTTAGACATCGGACATGGAGTGGCATTAAATTCTATGTCAAAAATAGAATCACTGCAATTCGAAAAAAAAATCTAAAATAAAATTCCTTTAAAATAGTTGTTTGGTTTCTATTGACTGTTTTGTATTACTTAAAGTAGTCCCAGTAAAAAAAGATTATGTCTATGGGTCCCATTCTGAACGGCCCTGTCAAAGGGACCCACCAGGTAACAAAAACGTGTATGTGTGTGTATGCATGTGTGTGTGTGTGCATGTGTATATGTGTGTGCGTGTGTGTGTGCATGTGTGTTTGTGTGTGTGTGTATGCGTGTGTGTGTGAGCATGTGTGTATACTGTATGTGTGTGTGTGTGCATGTGTGTGTGTGTGTGTATGCATGTGTGTGTGTGCATGTGTACAGTATATGTGTGTGCGTGTGTGTGCATGTGTGTTTGTGTGTGTGTTTATGCATGTGTGTGTGTGTGCATGTGTATAAGTGTGTGTGCATGTGTGTATACTGTATGTGTGTGTGTGTCATTGACTGTTGTGCGATCCCTTTCCAAACCATGCGCAGGTTTTTCTTGTTTTCTCTAATTATCATAATTTTCCTGTGGAAAATTGTGTGCATCTCGTGCATGTTTGAAATAAATAAAATAATAAATGATAAAAATAAAATGGTGAGATTATAAAAAAAAGGCTTAAACCCTAGTCCCTCTGTGTGTGTGTGTGTGTGTGTGTCAGGGTAGCTACAGGCACCAGTAGCTCTCCAGCCCCTTTCAGGTGGCTCCCCAAAGCATATAGAATTCAATATATCATTCAATATCTATTATAAATATAAAAAGACCTTTGAGAACCAGGAGGGACTGGAGCCATGTTCATCGACTTCAATCTGTGCTTCTGGAAAAGTCTTTGGTTTAACTCTTTTACAGAAAACAGTTCAAAAATGGCCTTAGTAAATACAGGAGTTCCACAGGGCTCGACTCTGGAGCCACTACTTTTGTTTTTAGATCTACACAACTACAATACAATACAATACAATTTATTCTTGTATAGCCCTAAATCACAACAGAAGTCATCTCAGAGACTTAACAAAACCATTGAAATCACCAACACAGGTCAGAGAATCAACAGTTAAAACAAATAAAGAATATAGAACACATGTTGATAAATGTCCATACATGTTGTAGAATGTTAGAGTGTCCTGGATCATCACCGCAGTCCTTCTAGTTGGACACTAACTGTCCAACAGACCCTCCTAGGACTGACCTAAAATAAAAAGTGTAAAATCCACTTGTTTTATACAAAAGTCAGATTCAAGACTTCAGACGGATCTTTACCTGGTCCAGCTCAGCACAACTTCATTATGAACAATAAAAACACATTCATTATGAACAATAAAACCACGTTCATTATGAATAATAAAAACACGTTCATTATGAACAATAAAAACACATTCATTATCAACAAAATAAAAGCAAGTTCATTATGAACAATAAAAACAAGTTCATTATGAACAATAAAAACAAGTTCATTATGAACAATAAAAACACATTCATTATGAACAATAAAAACAAGTTCATTGTGAACAATAAAAACACATTCATTATGAACAATAAAAACACATTCATTATGAACAATAAAAACACATTCATTATGAACAATAAAAACACATTCATTATGAACAATAAAAACAAGTTCATTATGAACAATAAAAACACGTTCATTATGAACAATAAAAACACATTCATTATGAACAATAAAAACACATTCATTATGGACAATAAAAACACATTCATTATGAACAATAAAAACACATTCATTATGAACAATAAAAACACATTCATTATGAACAATAAAAACACGTTCATTATGAACAATAAAACACATGCATTATGAACAATAAAAACACATTCATTATGAACAATAAAAACACATTCATTATGAACAATGAAAACACGTTCATTATGAACAATAAAAACACATTAATCATGAACAATAAAAACACATTAATCATGAACAATAAAAACACATGCATTATGAACAATAAAAACACATTAATCATTAACAATAAAAACACATTCATTATGAACAATAAAAACTTCTCTTTTCAAACACCTGTGTCCAAATAAACAACATTTATCCCTATATTTGTCTGATGGAAATAAACTCGAAAGAACCTCCTCCCACCTCCTCCTTCTCTTGCCTCCTCCCGCCTTCTCCCACATCTTCTCGTCTCCTCCCTCCTGCTTCTCTTACCTCCTCCCGCCTCCTCCCACCTCCTCCTTCCTCCTCCCACCTCCTCCTCCCACTTCCTCCCCCTTCCCCCACCTCCTCCCTCCTCCTCCTGCCTCCTCCCACCTACTCTCACCTCCTCCTGCTTCCTCCTGCCTCCTCCCATCTGCTCCTCTTACCTCCTCCCTCCTCCTCCTGCCTCCTCCCATCTGCTCCTCTCACCTCCTCCCTCCTCCCACCTGCTCCTCTCACTTCCTCCCACCTCCAGGAGGAGGAACCAGGAGGAGTGATGAGGCCAGGAGTAGAATTTAGAATCTTAGTAACATTGATTTAATTGTACATAATATATCTTTATTTTCACTGTTTTCCTTCCTGTTTGCACATTTCCTGATTATTCATTACAAGATCAGTAAAGTTTATTTTATTTTTGCAGATTTTAAGACAATATCAGATCTTTTAAAATAAACAGAATAAAGCTTTTCTGACTCAAAAAACTAAATGTTTGTATATAATTGTGACTTACACCTAACATCTTTCAAATCCAACACATGCAATATTTACATTTTCAAATACACAGAAAATAATGATAAATCCACATTTGAAAAATATGATATTATTAATATATTGTGTTTTGTTTCGCAGTGGATTGAAGTGAAATGCAGCTCGCGGAAATTCAATTTAGAAGACGTCAGCCAAAAGCTACCCCCTCCAGGCCAGCTCGCATCCCCAGCCTATCGCACAGCAAACGCCCCCTTCCAATCATCCGTGCCGGCCAGGCAGCCGCTTAAAAGCGGAGAAACTCCCACTTCACGGCCTTCTCGAAGCCTCGCAAGCCCTCGAAGCCTTGCAAAGAATCGTTCTGGAGGAATCACCTTCGTCTACTCACGCTACTCGTGCGTGTCCCTGGTGTCCTCCGTCTGCTGCGTTGTGGTCTGCTCCTCCTCCGCGTCCCTGCACCTGCTGTGGTTCGCGTGTCTCCACTGCTCTCCTCCTCCGCGGGTTCTGTGCTGCTCGTTCCTCGTGGTCTGCTGCCGCGCGCAGACGGTCTGGCGGTGCCGTGCGTGTCCCTGCCTCCGTCGGCGGTGCCGCGTTGTCCCGTTGCTTTTCCCAAGTCTCCTGGCATGTGTGTGTGTTGACCGCGGACGGATTAATCCCAGGTCACTATTGTTAAATGATTGTATTAAATTCGTCTATCTGCGGGAGGAAGAAGGGGCCATGCATTTAAATACCTAATTGAATACCAGTGACCTAGCTAACTAAACTGCAGTTGTTGCATTTGAAAGTGCAGCAGAAAGAAAAAGGGCCCAATGTGAATCTGCAATGGGCGTGAAGTGGTGTTGGAGCTAATGAACGCGTGGAACAGTGATCGTTCATGCGTATCTGCCATAACCAAAGCAGAAGATGGCTCCAGGGGACGTCTGTATTCGCATGGGAATGTTTCGGATTCGGGTTGATTTATTTCCTCAGGCTGTTAAACAACCGTGGGCATGGTTCTCTGACCGCCGCCGCTGCCGGTCCCTGCTGCCGTTCCTACTGATGCCTGATCCCGCTGCTGCTGTTCCTGCTGCCGCTCCTGCTGCTGCCCGTTCCTGCTGCTGCTCCTGCTGCTGTCTGTCCCCGTTGCCTGCTCCTGCTGCTCCTACTACTACATGTGCCGCTGCCGCTGTTCCTGCAGCTGCCGCTCCGCAGGCTCCCAGGCTGCACCCGTCTCTACGGCTCGGCTCTTTCAGACACGTATGTAACCTGGCTCACGGAGACAAGCGGCGCACACTGGCGTGACACGTCTGTTGTTCGTATGAATCTCATTGTGGTGCTGCTGCTCCTGCTAATGCTGCTCTGCTGCTTCATACTGCTACCGCTACTGCTGCTACTGCTGCCGCTGCTGCTTCATACTGCTACTGCTGCCGTGCTGCTGCTGCTTCATGTACTTCGACATCTCTCTTCACTTCGCATCTCTTTTACTGAAACACTAAACAGCTACAACAATATTCTACTGCTGTGGCTTTGATACAGGATCATTGCTGTTATTATCTACAGATGCTGCAGCTGCTGCTGCTTCTTACTGCTACTGCTGCTGCTGCTGCTGCTTCATACTGCTACTGCTGCTACTGCTGCTGCTTCATACTGCTACTGCTGCTACTACTGCTGCTGCTGCTTCATTTACTTTGCCATCTCTCTTCACTTGCATCTCTTTTTCTGAAACACTGAACAGCTACAACAACATTCTACTGCTGCGGCTTTGATACAGGATTATTACTGTTATTTTCTAAGGATGCTGCTACTGCTGCTGCTGCTGCTGCTGCGGCTTGATACAGGATTATTGCTGCTATTACCTGAGGTTACTGCTGCTGCCGCTACTGCTACTGCTACTGCTGCAACCCACTCTCTCAGAAGCTTATCCTGCTTCTAATGGACGCAGCCCGGCTGAGTATGCCGCGCTGCGCTGGACTCGCACCTATGCTCCCAGGGTCGCTTCGGCGGTCATGCTTCATCTCTCTACTAATCTTCTGATCTATCAGATGCAGCTGGCCAAGTAGCTGCGCTGAGCTGTCAATCGGACTCCTAATCAAAGGCATCCATACCTGTATTCTTCACTCTTCTGATCGCAGGCTCCCCATCACGCTGCCCATCCTGCAGCGGCTCTGAGCGGCACCGAACTCCGGCTCATCTTCCAAGTACATGTCTGCCCTCCTCGCAGCATCTTCCTGCTCGCCTTCTATGGCTTCTCTGCATAAGCGTTTCACTACTGCTCACTCAACCTTCATGCGGTCCGAGACGCGGCTTTCCCGACCATCCTACTATCCTGATTATCTACTCTCCAACCCAAGATTCTAAGCGTAGGGGCGCCTGCAACGTCAATGGCCCTCTTCGATATGTCTCTGCCCCTACAGGTCTCCGCTTCTACACGGACGTGCCCCTTCCGTGGGTTTTGGGGGATTCTTCCAGGACCATTGGGTTGCCGGGCCGTGGCCGCTACCTTCCACCGGAGCATCTCCTCTGCCCTACACGAGACATTCCCAGTGGTCGTGGCCTGCGCGCCGTGGAATCACACGTGGCAGAGAAAGAGGATCTCTGTCATGCGTGATAATCTCGACGTAGTGGAAGCATTAAACAAAGGTCGCTCTTCTCACCCAACATAATGTCCCCTGACCATTTCAACCTCCGTCTCAAACATTCAAAAATCAAAGGAGCCTGCAATATAGTAACAGCTCGCTCCGACACATCTCTCTGCCCCTACAGGTCCATGATGCGTTACACTCGCCTCCGCGGCAAAAAGGAGATTTTAACGGACCTCTAATTCTCACTCCAGACAACCTTCCCACGACAGCAACCTGGTTCAGAGCTCAGCTAAGATCCCTACTGCTCCTCTGCAATTGTCTCCCCAGCTCCATACAGCCCACTCCTTCAGGATAGGCGCTGCCACGCGCGCGACCTCGCTGGGGCTCCCCCACACCTCTCTGCAACAGCTGGGGCGCTGGTCCTCTTCGGCTTTCTCCGCCTACATCAGGCCAGACGCGTCCGCTATCCTGGCTGCACAAACGTCTACTGGCTTCCTCGTAAGCGCCCAGCAAAGCAATACGAAGCAAAGTAAGTGAAGCAATAAGTTCTGGTGGCGGCACGCACTTTTCTCAAACACTCTCCTCTGCCGCAGGGTCTGACGGAACGTGATGCGAGCGCTCACGTTCCCAGCGCGGAAAGATAGCCCTGCTGCAGCGTCTGGTTGATCGTGATGCGAGCGCTCACGTCCCAGCGCTCAAAGATAACTCTGCTGCAGCGTCCGGTTGATCGTGATGCGAGCGCTCACGTCCCGGCGCTCAAAGATAACCCTGCTACAGCGTCTGGTTGATCGTGATGCGAGCGCTCACGTCCCGGCGCTCAATAACCGCATATAACGGTCACAGCATATAGCGATAGCGGTCACAGCATATAGTGATAGCGGTCATAGCATCAGTGATAGCGGTCATAGCATCAGTGATAGCGGTCATAGCATCAGTGATAGCGGTCATAGCATCAGTGATAGCGGTCATAGCATTAGCAATAGCAGTCACAGCATAGCAAAAAATGGTTAGCGCATAAACGGTCACAGCATAGTGATAGCGGTCACAGCATAGCAAAAAATGGTTAGCGCATAAACGGTCACAGCATAGTGATAGCGGTCACAGCATAGCGATAGCGGTCACGACGTCTGTCCCCTGCAAAACAGGCTGCAAAACTCCATCAACACACAGCCTTTTGGGGATTGTGCGCGCACTATCGCAGGAGCCTCTCCGACTGAAGGCCGCACCGGGGCCTAGGGCGCCAAACCACCTCTCATTAAAATACTCAAAAGCATTATCGCTTTCTCGTCTCTCCAAATTGAAATGCAGCTCGCGGAAATTCAATTTAGAAGACGTTAGCCCCTTCCAATCATCCGTGCCGGCCAGGCAGCCGCTTAAAAGCGGAGAAACTCCCACTTCACGGCCTTCTCGAAGCCTCGCAACCACCGCCTCCCCTCCTCCTCCTCTTCACCCTGCCTCCAATCTGCCTCCAATCTGCTTCCTGCTGCCAAAATGCCGCCACCAGTGCCTAGGTCCCGGGGGATTGTGCGCGCTCTATCGCAGGAGCCTCTCCGACTGAAGGCCGCACCGGGGCCTAGGGCGCCAAACCACCTCTCATTAAAATACTCAAAAGCATTCTCGCTTTCTCGTCTCTCCAAATTGAAATAAATATTGTACATTTTTTTAAGGGGCTGAAGCAAGAAGAACCGGAACAAGTTCTTTGTCTCTAACATTTCTAACATTTCTGAAATCGCTAAAGTTGTTTGTTGTTTTTAATTTGGTAAAGGAGGAATCACTCATTATCAGTTGGTCTGAGTTGATTACAGTTTTTGTGTCCAATATGAGCTCTTGACAGGCTCTTTATATTACATTATATTCATTAACTTTGAGAAACATAAGGTTTTAAGTCTCAGTTTGGACCTGGTGCTTCACTGGTCCCTCACATCATGATGGTCCACCCCCCTTCCCCCTCTCCCCTCCTCCCCTCCCTCCCCCTCCTCCCCCCCCAGAGGTCTGTGAGGCGGATGGAGGTGTAGAATCGTCCCGTATGAACGTGGAGGTGAATCTGGAGTCACACTTTTCTCAGCGAGCGCCGGAGCAGCAGCAGCAGCGAGCCGTGACGCCGGAGACACCATCAAAGAGCTCTCTCTCTTTAGCTCCAGGTCCCAGTGTGTGCTCTCTCTCTTTAGCTCCAGGTCTCAATGTGTGTTCTCTCTCTTTAGCTCCAGGTCTCAATGTGTGTTCTCTCTCTTTAGCTCCAGGTCCCAGTGTGTGCTCTCTCTCTTTAGCTCCAGGTCCCAGTGTGTGCTCTCTCTCTTTAGCTCCAGGTCCCAGTGTGTGCTCTTTCTCTTTAGCTCCAGGTCTCAATGTGTGTTCTCTCTCTTTAGCTCCAGGTCCCAGTGTGTGCTCTCTCTCTTTAGCTCCAGGTCTTAATGTGTGTTCTCTCTCTTTAGCTCCAGGTCTCAATGTGTGTTCTCTCTCTTTAGCTCCAGGTCCCAGTGTGTGCTCTCTCTCTTTAGCTCCAGGTCTCAATGTGTGTTCTCTCTCTTTAGCTCCAGGTCTCAATGTGTGTTCTCTCTTTAGCTGCAGGTCCCAGTGTGTGCTCTCTTTCTTTATCTCCAGGTCCCAGTGTGTGCTCTCTTTCTTTATCTCCAGGTCTCAGTGTGTGCTCTCTCTCTTTAGCTCCAGGTTGCAGTGTGTGCTCGCTCTGTATCTCCAGGTCCCAGTGTGTGCTCTCTCTTTAGCTCCAGGTCCCAGTGTGTGCTCTCTCTTTAGCTCCAGGTCCCAGTGTGTGCTCTCTCTTTAGCTCCAGGTCTCAGTGTGTGCTCTCTCTCTTTAGCTCCAGGTCTCAGTGTGTGCTCTCTCTCTTTAGCTCCAGGTCCCAGTGTGTGCTCTCTCTTTAGCTCCAGGTCCCAGTGTGTGCTCTCTTTCTTTATCTCCAGGTCTCAGTGTGTGCTCTCTCTGTATCTCCAGGTCCCAGTGTGTGCTCTCTCTGTATCTTCAGGTCTCAGTGTGTGCTCTCTCTCTTTATCTACAGGTTCAAATGTGTGCTCTCTCTTTGTTTCTCTTTGATTAATAGTTTGTACAATGGAATTAGATCATGTTGTTGCCATAGTAACTCAGAGAATAGATTTTAATGGAGCTCTGGTTTGTTACAAGTCTCTCCGCGGCCTCTCATCTGTGTTAGACATGTTAGAGCACAGGGACTGGCCTCCTGCTGGGACTCTGAGGAGCACAGGGACTGGCCTCCTGCTGGGACTCTGAGGAGCATAGGGACTGGCCTCCGCTGGGACTCTGAGGAGCACAGGGACTGGCCTCCTGGGACACTGAGGAGCACAGGGACTGGACTCCTGCAGGTCCCAAAGTCAGGACTAAAATGAGGAGGCAGTGTTTCAGATTTATTCACCTACAATCTGGAACAGTCTTCCTGAAAATGTGAGACAGAGTTCTTCTTTTAAACTCGTAGAGAATAGAATAAGGCATTTTTTAGTTTATTATTCTTGTTTTTCACTTGGCAATAAAAATAATTCTGATTTTGATTCTGACGTACAGACACAGACACAAGAATACACTTTCCCCCTTCTGTACAAACTGAGCGGCCGGTTTTTGAGGAAGTCTCACTGTTGATTCACTAACAGCAGATCAGAAAATCAAATGAACACAGGAGCCAAAAGACCACAGGGAGCAGGACAACCTCCATGAACTTTAGTTAATGTTCAGCAGAAGTCAAAAGTGCCAACACGGGTCCACACGACACGCCAACCTTTCCCCTGCTTCCTTCAACACATGTTAAGAAAACGATCTGTGCATTTAGCGTCACAGAAACTACGTCCGGAGTGTTTTTGTGACTTCAATCTGGATCCTGCGAGAAAGTCTGAAACGTCAGAGTTTGATCTTTTTTTAGAGTTTTGTCTGAACTAAAGACTTTTATCTAAAGATTCATAGGAACAAAATAATTAGTGATTTAGAAGGAAGGAAAGCTCTTCAGAGTTTACTATTCTGGGCGGCACGGTGGCTGAGTGGATAGCACTCTCGCCTCTCAGCAAGAAGGTCCTGGGTTTGAATCCCGGTTGGACCAGGGCCTTTCTGAGTGGAGTTCGCATGTTCTCCCCGTGTCTGCATAGGTTTCCTCCGGGCACTCCGGTTTCCCCTACCGCTAAAAACATGCACAATAGGTCTGGCATGTGGCTCCTGTACTGGCCCCGCTCCCATCTCAGGTGGTATATAAATAAAGATTACTTACTTACTTACTACTATTCATTCAGGTTAGGGTTAGGGTTAGAGTTGTAGGGTTAGGGTTTTGTGCGACAGAAATACATTTTAGTTTGTTTTCATTTTGAGAAAAATATTGTCACATAATCACATAAAAATTAAAAACATTATTATTTTTGTCGATTAAACCAAGAATCTAATTGTAATTAATCCAAATCCCTGTAGTGGCTGCTGTGACTTTAAAAAACAAAATAAACTGTAAAAGGAAATCCATCTTGTGTCCTCAGGTCTGGAGCCTCGAGCGGCGTCTCCTCAGGGCGCACACAGAGTAAGTCAGTCATATTTATTAATATAGCACAATCCACATTCCACAGTCACACAAAGCACTTTAGATTCTGGAGTGTTTGGAGAGATTTTGTTCAAATCTCTCCACACACATTAATTCCTATTGTACATGTTTTTAGTGGTAGGGGAAACCGGAGCACCCAGAGGAAACCTACACAGGCACGGGGAGAGCATGCAAACTCCACACAGAAATGCCTGGAGGTGGAATCAAACCCAGGACCTTCTTACTGTGAAGAACAAGACCTGATAATGATAATAATTGTTTTCATGCTCTCCATATTCAGTTACAAAGTTTGAATAATGAGGGAAAGTTCCGAAAGGTCTTTGAAAGAGTCCTCGGGTCTGGAGCCTCGAGCGGCTTCTCCTCAGGGTGCACGCAGACAGTGAGTGAGGAAAGGCCTGGAGGTGGAATTGAACCCAAGACCTTGTTGCTGTAAAGGACAAGATGGACGCTAGCCACTGCACGAAAAGGACCAAAACTCCTCTGACCAGTTTGATAATCCATTAAATTTAGAGCACATTTTGAAATACAGTGGGTTTTTAAAATTAAGTGTGTTTTTTTTATGTTTTCCTTATTCCTGTACTTATTATTCCTGTACTAAGCTCTTTTACTTCTAAAACTTCAAACTTCCTAATTACTGGTTTTCGTTTCCGATTAAAGCCTCCGTTTGCTTCCACCTCCTTCTCTCTGAGCGGGAAAAGCCAATCAGCAAAATGAGATTATCCTCAGTGTGTCCTGCTACAAAAAACATATGTGGTGACGGACGCACACACAGAGAGAGAGACACACACACACACACAGAGACAAACACACACACAGAGAGACACAAACACACAGAGACACACACACACACACACACACACACACACAGAGACACACACACACGCACACACACACAGAGACACACACAAACACACAGACACACACACACAGAGAGACACACACAAACACACACACAGAGACACACACACACGCACACACACACAGAGACACACACAAACACACAGACACACACACACAGAGACACACACACAAACACACACACAGACAGCAGCGGTGGAACAAAGGTTGGTGTTTGTTGTTTTGACAGAGTTGTGTTTCAGTTCCTCCGAGTGTGTGTCCGTCTTTGAAGTGACACACACACACAATACACACACACAACACACACACACACACACACACACACACACACACACACACACACACACACACACACACACCACACCAGCACCGAGATTCAACAAAACTACAAAGAGTAAGAGGGGAAGGATTAAAGCAGCGCACCCGAATGTACAGATGTTTACTGGAGTTTTTCCAACTCATTCAAACATTTTCATTCATTCAAACTTATTTATTAGGTATTTTTACTCAACACAATTAAAGTAAATTCAATATAAGATAAACTTTAAGAGCAGCTGCCATCTTCCTGTGGATCCGACTGGTGCTCTGAGAGTTGGGTGCAGCTCTGATTGTCGTCCCTTGACCCAGAATACGGCCCAATCCCAATACCCACACTGCACCCTACACACCTCTACAAAGTGTGCATTTGTTTGAAGTGCACGCAAGGGTTCGAGTGCGCAGGTTACAAGTGTGCAAAAAAGGCGGAATTGGGACAGTGAACACTGAGTGCAGGCTACGTCATCGACTCGGCAAGAGATGGTAATTTTCAGACCTAAACTTTATAATAATTAAAGGTAATTTTGTCTTAAATTGAATGTTATATGAACGCTTGCTTTAAAAAGTTATTAAATTGTTAAAATACAATGTCCGTAATTCTTCATCAGACGTTTATGCTTCTTTCCAAGAAACATAGCAAAACTTATTTACACACATTCAGCATATATATTTCAAAACATACATTTAAATGCATTTTTCCGACGTTTTGGTGTGTACCGCAAAGAATTATGGGCAATATCCTTTGCCAGAGTCCGCATGGATGCAGGCTACGGCGAAGTGTGGATCAGGGGTGCAAAGGGGGCGTGGCCAAAGACATCCCTGGAGAATTGGGACACCCTACGCACTCGCACCCTTTATCGGGAACGCGCAAATGAGGGGCGCAAGGGTGGAAGTGCGAGTATTGGGACTGGGCTTAAATAATACAGGGGATGAAAATGAATGAATGAATGAATGAAGATAAACGTTGTTGATCTTACAATGGAGAAATGTACATAGATAGTATCCCTCAGATTGTGATAAATGATAGGAAGTGTGCAAACATGTGAAAGGTTAAAGATATAGTGTCTTTAGTGCTGAGGCGTCACACCCAATTAGGAATTATGTTATGAATGTGTGGTGGATAAAGGTTCATGGATGGAGTTTGACAGAGTGACTTTGAGCAGTGTCAGCAACATCCATCTTACTGTATATATACACTAATGTACTTCATGTATATATATTTTTGTTCATGTGTCAACCCCTGTATCTTCTTTAGTGTTACTTCCTGTTTCCTGATGCCCTGCCCTCACGTGTGTCACCTGTGTGTCGTCAGTATTGCATTTAAACCCTAAGTGTTCCATCACTCCCTGTTCTGTCGCTGTCTGTTTCAATTCTTGTCCCTGTTTAGTTTAGTTTTGTAGTGCTTTCCCTGTATTTTTATTAAATCCATTATTTTGCAGTTCTGTGTTTTGGGTCTTCCTTGTTTTTCACGCACAAGACTCTAATGTACAAAATCAAAATAATGTCTTTCTCATACTAATGGCAGTGTCTGTGCACAGTGCTGTAGTGAATATTCATTTGGGAATAAGTGATGTTTTGTCTTTTGTTTGTTGTCGGTTGATTTGCTGAAACAATCTGATTTAAACACAATAAAAACAGGCTTTTGTGTGATGCACTTCTCATCACGGCTCAGATAACGACATTCTAATCAAACAATGAGCTAAAATAAAACACGTAAACAATGCCTGCTGTTGTGTTTATGAAAGATTATATGATACTGAGCAAAACATTCTAAAATTAGAATCATATCTGCAACGGAGGGTCACACCAGAATACAGTAGTGTTGACAAAACTGAGACGGAAACCTCAAGAATAACTCTAACAACTTAAACCACGAGACTCTAAAACAATAGAAATGTTCGTCATCTGCTGGTGGTTCGCAGAACTGATAACATTTACATTATAATAACAGGTGATGATCCAGGACATTTAACAACGTTTAGAGTCTGTGCGTTATCCCTGTACGTTAAAGGATTTTTATTTAAATGTCTAGAGTGCCTCGGATTTTTCTCTTTTCCTCTTTCCTCTATCTCTTTTCTTTCGTGGACAATTCAATCTGGAAACACTCGAGATGATGAGTGCATTAGAATATTTGCTCATCACGATGTCACGATGCAAGAATAAAGTCTGAATGCAGACTTAGATTGAGGACTATTAGTAATGTTTATGTAAGTAATGTTTACCTATACTTTATTTGCTAATATATTTATTAATACGTTTTGGTGAGTAGACCCCGGCAGGAAAACTGCTGACGTCTGCAGAAGGGAGTTTAATAGAAATGATTAGCTTGCGACCCACCGGGGCCTAGAACTTCGAGGAGAAGAAGCTGAGCCGAAGACATGACATGATGCTGCACTGAAGAGAAGGTGATGGGGAGGAGGAGGGTTGCTGCTCGAACAGAAGCTTGAGTTGCAGAGAACTGAGAGGCTCTGATTAAATACAGCCATGATGAGCTCACGTTTGTTACTGAAGCTGAGAATGAGGCTGAGCTCAGGGCAGGTGTGTAAGATAAGATAAGAGTTCCTTTATTCGTCCCAAAGTGGGGAAATGTTGAAGAGGGAGGGGTCAGTGCAAAGAGGGAGGAGTCTGTGCAAAGGGGGAGGAGTGAGCGCAAAGAGGGAGGAGTCAGTGCGAACAGGGAGGAGTCACTGCGAAGAGGGAGGAGTCAGTGCAAAGGGGGAGGAGTCAGTGTAGAGGGGGAGGAGTCAATGCAAAGGGGGAGGAGTCAGTGTAAAGGAGGAGGGGTCAGTGTGGCAGCATGACGCATCTTCCAGTCTGAATTTGTGCTTCATTAAAGCTTCATTAAAGCATACAAAGAAAATCATCAAAAATATTCAAAAGCCTGAATTTACATAAAATCTATAAATCATGTGTAAATCATACATTACATTAAACATTGATGTTTCTTTTGCGATAATCTACAGAGTTATTTTTAGAGTGTCTGATATCTGTAATCTCTGAACTCTGTGACCGTTTGACATTAACTTTGTTGACTCTGTGTCTGTCCTTCACTGATGCTTGTTATTCTACACATACATTCCTCGTCCCGCTCCTTGCAGACACACCGGCCTTGTGGACATTTGCTCCTGACTCAACTTTGATGAACCCGACTGAGGAAGTGAAGGACAATCTGAGTATCATTATGTGAATTATCATTCTCAGTTTCATTCTCAAACAAACAGCATAAAACAGTTTCTATGGACCAGGATCAAAGAGAAAATGTCGATCTTCAGCACTGGCCCCAATGGTACTGACTCTCTCACTCCAGGTCTGTACTGCATGTGTCTTGCCTCAGGGCACAAAAACAGTCATAGATATAAATGCAAACTGCTGCAAAGGTCTCCCTCAAAACATGTAACAGACTCACTATAGTTAAATAATCACTCAAGCTTTCATTTCAAAACCAGTACAACACAAATGTAATTGTAATTGTAATTTGATTAAAAAAAAAAAAGTGGCGCCTGGTTCTAGAGCCATCTCCAAATAAGAATAAGAACTTTTCCTTCATAGGTTTGAAGCTCAGGTGTGATCAGATCATCAGCAGCTGTGGATTGTTCTAAAACACTTAAGTAAGATTTATTTTAGTTTAGTTTAGTTTAGTTTAGTTCTCCAGACTGGTCCAGATTTTAAAACAGCTTTGACTGGACTCCAAAAACAGAGACAAGACAAGAACCACGGAACAAACATTCAATGAACTGACAACAGGAAGAAAGAGCTCAGGGATTTGACCGGGACGCACAGGTGTAACACAAGAGGGCGGGGCCATCAGCAGAACAGGAAGTAAAACTCAAAAAGACTTAGGAAAACACATAAAACACAATAAAACGGGAACTAAACTAAACAGGCGCCGCAGTGGGGTGGCTGTGCCATACTACCGTTGTGTCCTTAGGCAAGACACTTCACCCACATTGCCGTGTGGAGTTGGAGGGGCTGATGGCTGCTACCATTCGATGTCGGTGGGCCCCGGGGCAGCTGTGGCTACAGTTGTGAAGTAATACCTCATCACCACTGAGTATGGAGTGATTGAATAATACTGAGAGGCGTCTTTGAGTTTGCAAAAACTGAAATATTTAGCTCAAGGCGGCCCACAGTCTTTTCTTAGTTTGATGCTAAAATTAAAATGGGATATTAAAGTACAATAAAGCATTAATTAATTATTATTTCATTTAATTTCAAACTTGGCGTAGACAAAGCTACACTGTTTGAAATGGGGCGACAAGACGAGCCCACGGCGGCTCCAAACACACGCCGCTCCATTCGCCAACATCACGTTTGTAGAAATCAATCTTGAAACAGGAAAGTACAAATCTACATCAGCAGTTTCTGTTTCCACTGGAGCTGTTTAGAAATATTTATTTACTACAGAAGTGACTTTATCACAGTCAAAGTAAACATCAGATTCAGCTTCAGTTGCTGCAGGAAACAGGGATTCACTTGTTTTTGTTTTTGTGAGTTTGTTTTGTTCTGTATCTGTTTGTTTTTCCTTCGGCTGAAAAAATGTAACTAAGCAAGTCACACAAGTGCAATTTATACTGTAGACAGGAACTGTTTGGACTTTGGAACTATGTTTTTACTTTAAATGAATGGACTGATGTGTGTGTGTCTGTCTGTGTGTGTGTGTGTGTGTGTGTGTGTGTGTGTGTGCCTGTCTGTGTGTGTGTGTGTGTGTGTGTCTGTCTGTATGGGTTAGTGTGTGTGTCTGTCTGTGTGTGTGTGTATGTCTGTGTGTATTCTGTATTGTCTTTTTGATCTGTTTTAATGTATTTTGTGGTTTTAATTGCTCCTTTAAGCTCTTTGTATTTTCCTTGTCCACACATTGTGCTATTTGAATAAATGCTTCTGTTGCCAAATTTTTGTCGTCACAAATACAGTACAGTATTAAGGATATCGGGAATTATTTCTGTAAAACTCTTCACAAAAAACTCAAACATATTCATTTCAGTTGGTTTTAAAGAATGCTATATTTTTAAAAAGTCAAATTCATATTAAAAAAACTGTTACATATTTTCCTGATTCTTTCTTTTACGATTTTTTTTATATATATTTCTGTTTTCAGTTTGTCACTTGAAGCTTCCAAATAAAGATTATAAACAATTAGTCACATTTTCGTCACGTTGGAACTGTCCATGACGTTGAAAAGCCTCAGTTGCACACCACCTGCTCCTCTTCTTCCTCTATCTCCCCCAGACCTTTATCAGTCCCACTCTGTTGTTGACTCGCACCATGTTCCTGATAGAGTCCCCAAAACCCAACGACTTCTCATCAGCCTCCCCCCCCCCCTCACCCTCTCTCCCCCCTCTCCCCCCCTTTCTCCCCCTCCCTCCCCTCTCCCTAGCTCCACGCAGCGAGGACACAGGCCCATGGGAACCGTCTATCGCTTCAGACTGTATCAGAGTTGTTGACACCAAAGATTCTCTTGTAATGAAAACACTGCTGACATTGGCCTTTGGCACAAACAGCTCCTGTGCAGAGAGAGAGACCAGAGAGAGACCAGAGAGAGACCAGAGAGAGAGAGACCAGAGAGAGACCAGAGAGAGACCAGAGAGAGACCAGAGAGAGAGAGACCAGAGAGAGACCAGAGAGAGACCAGAGAGAGAGAGAGAGACCAGAGAGAGAGACCAGAGGGAGAGAGACCAGAGAGAGAGACCAGAGGGAGACCAGAGAGAGACCAGAGAGAGAGACCAGAGAGAGAAAGACCAGAGAGAGAGACCAGAGAGAGAGAGAGAGAGACGAGAGGGAGACCAGAGAGGGACCAGAGAGAGAGACCAGAGAGAGAGACCAGAGAGAGACCAGAGAGAGAGACCAGAAAGAGAGAGACCAGAGAGAGACCAGAGAGAGAGATCAGAGAGAGAGAGAGACCAGAGAGAGAGAGAGCCCAGAGAGAGACCAGAGAGAGAGACCAGAGCA
Source organism: Knipowitschia caucasica (assembly GCA_964034765.1). Taxonomy (NCBI): domain Eukaryota; kingdom Metazoa; phylum Chordata; class Actinopteri; order Gobiiformes; family Gobiidae; genus Knipowitschia; species Knipowitschia caucasica. The sequence goes on from OZ035832.1 coordinate 31,487,585, forward strand.
AGAGAGAGAGAGACCAGGGAGAGACCAGGGAGAGACCAGAGAGAGACCAGAGAGAGACCAGAGAGAGACCAGAGAGAGAGACCAGAGAGAGACCAGAAAGAGACCAGAGAGAGACCAGAGAGAGAGACCAGAGAGAGACCAGAGAGAGACCAGAGGTAGAACAGAGAGAGACCAGAGAGAGAGTTTGGGTCTGTTTCTGCAGCATCATCTTCATCCATCGTCCGGAGCTCATAAAGTCCACATTACAACTGTTTTAATCCTAATCCCAGTGACAAAACTCAAAGTTTAATCATGTATATTTTAGAATGAATAGCAGATTATATATATTTGGTTGTTTGAATGTCAGTAACTAATTTGGTCGCCATCTTTGAGAGTGGATTAGAGTTAATTCATAAACATCTATAGTCATCCGCCTCCAACAGACCAATGACCGCATGTGTTTCTGGATATTGCATTTACTAAGTTCTTTTTGATTTTCTGAGCTGTTGGTGAGGAATCGTCAACTTCTCAAATCCTCCAAAACTAAATTAAATTGAATATGAATGACCAATCTTTCCTGGTCTAATTTCTAAGTCTATCTGGAAGATGACCCTGGACTTCCTGTTTGAGCTCATCCAGAGAAAGAGGAGAATCTTCTAGATCTTGGGTCAACATTCCTCGGTCTTTGGACCTCGCCCGAAAGCCAAGGTCAGTTCCTCCGTGTCCGCTCCTTTATGCACCATTCTACCCCCGAGAATCTGCAAGAAAAACAAACCAGGCTGCAGACATTTAACATGGGACTCCCGGGGTGCGGAGACCAGGCCCAGACCAGGCCCAGACCAGGAGGAGACCAGGAAGGACCAGACCCAGACCAGACCCCCGCTGCATCTGTGGACCTGTGGATTGTTTTCACCTAACGCAGGACACGGCGCTATCATAATAAATGGAGATGAGGTGGTGACAGACGGCGTTAACCCTGAGCTGAACGGAACGAGACCGAGGGGAGAGGGCTGAATGGAAGGAGACCGAGGGGAGAGGGCTGATGGCAGCGTGTGCCGGGCGTCTGTCTGAGGCTAGATTATGTTTGGGCGAAAGACTGAAGAGAACACACACACAGACAGAGACACACACACACACACACACACACATGCACACACACACACACACACACACACACACACACATGGTCAGGTCAACAGTGTTTGTTAGCCCTCGTTGTTCGTTGTACAGTCTGACATCAACGGGAAGAAGAGACCTCAAAGTGCAACAGATTAAAATACAACACCACAAACAAAACAAATAAATAGCATCAGAAATACATAAATACATCAAAAAGCTCAAAAGAATGATAAAAAGTCTTAAAAAAGGCTATCCCTCACCTTAACTAGAAGAGTCACAACGAAAGAAATTGGACATTAGAATATTAGTCTATTTAGTGTACAACATCTAAGTATTCGTAACCTTGTGTGTACAAATGTTTTAGACTTTTGAAGACATTACTAAAACCGGCTGATTTGAATCTGTAGTTTCAGACAAAGCTGACTTCCTCATTCCAGACTGAAGCAATCGCTGCAGAATCAAAGCCAGCAATTTATCAGAGAAGTGCGAGTGGAGCTGGCATCGGGCCATTGTTCTGCCCGGACCCTTGAGCAAACACACTCAGGGCCTTAAGCTAATTACCGGAGTCCTGGACCTGGTCTTTGATGGAGGCGGGTCCAGGGCCGTGACTGACAGGATGTGGGACTGGGTTCTGCGCTCGCGTGCTCCCAGATAAGAAACCCACGCTCCTTTCCCCTCTTTCATGTTTGTCACGAGTCTTAATGGGCTTTTCCAAACAAACAGAGACGCTGCAGGAATAGAACCTCTCTTTTATTAGTTTGTGTTGAAGAAACTGAAGTGTGAGTGCTTTTCTTTCTTTTTTTCTCACTGGAAGTTGTGTTTAGAGTCATTCATGGAGGGTTGAAGATTTCCATCCTTTTACATTCTCGGGATCAAAATTGCTCTGATATTGTCACGTGGTGGGAAGGAGGAGGACTCAAAATGCGAGAATGCTAAATAATGATTTAATGACGAAGATGAATACAAGGTAAAAACAAAATCAAAATCCAAACTGAACACAGGAACAAGGAACAAGGAACCAGGACACAGACAAAGACCAAAACAATACAATGGACCAGCAACAGGGGGAGAGGAGCACAGGTACATATTGACACAGGTACATATAGACACTGAGACAAAGGTACATATAGACACAGAGAGACACAGGTACATATAGACAGAGACAGAGGTTCATATAGACAGAGACACAGGTACATATAGACACAGAGAGACACAGGTACATATACTGTAGACACAGAGAGACACAGGTGCATAAAGACACAGAGAGACACAGGTACATATAGACACAAAGAGACACAGGTACATATAGACACAGAGAGACACAGGTACATATACTGTAGACACAGAGAGACACAGGTACATAAAGACACAGAGAGACACAGGTACATATAGACACAGAGAGACACAGGTACATATACTGTAGACACAGAGAGACACAGGTACATAAAGACACAGAGAGACACAGGTACATATAGACAGAGACACACAGGGGAACAAGACAGGAAGTACAACTAGAACCAAAACACAGCGAACCAATTTCAAAATAAAACACACGTTCGGTTGGTAGTGTTTGGTCTGTGAACCTGTCAGGTGTGGGTTTGATTCCCACAAGATCAATGTAACCTACTCCTGTGTAAGGCGATTCACCCCTCTTTGCCTGAAGCCACAGCTGAAAGAGCAAGGTGCAGCCCGTGCCCCCTTCTTTTTCTGATCGTTGCAGACTCCATGATCTTCTCACATTTTCTCCACACAGACGTCCCTCTGAGCAGGTGCCATAGTGGAGCTGTAAAGTGCCAAACTGTTGTGGTGTACTCAGGCAAGCCGTTTCACCCACATTATAGCATGAGTCTGGTCTGTGCGTGAATGTTTGGAGATCGCAGGAGTCTCGCTTCTGTCAGTGTGCCCCAGGGCAGCTGTGATTAGTAGAAGAATAATGACATGTGAAGCGTCTTTAAAGGAGTGTCCAAAAAAGCACTATAATATATGCATTACTATCATTATTATTATTATTATTATTATTATTATTATTATTATCATTGTTATTATTATACGTGAGGATGGGATGTTGGTTGCCAATCCAGAGCTTTGTCTACAGACGCTGCTCCCTCTGCTTCACTGCGCTCTCTGCCACCTCTGGTTCATTCGTTTCTTCCATGAAATAGTTTTTAATCAGTATTCTTGATTTAACAATGAACATAATTTACTGCTGTTTTATGTTTTTATAGATTCATAAAAACAAACATAAAAGTCTAACGTTTTACAATCGTGGCATTTTGTGTGTAAATAAAGGATGTTTTTTTCTTTTTCTGCAGAGACCAGGTCAGAGTTAATCTCTTTATCTGCTTCTTCTGCCGAGGCCTTGAGTTTCTCTGACTCTAATCTGGAAAGCCTCAGAAAGAAGAGGTCAGTTCTCATTGGTCGGTTCTCATTGGTCGGTTCTCATTGGTCAGTTCTCATTGGTCGGTTCTCATTGGTTGGTTCTCATGGTTTGGTTCTGATTGGTCGGTTCTCATTGGTTGGTTTTCATGGTTTGGTTCTGATTGGTCGGTTCTCATTGGTTGGTTTTCATGGTTTGGTTCTGATTGGTCGGTTCTCATTGTTCGGTTCTCATTGTTCGGTTCTCATTGTTCGGTTCTCATTGGTCGGTTCTCATTGGTCAGTTCTCATTGTTCGGTTCTCATTGTTCGGTTCTCATTGGTCGGTTCTCATTGGTCAGTTCTCATTGGTCGGTTCTCATTGGTTGGTTCTCATGGTTTGGTTCTGATTGGTCGGTTCTCATTGGTTGGTTTTCATGGTTTGGTTCTGATTGGTCGGTTCTCATTGGTTGGTTTTCATGGTTTGGTTCTGATTGGTCGGTTCTCATTGGTTGGTTCTCATGGTTTGGTTCTGATTGGTCGGTTCTCATTGGTTGGTTTTCATGGTTTGGTTCTGATTGGTCGGTTCTCATTGGTTGGTTCTCATGGTTTGGTTCTGATTGGTCGGTTCTCATTGGTTGGTTCTCATGGTTTGGTTCTGATTGGTTGGTTCTCATTGGTCAGTTCTCATGGATTGGTTCTGATCGGTCGGTTCTCATGGTTTGGTTCTGATTGCTCGGTTCTCATTAGAGATGTCCACATTGAAGTCAAATTTGCCCTATTTGTTGTGTTATCTCAGGGAGTGTGTAATCCAAACTGTTGTTTGAGACAATTGTAAAAAAAATAAAAATAAACATGGCACTTTTTCCCAAATTAAGTTTAAGTATTTTTTCTTATTTTGCACAGACAATGTTAACGTTTGGAAAGCCTTGTTGCATTCAGGAATGCATCCAGTGGGGCATCACAATAACATTTAAGCATGTTGTGTTAATTCCACAACAGGAGATATGTAATGTTACCTAAAAGTAACCCACATATCACCATCAGTATTGGCTGATATCGAAATCAAAAATTGAGAGTTAGACAATATTGGCATATCGGATATCGGCAAAAGGCCAATATCGGACATCCCTAGTTCTCATTGGTCGGTTCTCATTGGTTGGTTCTGATGTAAAATCCCAGGTTAAAATAAAAACAAAGTCCATAGTAACAAGGGGATTTAGAATAACTGCAGTTTTGTTCAGGTATATTTGTTTTTGCGTTACTTTTGTGGTTAGCTCTCTATCTTCTCAGGAAAAAAGTCCTGGGTTCGATTCCAGCTCTAGACAAAAGCCTTTCTGAGTGGAGTTTGCATGTTCTTCACGTTCTAACTGCATTTCCACATCACAAATCAGGTTTCTCTAATGTTCTCTGATTTTGAAACTACTAGTCCTTTTGACCGCTCCAGGACCAGTCCAGGACCAGACCAGCAACTCGAGCGAGGGGTCTTTAACTGCTATCAGTGCAAGATAATTTCTTGTATTACAAAAATCCAAGATAATTTCATAATAATAATGAAAAAAATTACATAAAGAGACAGAAAACACCACAAAATGAGGAAAACCAAATCAGCTGCTCCCAATCCAAGTAATTTACACTTTTGCAAAACTAAAAGCCGTCGTATTGACTGCTCAAAGCCGTCGTATTGACTGCTCAAAGCCGTCGTATTGACTGCTCAGGGAGGTCTGTGTCTCTCTCTGGCCCCGAGCTCCACCTCAGCTTTACTGCCATCGTCATAGTATTGTTTCTTTCTTCCACCAAACCCACACCCTGAGGTCACATGACACACTTTTACCTCCAGAAAAGTCAAATCCAGTTTCTGTGATTGTCGAGGAGTTTTTCTAAAGCTCGAGACTCGTTTGTTTGGTCTTTGTTCTTTCTGCGGAAATCTCTGACTTTTGAAGAAAAGGCTGAGGGTCAAATGAGAAGAGTCGGATGTGAACGGTTTGAACTGGATCAGAACCAAACTGAAAATAAGGTCTGTGAGGTCTGTGGGGTCAGTGGGTGAGGTCTGTTGGGTCTGTGAGGTCTGTGAGGTATGGGGTCTGTGGGGTCTGTGGGGTCAGTGGGTGAGGTCTGTTGGGTCTGTGAGGTCTGTGAGGTATGGGGTCTGTGGGGTCTGTGGGGTCTGTGAGGTCTGTAAGGTCTGTGGGGTCTGTGGGGTCTGTGGGGTCTGTGAGGTCTGTGAGGTCCTCCCTGTCTCTTGCAAAGTTTTTCCAATGGGGTTTTACTGCAAATGGCAAATAAATTCTTGTATCAAACTGCGATGTGAGTTTTTAACATTTTGACAATATTCTCAAAGTGACACAAGATACAAAATACAAGATTTTATTTACCATTAGCTGTAAAACCCCCTTGGAAAAACTCTGCAAGCCCCGCCCAGTGTGTAGCAGACAGAGGCGTCAGACGAGTGAGATCAAAGCAGTCTCTGAAAATAATATGGTAGCAAAGTTTAAAGTTTAGGAAAAAGGTGAGTTTACGTTTCACCTTCGTCTATTTGTGCATGTGTGTTTTTTATTTATTTATCATTATTATTATTATTATTATGTTTTCTTTCTGTATTGTCTTGTCTTAGTCTTATGTGGTGTTGTTCTTGTTGAATGTTGATGTGTCTGTTTTGTCGTCTTTAATAAATAAAAAAGAAAAAAGAAAAAGAAAAAAAATAAATTCTGGACATTTGAAAACAAATCTTGAGTTTATTTATAGTTGTTTATGTTTCTGTTGTTGGGGCCGTAGCTGCAGGGGAGAGCTAGATCCTGTCAGATCTCTGAAGCTAAGCAGGACAGGGCCTGGTTAGTCCTGGGATGGGAGACCTTTGGGAACCGCAGGTGCCACAGTGGGGCGGCTACGGCTGTGAAGTGCCAAACTGTGGTTGTGTCCTTAGGCAAGACACTTCCCCCACATTAGAATGAGTCTGGTGTGTGTGAAAGGTTGGTGGTGGTGGGAGGGGCTTCTGTCAGTGTGCCCCAGGGCAGCTGTGGCTACAGTAGTAATTTATCTCCACAGTGTTTGGAGAGAAAGAATAATGATGTGAAGAGACTTTGAGAGTCCATCCATCCATTTTCTTCCCCTTATTCCATTTCTGGGTCAGGGGGGGGGGGGGGGGTGGCAGTCAGAGCTGCACCCAGTACACAGAGCACCAGCCCCTCACTGATCCTCCTGCAGGTGGTGAGTCCACAGGAGCTGTCTTTGAGAGTCCTGAAAAGCAATACTACCAAAAACACTGATAAATTATTATTATTGTTTATTATGTCATTATTCTTCATTTTTGCTGAGTCCTGGATTTGACCTAGATTTTTGGGCTCAATTCAAAGAAAGTAATCTTTCTTTATACAGACGCGTTCACAGAGTCACAAACGGGTTTTACACATTTGTGTGTATTTTTCCTCTTACTCCACACAAAAGATTAATACATGCGAAAACTCCAGATAAAACCAAATTGATTTGAGTTATTTTTGTTGTGGTTTGAAAGTCAGGTACCGCAGCTTTAATGGAGCAGGTTTATCTTTTCTCTTTGAGGATAATACTTCCTCAGGATCATGTTCCAGAAGCTTTGGTTTTGGGAAATACTCGACAAAAGGATAAACGTCGGCTTTGACTGAGAAGGTGTGAAGTTCATAGTATATAATCCTCCTCCTCTTCCTCACCTGAGACTGAGACTACAGGTGTGTTTGTGTATGTGTGTGTTTTTGTGTGCATCTGTGTGTGTCTTTGTGTGTGTGTGTGTGTCTGTGCGTGTGCATCTCTGTGTGTCTGTGTGTAGGTGTGTATGTGTGTGTGTGTGTGTGTTTCTGTGTCTGTGTGTGTGTGTGTGTGTCTCTCTGTGTGTGTGGGTGTGTGTGTGTGTGTGTCTCAGGGGCCTCTTCAGTGCTCTGCTCACACACGTCCCGGGACAAAGACCTGACACCTGTGAGAGCATAGGTCGTGATGAGGAGGATGAGGATGAGGTGAAGAGCAGAGTGTACGTTTTATGAAAGCAGTGGAAGAGAGCAAAATGGGAAGTATGTGTGAGCAAGTATGTGACATCTCACCCAGAGGGAAGAAGCTGGAACATGGTTTTTCCAGGAGTTATTGATTATTTTATGACCTTGATTAAAGAATAAGAGTCAGTAGAACATTTGGATCTACAAAAACCAGTCTAGCAAAAACAGAGTTGGTCTCTCTCTGGTCTCGCCCTGATCCTCCCTCTCTCTTGGGAGAGACTGAAGAGTTGTCGTGCAGAAGTCTCTGAGTCTGTGGCTTCTGTGTCGGTGCCTCCTCCATCAGCGCTATCCTCGTCTTCAGGAGCTGACTTCACCCTCACTCTTTCACAATTGGAATTTGCAAAAACATGATTACAGTGAAAACAGAGGAAAGTCAAAATAACTTTCCTCAGGTGAGTGACAGGGTGCTTCCTCAGAGACAGGTGTTCAGCTGACTGGAAGAGCTCGAAGTAGAGCTGCAGCCTCTCCACTTAGAGAGGAGTAGATGTGGTCCCACTGAGAGGAGACCAGGACAGACCCAGGACCCGTGAAGTGGAACTAAATTTATTGGATAATTTAAACCTTTTTTAACAAATAAAAAACTGGTAAAGTGGGGCGTGCAATATTATTCGGCCCCTTTACTTTCAGTGCAGCAAACTCACTCCAGAAGTTCAGTGAGGATCTTTGAATGATCCAATGTTGTCCTAAATGACTCATGATGATAAATAGAATGCACCTGTGTGTAATCAAGTCTCCGTATAAATGCACCTGCTCTTTGATAGTCTCAGGGTTCTGTTTAAAGCGCAGAGAGAACCATGAAGACAAAGGAACACACCAGGCAGGTCCGAGATACTGTTGTGGAGAAGTTTAAAGCCGGATTTGGTTACAAAAAGATTTCCCAAGCTTTAAACATCTCAAGGAGCACTGTGCAGCAATTATATTGAAATGGAAGGAGTATCAGACCACTGCAAATCTACCAAGACCCGGCCGTCCCTCCAAACTTTCATCTCAAACAAGGAGAAGACTGATCAGAGATGCAGCCAAGAGGCCCATGATCACTCTGGATGAACTGCAGATAACTACAGCTGAGGTGGGAGAGTCTGTCCATAGGACAACAATCAGTCGTGCACTGCACAAATCTGGCCTTTATGGAAGAGTGGCAAGAAGAAAGCCATTTCTCAAAGATATCCATAAAAAGTCTTGTTTAAAGTTTGCCACAAGCCACCTGGGAGACACACCAAACATGTGGAAGAAGGTGCTCTGGTCAGATGAAACCAAAATCGAACTTTTTGGCCACAATGTAAAACGATATGTTTGGCGTAAAAGCAACACAGCTCATCACCCTGAACACACCATCCCCACTGTCAAACATGGTGGTGGCAGCATCATGGTTTGGGCCTGCTTTTCTTCAGCAGGGATAGGGAAGATGGCTAAAATTGATGGGAAGCCAAATACAGGACCATTCTGGAAGAAAACCTGTTGGAGTCTGCAAAAGACCTGAGACTGGGATGGAGATTTATCTTCCAACAGGACAATGATCCAAAACATAAAGCCAAATCTACAATGGAATGGTTCACAAATAGATGTATCCAGGTGTTAGAATGGCCAAGTCAAAGTCCAGACCTGAATCCAATCTAGAATGTGTGGAAAAAGCTGAAGACTGCTGTTCACAAACGCTCTCCATCCAACCTCACTGAGCTCGAGCTGTTTTGCAAGGAAGAATGGGCAAGAATTCCAGTCTCTCGATGTGCAAAACTGATAGAGACCAGTGTTGGGCACGTTACTTTGAAAAAGTAATTAGTTATAGTTACTAGTTACTTCTCCCAAAAAGTAACTGAGTTACTAATGAAGTTACTCCACTATAAAAGTAACTAGTTACCAGTAAAAGTAACTATTGCGTTACTTTTTCGTTCTGTTCTGGAACATAATGTGCACTCGACGTGCGCAGTTTTACCTTTAACCTCAGTGAGTCTGAAATAGTGCCAATATTTCCATCTAGAAAAGTCTGTTTTGCTGCTGAAGTCCTGTTCACTCTTCATCTCTCTCTGTGCTGTAAGCACTAAACACAAACACCAGCCACTGTGAATGTGGAAACACCGGTGAAGCACTGACTTCAGACCAATCAGATGAACATATATATCATATAAATCAAGTGGACAATTTGTTTGGCTACAGCAAAATATGTTTCATGGCCGCATTGTTTGTTCATACAAAACGCAAAACTATGAGTTATGGGTCTTACCTTATAAATGACCTGCACAGACCACTTCAGTTCAGACCAGTTCTGTGTTTAAGTCCAGATAATAGTTTGAGCGTAGATATGTAATCCTCCATTTGGAAATGAGTTTTAAAAAGTAAAACAAAACGCGTGTGTCCTCCGTAAACTACTCTGTTTTGCTAGGTGCAGCCGGGTGCATCCAATTTCTAAAATCAACAGTCTTACACTTCACCTCTCTTTCTTATCGTTCCTATAGTAATTGAAAAATTACCGTAAGTGCATTTTAAATTATCTTAAAATGTGTTATATGTATGTTAGCCAAACTTGTTGCAGCCCTTAGCAGATAAACCAGCAAGAGAAAGGAGCTTTCAGATGGAATTGTATGCAGCCGACTTCTGCGCTCACATGCGCTCCTCTGAGGCTGGCCTCACGGTGATACAAGCCGTGGTTGAGCGCGACTAAGACCCATCTTTGTTTCAAAAACACAATTTATGACCATCCTCTCAACTGTAGACATGTAGATTGTAAAGGAAATATGTTTTACATCAGCCAATAATTGCTGAGAGGTTTTCTCATCCTCCCTTCTCTCATGACAACACGCGCACGAGTCCTATCACGAAGTAAAAAGAGAAGTTCATTGTGCGTCTTGAGTAACGCGCAGTAACGGGATGTCGGAAATGATAACGGCGTTATAGTTACAGTCAAAGTAATTAGTTAGATTACTCGTTACTGAAAAAAGTAACGCCGTTATTCCCATCACTGATAGAGACATACCCCAAGCGACTTGCAGCTGTAATTGCAGCAAAAGATGGCGCTACAAAGTATTAGCGCAAGGGGGCCGAATAATATTGTACGCCCCACTTTTCAGTTTTTTATTTGTTAACAAAGTTTAAATTATCCAATAAATTTTGTTCCGCTTCACGATTGTGTCCCACTTGTTGTTGATTCTTGACATTTATTTTTATTTTTATATCTTTATGTTTGAAGCCTGAAATGTGGCAAAATGTTGAAAGGTTCAAGGGGGCCGAATACTTTCGCAAGGCACTGTAAATGCTTCAATATCAATCTTTCAAAACCATCCGTATAATGTAAAGTTACAGACTGTATACATAGGGCAGGGTAATAAGCATTAAGTGACATTCAATGACTGCCTGAAGTTGCAGTATTTACTTTTTTTTTTACAGATGAATGACATCTACAGGCTCAGCAGTTCTCATCGTACAGTCTGACAGCGGCAGGAAGGTGTTTAAAGCGATTCCAGAAATGTGTGTGTCCCGTGTGTGTCCCTTGTGTGTCCCGTGTGTGTCTCTCCACTCCACTGCGTCTCCATACAGTCCAGGTGCGAGATTCTTCTTTGTGATGCTCTGGACTTATGGGGCCTCTTCAGTCTGTCAGATACCTGCGCTTTGAAGTCTGGGAAGTCCTTTCTGCTGTGGGTCAACATTCCTACACACACACACACACACACACACACACACACACACACACACACACACACACACACACACACACACACACACACACACACACACACACACACTGGCTCTACAACAACACACCTGCACGTGTATAGACAGGCACAGACACCGCTGAGAGGGTGAGGAGTAACAAAAGGAGAGGAGTGGAGAGAAGAACAAGCAAACACAATAGGGATGTGTCAAACAGACTCGCTATAATTTCAATCTGACATAATATTGTTCGAATCAGAGCAGGTATTTGTGCTCCAGGTCGAAACATCAAAGAATCTGGGGCAGTTTTTTACATTTATACATTTGCAAAAGCTGCTTCTGCATTTGTGTTAATGTCTGTGTCTACATTAAAGTCTTACAAACATCTGAGCGGGTCAGTTTCCTCCATTCTTCTGTGATTCCAGCCTCTGCTCGGTCCTGACTCAGACTCAGCAGCGTGTGTGTGTGTGTGTGTGTGTCTGTATCTGTCTGTCTGTGTGTGTGTGTGTGTCTGTTTGTAACTGTGTGTGTGCACTTGTTTTCAACTCCTGGTGGGTTCCATAACCTGAGATTCCACTCACGTCATGGGGACTGGTTTTACGTGGTGGGGCCCGAACACCGGACCCCACTGGTCCAAGCTTAATAATCAATGGGTAATGCTTTTCTAACGGTCCTTATGCAGTCTCTGTAAAAATATGGAAAGGACCCCTGGAGGTTTACTTTCCTGAAAAAAGTGTGTTATGTGTCGGAACCCTGGTGGTGGGTTGCGGGATATCAAGGAGGGGCACACTGGGGCAATTTCAGTCCAGCAGGCTGGAGCCAATCATGGAGCAGCACAACAGAGGAAATCAGGTGTCAGGCTAGAAAAAGGTGCAAGTGTGTGGTTCATTAGGCTGCAAGAAATCATGGAGGAGCACACTGAAGCGCACGCTTACAAACCACTGGTAAGTGCTGACTACAAGTCATGACTTCAAATTGTTATATAGAATGATTACAAATTATTTGTTGTTTGTGCAGCTTAGTCAAGAGTCCCTAATTGATGAAGTCGACTCAGATTCTGACGATTTAACTGTCAAGAAGAAACCTGTAAAAAAGTATGGAAAAAGAAAAATCAAAAACACTTTTCTTCAAGACTCGGAAAGTGACGAACCAAAGGCAAATAAGATTGTCATCATGCAGCTGCAAAAGAAGAAAAATGGGGGGCGAGTATACAGCAAGAGACACTTCTGCCTCTACTGTTCAATGTCCTGCCACAAAATGTCCCGTCGTTTGACTAGAAAACATGGAAATGAAAGTGACGTAGCCAGAGCATTGGCTCTACCTGTGAAATCTAAAGCACGTAAACTTCAGTTTGATTTGATCAGGAATAGTGGAAACCGTGAGCACAATTTTGAGGTTTTAAAGGCCGGCATTGGAACTTTAGTCCCAGCTAAACAGCCAAATTCCCCAGTTAAATCCAGTGAGTTTTTGCACTGTATAGACTGTGGGGCATTGCTTAAGCGAAAGTCGCTGTGGAGGCATGTGGCCAGGTGCCGGCTTTCACAGAAAGATGCCCAGGCTAAACCAGGTAGAAGTAGGGTCCAGTCCCTCTGCTCCCTAGCCCAGCCTGTACCGGAGGGCATCAGCAAAAAGCTGTGGTCTTTAATTTCGGCAATGCATCAGGATGAGGTCACGGGTGTTGTCAAAGCAGAAAAGGGGATTCTGAGACTCGGAGAGCACCTGTACTTAAAACACGGGCATGATAAGACAAAGCATGATTACATTAGGCAGAAAATGAGAGAAGTCGGTAGGTTAATTAACGAAGCAAAAACCGCAGGGAAACTGAAAACAATTAAGGATTTCTTTATTCCTTCCAACTTTAACCATGTGATTGATGCAGTCAGGTCTGTGGCTGGATATGATGAGGAAACAAATCAATACAAGACTCCATCCTTGGCCCTCAAACTCGGCCATAGCCTCAGAAAGCTAGCAGATATTCTTGAATGTGACTCAAAAATGGAGCATTGTGTTGATGAACTATTTATTAAAAACCTCCAACGAAGCCGGCTGCTTTTTGAGAAGAGGTGGGACGTCTGTGTTTCTTCTGCTGCCCTACAGACCCTCCGGCAAGCCAAGTGGAACACTCCGGACCTGCTCCCTCTGACTGAGGACGTTAGAGCCATGCATGCACATATCGAGGTATGTCGACCTGAATATGTGCAAACCCTAATAAGTGAGCCAACGTCTAAGCATTGGTCTAAACTGGCAGTTTTGACTCTTTGTGAGGTCATCATTTTCAATCGAAGAAGGGAAGGTGAGGTTTCAAAGATGCCACTGACAGCCTTTACCTTAAGAAGTAAGACTGGGATCCATTCTGACATTGCTCTGGGACTGTCCCAACTTGAGAAAAAGCTGTGTCAGCATTTTCAACGCATTGAAATTAAAGGGAAAAGAAGTCGGAAAGTGCCGGTTCTTTTGACTCCTGAAATGATTGCTTCGATGGAGGTGCTGGTGGAGAACAGAAGGGCCTGTTCCATCTCTGACCATAACCCATACTTCTTTTCCCGCCCGGGCGCAGACACCCACATCAGGGGATCAGACTCCCTACGCCAGGTAGCCAAAGAATGTGGTGCGGTGCATCCAGAGATGCTATCCTCAACCAAACTTAGAAAGCACATAGCTACTATGTCTACAGTTCTCAATATGAAAGAGAATGAGATGGACATACTTGCCAACTTCCTCGGCCATGACATTCGCATCCACAGGCAATATTACAGACTACCAGAGGGGACACTGGAGCTGGCCAAAATCAGCAAAGTGTTGATGGCCATGGAGCAGGGAAGAGTGACGGAATTCAAAGGAAAGAGCCTCGACCAGATACAAATTGAGCCTGAAGGTAATTCTTGATATTATTAAAATATGTATGATTTTTTCCCCCTAAAGGCCACTTGTATTTTTATTTTCTGTGCGACAGGGAGAGCAGTAGAGATCCTCTCACAAACGGACGGGCTAAAAGAAACTTCAAGCGGAGAACCTTCAACCATTCATCCAGATGCACCCCATGGTAGTGGCAGTGCCCCTTCTGGTAAGTGTACCAGGTGGGGGATTACAGCCAGGCTGCTTGGTCCTCACCCTGGGAGTGTATATCGCTAATATATTTTTATTTCTCTCCCTAGAACGTGTAAGAAAGCCATGGTCTGCATCTGGGGTGAAGGCTGTGGAGAAGACCATGACACCTTTCATACAGACTGGAAAGGTCCCTGGGAAGTCTCACTGCCTGGCCTGCATTAATGCCTCACCAGATGACCTTAGACATCGGACATGGAGTGGCATTAAATTCTATGTCAAAAATAGAATCACTGCAATTCGAAAACAAAATCTAAAATAAAATTCCTTTAAAATAGTTGTTTGGTTTCTATTGACTGTTTTGTATTACTTAAAGTCTTGGTAAAAAAAGATTATGTCTATGGGTCCCATTCTGAACGGCCCTGTCAAAGGGACCCACCAGGTAACAAAAACGTGTATGTGTGTGTGTGTGTGTGTGTGTGTGTGTGTCTGTATCTGTCTGTCTGTGTGTGTGTGTGTCTGTTTGTAACTGTGTGTGTGTGTGTATCTGTGTGTTTGTGTGCGTGTCTGTCTGTGTGTCTCTGTGTGTGTGTGCGGCTTTCTCCTGTCGTTCATGGAGGTGCTGACAGACGACAGCCTGTCATGGCTCTGAACACACAAACACACTCTCACTGCTGCTCAGATCAAACCTTAGACCTAACTCTAACCTCAGACCTAACCTGGAAGTCGGTGGAGAAGGTCTCGTGGTGAGTTCGAACCCACAACCTTCAGGCCCAAAGGCCAATGCTCGTCCATCTGAGCCACTGTCGCCCTGTTAAAGATGGATGTAGGCTGTGTTTGTTTTAAACTTAATCTTTATCTTTAAAAAATGTGTTTTTGAAAAAAAGTTAATCCATTTTGGTTCCAAATAACAGCCAGATGCCATCTATATAATGGCTGCAAGGTGGCAGAGCGGTGAGCACTCCGGCTTCTCAGCCTGAAGATTCCACCTGCGGACAAGGCCTTTTTAAGTGGAGTTTGCATGTTCTTTGTGCGCAGGTCTCCTGCAACCACATACACACACAGAGGATATAGTCAGGAGGTATGTCTTGCTCAAAAGGACAACAATAACAGCCCACAAAATGTCTCACCGTTGAACATCTCCATCGCTGCAGCTGGATCATGAGTGTGAGGCTGAAGACAGTGTGAGGTCGTGGGCTCTGACCCCAGGACCTTCTGCTTTACATTTAAGTTCATATGTGCAATGATCTGAGCCACGCCTGTGTTTCTGTGCCTCACCCAGGTGCACGGGGGAGAGAGGGACAGAGAGAGAGCGAGAGAGAGGGAGACACACACAGAGAGAGAGACACACAGAGCGAGAGAGAGAGGGAGAGAGAAGGAGAGAGGGAGAGAGAGAGAGCAAGAGAGAGAAGAGAGAGAGAGAGGGAGGGAGAGAGCGAGAGAGAGAGCGCAAGAGAGAGATGAGAGAGAGAGAGAGAGCGAGAGAGAGCGAGAGAGAGAGAGAGAGCGAGAGAGAGCGAGAGAGAGAGAGAGAGAGCAAGAGGGAGAAGAGAGAGCGAGAGAGCGAGAGAGAGACGAGAGAGAGAGCGAGAGAGAGAGAGAGAGCGAGAGACTCTGGGAATTTTCTGGCTCCTGGTCCCATCGTCCTCCCCCAGTGCCCCATTCACACTGACAGACACGGCCCATCAGAGCACACACCTGGCTCTCACACACACACACACACACACACGCACACACACATACACACACACACCCTGAGGAAGTGAGGGGAAAGTCAGGGATCACCAGAATCACTCAGAAGAAACAGGAGAAGACCCAACACACCAGATGCAACACGCTACTCAACACACACAGAGAGAGGAGGGGGCACAGGGGGAGGGGCCACGAGTCAGACCTAAACAAGACACAGGAACTTTATTTTGGTCTCGTTAGCTTTGTGTAAGATCATGGCAGAGTTGACGTGTGGCACACTTATGGTAAATACCGGGATTGGAACTAAATCAATAAGTTTTGTAATGATTCAGAATGTAATTATTATATAAAGGTTCAATCCAAAATATTTCATCCTGCTGCAAGTCCTCGATCACATGACTGAAACTAGCTCAGTCCAAGTTTAGTTGAAGGTCTCCCATCTCATTGTTAACCTGGCCCTGCCCTGCTTAGCTTCTGAGTTTTGCGTGTGTGTGTGTGTGTGCGTGTTGTAGGGTGTTGTGTGTACTGCTCAGTATCATATTTGTATATACTTCTGTGTGTTGAATAGTTGGATTGTGTTCTGTGTATCATTATGTTGATGGAGAGAGGCTTCTGCTTCATCAAACCCCTTTCCATTAAAATGTGTGAAATTTAGTTTTTTTTAAAAAGTCCAACTAGCAGAGGAGCCATGTATAATTATTAAGTGATCCTTTGTTCGTCCCAGAGTGGGGAAATTTCACTGTTGCATCACAAGATAAATGAACAATAATTTAATACTAAATGAAAGTATAATTTGTCTAGCTTTAGCATAATCAGGACCAACGTTAGCATAATGAAGAAGCAAGAATTAAATACAAAATCTCTGACTTTAGCGTAATGACAAACGAGAGTTGGACAACACCTGCTTCTATATAGTGTGAATATTATCATGTATGATGTGTTTTAATGTGTTCAAAGCCCTTATAGGGACGGATATTTGCAAATTAACCTCGGCTATAATGTAGTGTATCGATGATATTGTGCCTTAGCTAATAGATAAATAACAACATAAGTATGAAATCCTTAACCATGACAAACTAATTATATGTTATGTGAATATGTCTCTTTTGTGCTTGTGGAGGCAACGGGTGGAGGCAGCGGGTGGAGGCAGCGGGTGGAGGCAGCGGGTGCAGGCAGCGGGTGGAGGCAACGGGTGGAGGCAACGGGTGGAGGCAGCGGGTGGAGGCAGCGGGTGGAGGCAGCGGGTGGAGGCAGCGGGTGGAGGCAACGGCCGCACGTTGCCAGGTTTGAGGCGACTTTGAGCCCAGAGCAGAGGGTGCAGAGTGACATCTCTGTTCTCAGCTCACAGTCAACATCTGCAGCTTTCACCGCTCTCTCTCTCTTTCTCTCTGCTCTCTCTCTGCTCTCTCTATCTCTGCTTTCTCTCTGCTCTCTCTATCTCCCTGCTTTTTCTCTCTGGTCTCTCGCTCTCTGCTTTCTCTCTCTCAGTCTCTCTCTCTCAGTCTCTCTCTCAGCTTTCTCCTTCTGTCAGTCACTCTCATACTGCAGTGTTTCCCAACCTTTGGGTCTCCGTGAGCCTTGAGAACTACATCTTTATCACTTGGTAAAGGTTTAGAATGAAAGGAAAATAGTAAAGTATTTGTGTTGTTAGTTCTTCTACATCTTAGAAAATCAAAGAAAGAGAAAAATGACATTTCTTTCTTCAAGTAGTAAACATTACAGGGTTAAAGAACACTTTTCAGTCACTCTAAAGACAGAGGAGACAGATGCAGTAAATAAGGTTAATTTCAAACTTATATTTCTCATTTGCAGCAGAAGAAAACACAGAAGATCCAGACGTTGGACCTGAGGGAGATTCAAAGGAAGAGAAACACATTCAGATCAGTTTCCAAAGAACCAAGAGGCTTTTGTTTCTGTCACGTCCGACTCTCGCTGACAGGTCATTGTCTCCTGCTTCAACCTCTAAAGTCACTCCCTCTCACCCTCTTGCCCCCCCCCCCCCCCCTCCCTCTCTCTCCCCCTCCCTCTCTTCACGGATCCAAACCAAATCTGGATCAGGACTAAACTGGGCCCAGAGTGTCTCCCTCTGAAACAAACAGGACACGCCTCATCACTCCCTCACCCTCAATCTCAGCCTCAGCCTCAGTCTCAGCCTCAGTCTCAGCCTCACCCTCAGCCTCACCCTCAGCCTCACCCTCAGCCTCACCCTCACCCTCACCCTCACCCTCAATCTCAGTCTCAGTCTCAGCCTCAGTCTCAGTCTCACCCTCAGTCTCAGCCTCACCCTCAGTCTCAGTCTCAGCCTCAGTCTCAGTCTCACCCTCAGTCTCAGCCTCACCCTCAGTCTCAGTCTCAGTCTCAGCCTCAGTCTCAGCCTCACCCTCAGTCTCAGTCTCAGCTGGGGCATGTGCTTCATCATGACACATCTATGTTTTTGTTTTTGCGTAAAACCGCTGCATTATTATTATCATTATTATTGATAATATTATTAATAATATTGTTAATAATATTATTAATAATATTGTTAATAATATTGTTAATAATATTATTAATAATATTGTTAATAATATTGTTAATAATATTGTTAATAATATTGTTGTTGTTGTTTTGTTGTTGTTGTTGTTGTTGCTGCTGCTGCTGTTGTTGTTGTTGTTGTTGTTGTTGTTGTTGCTGTTGTTGCTGTTGCTGCTGCTGCTGTTGTTGTTGTTGTTGTTGTTATCATCATTATTATTGTTATTAGGTGTGTAATCCATGAATCTTGGTGCTGTAACCTAGACTAGCCTAGCCGTGGCTGCTGCTGTCTCACCTCCTTTCACATACGCTCTCTTTATTCAAGGCTAGGTTTAAAACAGTCCTCTTTAGTTTAGCATATGGCTAGGAAGGTAAGACTCAGGGAAGGCTAAACTCCTCAGACTGTCAGTCAAGCTGCATAGGGAGTCAGTTATGGTAACTTGAGCACTATCCTCTCCTCCTTCCTACTTTACCATAGCATTATTAGGATTTTGACTGTTGTTTATTCATTGCTATTATTTCATGGTACGATGACGGGATCTCTGAGCCTGGCCTCCTCCATCTACACCTGCGGACTGCCCCGCCCGACCCGCCTGGGAGTGCTTCAGTCCTGCACCGGACCTGTCCACGTTCAGCGGCCACTGGTCCACGTTCTGTAGCTAGCTTAGGTCCTAGATCATTAGCCTGTCCGTCCGGAGGAGCGGATCCCTTTCTCAAATGGGTCTCCCTCCCTGTGGGTTTCCCGAGTTCTCCCCAAGGTTTCTCACTTTTTCCCACTGGGTTTTTTAAGAGTTTTTCCTTGTCGATGCAGGAGGGTCTTGTTGGACAGTTAGTGTCCAACAGAAAGGATTGGTGATGATCAGGACACTTTAACATTCTACAACATGTATGGACATTTTCTTCTGTGTGTGCTTTATATTTTTCATGTGTTTTAACTGTTGATTCTCTGATCTGTGTTGGTGATTTCAATGGTTTTGGTAAGTCCTCGGAGATGACTTCTGTTGTGACCTAGGGCTATACAAGAATAAATTGTATTGTGTTGTATTATTATTAGTATTAGACGCCATCTTGTAATAATACTATTATTACAAGATGGCGTCTGGTACGGTCGCCATGGCTCTTTGGTGCTCTCTGTTTCTTTTGTTTTTACTTTTTAACTGTGTATCTGGCTGTTCCTACACCCGTGAGGAACTTATGAACATCCGACCCACCGTTCCCATGGACCTACTGCCTGTTTTCTTGGCATCTGCGGCTGATGTAATTCATGTTTTAGACAAAAAAGTGAGGGCCCGTGAAAAGGGGAAAGCGTGGAGGCCTCCTTGTGCGTCTGAGGAAGAGAGGAGCATGCACGGCTCTCCTCGGCATTTTCCTCTCTAACATTCGCTCACTGGGCAATAAGAAGGACGAACTCAGCCTGCTGATGAGAAGAAACAAGGACTTCGCCTCATCCTGTGTCCTCTGCTTCACTGAGACCTGGCTAAATGAGCGGATCCCGGACTGCAGGGCTGCAGGGCTTTTGGCTGTTCCGCGCGGATCGCCATTGTGCGCTCTCAGGAAAGAGCAGATGCGGAGGACTCTGCTTCTACATCAATACAAACTGGTGTAACGATGTGACAGTGAACTCCAAGCACTGTTCTCCTGCTCTGGAATATCTTTTCATTCATTGCAAGCCGTTCTACTCACCATGTGAGTTTTTTTCATTCATTCTTGCCTCTGTTTACATACCGCCATGCGCGGACGCGCGGGAGGCTCAGTGCGTACTCGCAGAGCAAGTACTATGTTTGGAGCGTTTATACCCGGACTCTCTGATTATTATCCTGGGGGATTTTAATAAGGAAAACTTGAGCCAGGAATGACCCAAATACAGACAGTTTATCACATGCCCGACCAGCGAAGAGAACACTCTGGATCACTGTTACACTACTGTGCGCGGAGCTTTTCGCGCTGTTCCCAAGCCAGCCCTCGGCTTCTCAGATCACTCCATGATACATCTGGTTCCTGCTTACAGACAGAAACTAAAGCTCTCGAAACCTGTAGTGAGGTGCTCCAAAGTGTGGTCTGATGAGGCTGTGGAAGATCGGCGCGCATGCATGGAATCTACAGACTGGGACCTTTTCAGAGCTGCCACAGACAGTTTGGATGAATACACGGACACTGTGACGTCATACATTCACTTCTGCGAGGATAGCATTATTCCAACAAGGACCAGGGTCATCTATAACAACGACAAACCCTGGTTCACTGCTAAACTCCGGCAGCTCAGGAAAGCAAAGGAGTCTGCTTTCAGGGAGGGGGACCGCAGCGGCTACAAAGCAGCTAAATATCAGTTCAGAAACAAACCGAAAGCAGCCAAGTCCCGGCACAGAGAACGACTACAGGAGCAGTTTGGAAACAACGACAATGCTTCTGTCTGGAGAGGCCTATACGGGAGATCACAAACTACAAGCCCAAAGCCCCCCTCTGTGCTGACGACCACAAACTGGCCAACAACCTGAACCATTTTTTCAGCCGCTTTGATGCTGCCCCGGTCACCTACCCCACCCCCCACTACTCTAACGATCCACCCATCAGCTCTGCCTCCACCCTGACAATAGCCTCAAAAGACATCAAACAACTCTTCTTGAGGCTGCACCCACGCAAAACTCCTGGCCCGGACCACGTGTCTCCGGCCACTCTGAGACACTGCGCCAGTGAGCTTACTCCTGTGTTCACTGACATTTTCAACACCTCTCTGGAGTCTTGCCATGTCCCGGCCTGCTTCAAATCCTCCATCATTGTCCCCGTTCCGAAGAAGCCCGGGATCACAGGACTCAATGACTACAGACCTGTGGCACTTACGTCTGTCGTCATGAAGTCATTTGAACGCCTGGTTCTCTCCCATCTCAAGTCCTTCACCTCCCCCCTCCTGGACCCCTTGCATTTCGCCTACAGAGCCAACAGATCTGTAGACGACGCAATTAACCTGGCCCTTGAAGTCAATAATTCCCTTTGACTGACGTGTACAAAGTTGATGCAAGAGTAAGACAGAGATCTCCAAGTTTAACATCTGTATTTAATTTATCTTTACAATCAGATACAGAAATTCCAACAAAGAGAGCTCCTAAACTATGCATGTCCCTCTCTCTTGCCCTCGGCTCATTGACTGACTGTCCTCAAAGACCTTCAGGGAGGTCATAAAAGGGAGACTTCCGATGATGTCATCCATATGCGCCCAACGTGGGGCTTCCGGGTGTGCTGACATCCCTGGTCCACTGGGAGGCGTCAGAATGCCGTTGGTGAATCTCCCAGTCTGCCTCAAGATCAGGTTCTGAACTTTTGCCCTCGTCAAAATGTTTATTATTTAAAGTTAATAATTCGCCCTGTTTAAACAGCATTTTATCTTTATGACTCATGTCTGATTATCCTGTGTCCTTGAGACTTAAACTGTCTGAGAGAACAGGTCTTGTTTGGCTATGATGAAAATTAGGACCATCGTTCAAAATGGTCAAATTATTGTCACATCTGAATAGTGTAGATTTAAAATATACAACAGTTTCCCTCTTTTGACCTGATTAAAAATTAGGTCACAATCCACATCGTCGTTTATCATCAATACTTGTGCTTAGTTCCGGCTTGATATCTGTGAAGAGTTAATACAGAAAGAATACACACACAACAAACCACATTTTAACCATTCCTTCAATACTATTTGATGACTACTGCTGTGTCATTCTGAGTCTTCATCAACCTCGTCTGTAATGTATGCACTGAATCTATTCACTATAGTTTAAACTATTCTAATCTATTTACAAATATGTTTGCATCTTTGCTTTTATTGAGCCATATTCTTAAACATATGTTTTTATCTAATAAATCTATCTATACTGTGGTTTGCTTTCATTATCAGTGGCTCTGTGCCATTTTGTGGGGCTTTACTCATTTTTCCAAACATATTTTGTTGAACCAGGAAGTGCTGTCACTTCCTCCTCTCAGACCGTTTGGGATGAATGTACATCGTTAATCAAATTGGTATTATCCTTACAAGAGCTAATCTATTTTAGCAGGTTTCTCTGGGGTCAGTCCCTTTACAACGGTATTTGATTCTCTAATCCAGCCATTCCCAAACTCAGTAACACCGAGGCCCCCTTAAAAATCTGACGGGTCTGCGTGGCCCCCCAAAATAATAACCAAGAAGACAACATTAAGAATAGGCTCTTCTGGTCATTTTATTTTGGGGAAATAGCCTCTGCTACAAACATTGTAATACAAAAATGATTACAGTGGATTATTCAAGTCAAATAATGAACACAAATATTTTAATATTACAAACAAACATTATAAATTTAACATTAAATAATTATATTATTTTTTTATTTTTTTTATGACCTCCCGCGGCCCCCCTGCAGTACCCTCGCAGCCCACCAGGGGGCCGCGGACCCCACTTTGGGAGACACTGCTCTAATCTATTGCTGACAAATCGACAGCTCTTAAAATTCTCAAAAAATACCTAAATATCTACTTTTGTGCTATACCCAAATACATTAAAATGCTTTTAAATGTTTTTGAATCTCTGTTGTTTCTAATCTATCTCATTAATCTATCTCATTAACTTTTGGCATTGTCAACATTCACCTATGTTTGAAACAAGCGAATTTGACAGTATCTAATAAAACTGTGCATAAACTGTAATGAACTTTATCTACCTTTGAAGTAAATACTTTTGGACATAATATGAAGGAAATGGTCCTTTTACCGTTTGCTATTAGCACTGGCTAAAAATAATCTCCATTTTTTGAAAGCATCCATCTATTTCTACTCTATCGTGACTCCAAAGTTCAGTTGTAGCTTGAGCCAAAGCATATTCCCAATTTGTGAGTTCTGATTGTAACAATTGCATTGGCAATAGACGATTTTTCATTGGCTGGTTCTTGTTCTGCAAATCACTATTTTATGTGTTGTATTTCAGACAATTCCAAAAACAACACAGTCGTTCTCCAATATTAAAGACATGAATCTATTCAATTTGCCTGAAAGGGAGCGGGAGGAAGAGAACTATTTTAAAACCGTTCTCTACGATTATATGGCTATGAAATTAATTATTTAATAAACAAAAGCACATTCATGGCTTCTGTCCGCTGCTTATAGCTGTTTAAAGAGTTGTCCCAAACTTAATATGTGTAAATACATCAGCTGTTTGTAATAAACAATAACATTTAACCTGTTCTCCAATGGAGCAGCTCAGAGGCTGCGTCAAAAGCAATGTTATATTTGAGCTATTTTTAGATTTAAAATTTTGTTAAAGCCTGTCGTTCTATGTCTGCATTTTAATACTACTCTCTATATACACATCTGCACTAGTTCCTACAGATGTGGAAAACAGAAACATCTAAAATCTGACTCCATTTGATTCCTTTTTACTTTAGTTATTAGAACAATTTGACCTTATTGATACTTATTTCCACAATAGAACTATTTTGATTATTCACTCCTGTGGACTCACCACCTGCAGGAGGATCAGTGAGGGGCTGGTGCTCTGTGTACTGGGTGCAGCTCTGACTGCCACCCCCCCCTGACCCAGAAATGGATTAAGGGGGAAGAAAATGGATGGATGGATGGATGATTATTCACTAGTCTAACTATTATTACTATGGTTTATTCTGACACCTCTTCTTAGCAACCTTTCAACCTATAGCTCCTTGAATCCAATGACATTATAGCTCTAGACTATCTCATTCTATTCTATTATTATCTTATTATTATATGATCTATTATCTTAAAGAGTAGATCTGTTTGATGTTATAAGCGCTATTATTTCTCCTTTTGAATTTGCACAACACTAAATTTTAGAATGACCCCCTATGGGACAAATAAAGAATTTTATTTTATTTTGGCAACTCCGAAAATTACTTAATAATTCTCCCATTTTGCTTTTTAGGCTGCCCTTTCCATTATTTATTTGGTCTTGTAAATATATGTTTTACACTTCTTTCTAATGATTTAGAATGTTAAGGACCATGACCACCTATGACAATAACATTACTATACTCCCTCTGTTGGTCGTGGGCCAAGTATAAAACATGCATCTGTGTGTGTGTGTAGATTACTGTTCCCATCATTCTCCAGTTGTTCCTCCCGGATCGTCCTCAATTCATATTGTGGGCTTTGGTGCCAAAGTAGAGGCTCATTTCCTTATGATCCATACTACTGTCATCCCTGAAGCAGGTGCAGTTTATCTTTCATCTGAAAAAGAAACATTAGAACACACGAAATGCCCACTTCCCTCTCTTCGCATGGTGCGGCCTGTCAATCTTTTCCAATTGGGTAAAACATAACTGCATTGACAGACGGTGTGTGACATCAGGGCAGAGGCTGTAGCCAAATACAGACTTAACAATATGTATGTTTCTAATTTTATACTCCCCTAAATGTGAGTTACAAACCAAAGTTGTCCTCCAACCAACGACCGCTCTCTGCGGTTGGACCGAATCACTGTCAGGACAAACAGCAGAGGGAGGGACTCCCAGTACCTTCAGCAAGGTATTTCATCTCAGAGTACTATCCGCAGAGTACTTTCTCAGAGTACTCATCCCAGAGTACTCTCACTTTTACACCTGTTCAATAAAGCTTGTTATCTTTGAATCTCTAGTACTTACACCGTATGCTGTTGACAAAAAATAATTATTCCATGATCACATTAAAACAATACAGAAAAACATTTGTTATTCCATTCTCCGTTCAGCACTCCTCATTTCACTCCACACTCATTGGCCACACACCGACTCCCCACGTTAGTATATTGGTCCAGAGTTTGTTAAGGTCATCGTAGTGTACTTGACATGACGCACAAACATATAACATACACCAGCCATTCCCAAACTCAGTAACACCGAGGCCCCCTTAAAAATCTGACGGGTCTGCGTGGCCCCCCAAAATAATAACCAAGAAGACAACATTAAGAATAGGCTCTTCTGGTTATTTTATTTTGGGGAAATAGCCTCTGCTACAAACATTGTAATACAAAAATGATTACAGTGGATTATTCAAGTCAAATAATGAACACAAATATTTTAATATTACAAACAAAACATTATAAATTTAACATTAAATAATTATATTATTTTTTTTATTTTTTTTATGACCTCCCGCGGCCCCCCTGCAGTACCCTCGCGGCCCACCAGGGGGCCGCGGACCCCACTTTGGGAGACACTGACATACACAAACATATAACACACACAAACATATAACATACACAAACATATAACACACACAAGAGGCCTGTAATTTTAACTTTGTTATATTTTTCCATGTCCAATTACAATTGTCTCATGAGCTATTTCTATTGTTGCAACTTTCAGAGCCTGCAGAACATGCAGAGCTTTAAGAGATTTTTCCTACAAGGATCCATTTCAAACTTTTAGTGTTTACCACGTGGTCTGTACTCGGGCTTATCACAGATTGTGTCCCCTATATTTTTAATGAGCTCTTGTTACTTTAAAATGTTTTCCTTCTTTTTCTTTTTCAGTAAAGCCAGGTCGGATTCATTAAAAATGTAAATTAGTCTCATACTCTAATACTTCACCTTTGTTTCACGTTCATGTGGAGAAAAGACCATTGTCCTACTGTATGTGTGTTGTCGTACTTGCACCAATCATGTCTCAGATAAACTTCCAACAGTTGTATTAAGGACATGACTGTCCTAATTGTTTCTAATTTAGCTATTTGGAAGAGAAACATGTCATAAAAGATTTCCTAAAATGTCCCTACATCCGTGTTTTCAACCAATGAACAGTGTTGCGTCAATGTGTTATCAGAAATGATCCAATATCACCTTTAGCCAAAATTTAGAAATGCTTTAAATCATTTTTCAAACTTTAATTGTCTGAACAAACCATTTTGTCCTAAATGCAGCGTCCATTAAAAGCTGCAGTTCTCTTTCTAGCACCAGTTTCAACTGTGCATGTGATTGTTTTTAAATGATTAACGAGCCACGGTTCAGAGGTTGAAAAATTGCCTTCAATATCCGTATTACCAAGATCATGCAGTCAAAATCAATAATTCTAAACTTCTCTGCGTCTATAACTTTAAATAACAATAATAGTTTCAATAATAGAGCTCCTCTACCTTAAATATACTGCTGTTCTAATCTCCTTGTGTCTCATGCTAAAGCAAGAGTCTAATTAATTTTAACGATTGTCCTGTATTCTTTCATGCAGCTAAATGTAGTGTTATGAACTAATGACCTAGCTAAATGTGTAAATATGACTTAATATGTCTCTGTGCGTTTGTTGCCTGTCTGTATATTACCTTCCGTCTGTTTCATTTGCCCGGCCACGTCCTCCTCTTATGGCGTCTTTCAATGTCTTTTGTCTCAAAGTGTCCAATGTCTTTGTCTCAAAGTGTCCAATGTCTTTGCCTCAATGCCTTTTTCCTTCTTCTTTAAACAATCACTTTCTTTCTTCTTCTTCTTTCAATAATCTCTTTCTTCTTCTTTCAATCACTTTCTTTCTTCTTCTTTCAATCTTTTTCTTCTCCTTTCAATAACTTTCTTTCTCAGATGCGACGCACACAAATGTGTCGTGTCCTTCTTCTTCTTGTTAGGTTTTCCGGCGGTTGGCGGCCTTATTTTTCGCATTACCGCCACCTTCTGTTCCGTGGATGGGTCGACACTCAGTTTGTGAAAAAGTCTGCGGTCTTTTCTTTGTCAATGCTGTTAGAAATGGGGGCTGGAGGAGTCTTCTTCGAGAGTTCCTGTTAGCTGCTGCAGCCGATGCTGCTGTCTTTGCTGCCCCCTGTGGGTCTGGGGGAGACGCTGATGGTCCGTGCTGATGGCGCTCGATTGTGGTTTGTGGCAGAGACGATTTTGGCCAAATGAAACAGACAGAAGTTTTCTCAGAAAAAACAGACAAACAAGAAACACAAACAAGTGTGTTAATTACCATACAAAACCAATGATTAATTATACTATTTTTCCAAAAGTATAATGCTCTCTAAAATCATTCTAACTTTTATATCACCAAAATGTAGGGAAAAAAACTTGTCCAGACGTTTGGAGATGGTCAAAAGAATAAAATAATGCCTCTTTATAATCTAACTCAAAGTTCTGTGATCCTAGTGACTCCATGTCAGTGTGTATAAGTGTAATTTTCTACAAAAAATTTCTTTCTTCACGAGAGAGAGAGAGAAAGAGAGAAAGAGAGAGAGAGAGAAAGAGGGAGGGGAGGGGCCTCCCGAACAAAGGAAAACATGGACGTCTAAAATACTTCCTCCTGTTAGCTACATTTTCCTCGTTTTTATCGTGACAAGGTTTTAATCAGTGGTAAAAGTTTTTCTCACGTCAAACGACACTTTACATTTTATCCTTAAATACGTCAGTAATGGAAAACATTACCATTTGCTACCTGATTAATGTATCGAGAGTTCCAGCAGAAATTTTTTTTTGATTCTCTGTAACTATTAAACATTACATCAGAATAAGAGAAAAACTCCCAGAACTGATCTTTTGTCATTTCTTCACATGAAACTCGTATACTACAGCCAAGTGGCTCTCTTTTTTCTCATTAATCAGATCGTTATTATCAGAATCCACATTTTAAATACTTGGCTTTTTTCTGTTTAAATTAATTGTACCCTTTTTCCCGCCCCCCGGGGGATATGGAGGTTTCATTATCCTATAACTTCTGACCCTAAATCTGTCCCTATTTCTCTAATTCTATTCCTATTTTTTCACTAATTCACTTGTGCCTCTCTGCACGAAGGTGTGCCTCTTTTGCACTTATAAACCCTGTGGCTCTTTTCCTGTATATTCTTTTTTAGAGGGGACCCATGCTTCCCTCAAGGTTCAAAAACGTCGAAAAACCTGACTATTGTTCTATCGCGTCCGATAGAACGCCCCGTCACGGCGGTCGTCTGGCCACGCTGCAGTCCGTCGAGCCGAATTCTCTCTCTCTCTTCCATTTAAAACAATGTGCAGATTTTCAAAAGTAACGATCCGCTTACCTCTTTCGAAGAGAAGAGAGAAGAGAAGAGAGAAGAGAAGAGAGAATTCTCCCGGCCCACGGACCCAGTCTATATTTGAGCTCATCTCTGTCCTGCTCCTGCAGCATCACGTCGGGGGTCTCCAAATGAAGTCAATAATTCCCTTTGACTGACGTGTACAAAGTTGATGCAAGAGTAAGACAGAGATCTCCAAGTTTAACATCTGTATTTAATTTATCTTTACAATCAGATACAGAAATTCCAACAAAGAGAGCTCCTAAACTATGCATGTCCCTCTCTCTTGCCCTCGGCTCATTGACTGACTGTCCTCAAAGACCTTCAGGGAGGTCATAAAAGGGAGACTTCCGATGATGTCATCCATATGCGCCCAACGTGGGGCTTCCGGGTGTGCTGACATCCCTGGTCCACTGGGAGGCGTCAGAATGCCGTTGGTGAATCTCCCAGTCTGCCTCAAGATCAGGTTCTGAACTTTTGCCCTCGTCAAAATGTTTATTATTTAAAGTTAATAATTCGCCCTGTTTAAACAGCATTTTATCTTTATGACTCATGTCTGATTATCCTGTGTCCTTGAGACTTAAACTGTCTGAGAGAACAGGTCTTGTTTGGCTATGATGAAAATTAGGACCATCGTTCAAAATGGTCAAATTATTGTCACATCTGAATAGTGTAGATTTAAAATATACAACACCCTCCACCACATCCTACAGCACCTGGACTCCCCGGGGACCTACGCCAGGGTCCTGTTTGTGGACTTCAGCTCTGCCTTCAACACAATCCTGCCATCCCTGCTCCAGGACAAGCTCTCCCAGCTCAACGTGCCCGATTCCACCTGCAGGTGGATCACTGACTTCCTGACGGACAGGAAGCAGCGAGTGCGTCTGGGGAAGAATGTCTCGGACTCTCGGATTATAAATACAGGAGCCCCACAGGGCTGTGTTCTTTCTCCCCTGCTCTTCTCCCTGTACACCAACCACTGCACCTCCAGCCACAACTCCGTGAAGCTCATCAAGTTCGCGGATGACACCATCCTCATTGGACTCATCTCCAACAACGATGAGTCCGCCTACAGGAGGACCTGGAGCAACAACCTGGAGCAACAACCTGGAGCTGAAAACCCAGAAGACAGTGGAGATGATTGTGGACTTCAGGAACAGCACAGTCCCCCCGCTCCCGCCCTCCCTGATCGACTCCCCCGTCACCTCTGTGGAATCATTCTTTTTCCTGGGCACCACCATCACCCAGGACCTCAAGTGGGAGCCGACCATCAGCTCCCTCATCAAGAAGGCCCAGCAGAGGATGTACTTCCTGCGCAGCTCAGGAAAGCCAAGCTGCCCGCACAGATGTTGGTTTAGTTCTACACGGCCATCATCGAGTCCATCCTCGCCTCCTCCATCACCGTGTGGTTCGCTGGAGCCACAGTCAGGGACAAACAGAGACTACATCACATCGTGTGCTCTGCAGAGGAGGTGATTGGCCGCAACCTGTACGTCGCCCGAGCTCGAGGCCGGGCTGGTCGTATAAACGGTTGATCCCTCTCACCCTGCACATGGACTATTTCAACCACTCCCTTCAGGCAGGAGGCTGCGATCCATCAGGACTAGAACCTCCCGCCACAAGAATAGTTTCTTCCCCTCTGCTGTTGGACTCTTGAACACTTCATAACCTGTCCCCCTGCCCTCTAGAAGTCCCCTACTGCCCTTATAAAGTCACTTGTGTGTCTGTATTAGAGAGAATGTGTTGTATTGCAAAGTTATTTTTTAGGATTGTACATTACTGTATCCATGCATTTTATTGATGTAACCAGGGACTGCAGATGGAAACTAGCTGTTTAGCTATAATCTGGTGCAGAACATATCTGTCTTTGAGCTTAATGTCTCTGTACACTGTCCCTTCAAATAAAGACTAAACTAACTAAACTAAACTAACTAACTTTACTGCCCATCATACGTTTCACTGTACTGCTGTCACCTTACATTGTGTGCACCATGTGCACTTGTATATTGTATATAGTAATTGTAACTCTATTTTAAATTTAAATATATTCCTTAAAAGTGCTTTTTATTTTTATTCTTTATTATGCCTCTCTACCTTTACCTCTCTTTCTGACTGTTGCACTGAGCCAAAGCAATTTCCAAGTCCAAGTCTGTTACTTACGTGGCAATAAAAAATATTCTGACTCTGATTATTATTGTTATTATTATTATTGTTATTATTATTATTATCATTATTATTATTATCATTATTAATATTACCATTATTAATATTAATATTATGATTATTATGATTATTATTATTATTAATAATAATAATCTTAAAGTCATTATTATCATTATTATAATAATAATAATAATAATTATTATTATTATTATTATTATTATTGTTAATAGTGTTTCTACGTCCATAATACAGCTCTCGCACCAGAGTGTATTTAGATGAACAGCTGTGAGTCGTCTCTGTCGTTCTGTCGCCCCAGTTTCTCACCATGTTCCTCTGAAGTGCTCCTCCCCCATAACCCTCACCCGTCTCCCCCAGAATTACACCGACTGACTCTCCTGGAACTGAGGCTCACACACACACACACACACACACACACACACACACACACACACACACACACACACACACACACACACACACACACACACACACACACACACACACACACACACACACACACACACACACACACACACACACACACACACACACACACACATTTTATCATTTTTTGCAGTGCACAGCCTTAAATAGTGACCCTCTAACTCTCTTTCTAACAATATAAAGTTGATAATGTTATGTTTTAATTTTTATCACAAAATCACACATTTCTGTTGGAACAAACACAGTTCTGTATTAATGAGACAGAAGCAAAATGCCCTTATCTGTAAATATCTCTGCGATCTGGGTAAACCCTGGGATAAGCGCGCATGCTAGCGACAGGTGACAGCGGAGTCTTCCTCATGCATTAGCTGATGATTTGGCAGCTCCTCTGTAAACAGGAAGTGGCGGTCACAGAAGCAGGCCCTCTCCTGTCTCTCCTCTCTGTCCTCTTCATCATGTCACCACTCAATTATAAGGTTAGGCCCTGTT
Organism: Knipowitschia caucasica; assembly: GCA_964034765.1. NCBI lineage: Eukaryota > Metazoa > Chordata > Actinopteri > Gobiiformes > Gobiidae > Knipowitschia > Knipowitschia caucasica. The sequence continues at coordinate 31,519,017 of OZ035832.1, forward strand.
TATTCTTTCTATTAGCACGATTTAAAACTGCGTCAACAAGCACTTTCCCCACGCTCCACGGCCTCGGGGTAAATCCTGCTCATTATGCTGGACCTGTGGAGACAGACGGAGGCTCAGAGAACGGTCGGGTAAAGCAGTTATGCACTTGATATTGTTTTTCTGTTTTTGTGTTGGATTTAAAGGCGGCTGTTTTACTCAAAACAAAAATACAGAAATAACAAAATGGATATAACATAGTATGACAAGGATGGATTAGTGGCCACAGCTACAGGTAGGAATCCACATCCTGTTAAAACTCTGAAGCTAAGCACGGCAGGGCCTGGTTAGTACTGTGATGGGAGACCTCTGGGAACACCAGGTGCCACAGTGGGGCGGCTGCGGCTATAAAGTGCCAAACTGTGGTTGTGTCCTTGGGCAAGACACTTCCCCCACATCAGAATGAGTCTGTGTGTGTTAATGGTTGGCTTCTGTCAGTGAGGAGTGGAGGGAAGGGTGGGGATTTAAATCAGAATCAGAATCAGAATCAGAATCATTTTTATTGCCACGTAAGTAACAGGAGGTCACAGACTTGGAAATTGCTTTGGCTCAGTGCAACAGTCAAAAAGAGATAATAAAAATAAGAATAAAAAACACTTCTAAAGAATAAATTTAAATTTAAAATAGAGTTACAGTTACTATTTACAATATACAAGTGCACATGGTGCACACAATGTAAGGTGACAGCAGTACAGTGAAGTAAAGTGACGTATGATGGGCAGTAAAGTGACTTTATAAAGGGCGGGGGGACAGGTTAAGAAGTGTTCAAGAGTCCAACAGCAGAGGGGAAGAAACTGTTCTTGTGGCGGGAGGTTCTAGTCCTGATGGACCGCAGCCTCCTGCCTGAGGGGAGTGGTTGGAATAGTCCATGTGCAGGGTGAGAGGGGTCGGCTGTGATACGACCAGCCCGGCCTCGAGCTCGGGCGACGTACAGGTCCTGCAGCGATGGAAGGCTGCGGCCGATCACTTCCTCTGCAGAGCGCACAATGCGCTGTAGTCTCTGTTTGTCCCTGACTGTGGCTCCAGCGAACCACACGGTGACGGAGGAGGTGAGGATGGACTCGATGATGGCCGTGTAGAACTGCACCAACATCTGTGCAGGCAGCTTGGCTTTCCTGAGCTGCCGCAGGAAGTACATCCTCTGCTGGGCCTTCTTGATGAGGGAGCTGATGGTCGGCTCCCACTTGAGGTCCTGGGTGATGGTGGTGCCCAGGAAACGGAAGGACTCCACAGAGGTGATGGGGGAGTCCATCACGGAGGGTGGGGGTGGGGGGACAGTGCTCTTCCTGAAGTCCACAATCATCTCCACTGTCTTCTGGGAATTCAGCTCCAGGTTGTTACCACTGCACCAGGACACCAGCCAGTCCACCTCCCTCCTGTAGGCGGACTCATCGTTGTTGGAGATGAGTCCAATGTTAAAGCTGGGGTGTGTAACTTTCAAAGCACAAACACGTGAACTATTTAATGACATCCATCAAACTCAAAACAGTCTGATTCTATCATCAGTTGTCACAAGTTGTTTTTAATAAGCTAACGATAAAGATCAGTTAAACTTTCATAAGACTCTTTCTGTCGAGACAAACTGTAAAGCTTATGAATAAAAACATTAGATTCCCCAGATTTAACTTTGGAAGCATCAAAGCACTTACTGTAGTAAGAAATGCAGTATTACTCATATCTCTTGCACAAGCTGCTACAAAAACCACTGAAATCACAAAAATGACAAATAAGCAAGAACCAAAACAGGTCTGAGCGTATTCTCCGACCGCTCGGGACCAAAACGACCCAAAAACCCTCTGTATGGTTCATGGTTCAACCCCCGGCGACAACAGCTTCACCTGAACGTTTCTATCTGATCCTGTCTGACTCTGGACTCACAGATAAGACGGAGACAGAGACGTGGGTGGCAGCCAAGCACACACTCTACAAAAAACATACTACATTCATACATATGTGATAAAGGACACAGCAGGTGCAGGGTTCTAGACCCATCTTTGTCACGGGTCAAATGGAAAATATTTGAACTGATCAGTGTCAAAAGAAAACAAGGGATTTTCTTTTTGTTTATTGTTTTTATTTACAATGGTGCATTTGAGCCTGAGGTCCGCTGCTGTTGTGTCCTTGGGCAAGACACTTAACCCCACTTTGCCTGAAGCCCCTGCTGAAAGATCAAGACTATGCTCACAAGATCCTTAAAGATTTAATTTATTTTATTTTGTGAAGACAAAGTCCTGTGTCCGAGAACGCTCCTTTTCACAAATGCAATCCTTTGATCTTAGTTATTTATTCATTTCAAAACCTGCACAAAACAAGGTACAAATATCAATTATCAAATGGGAAACATGTCACAAGTTTTTAAAAGTTATTATTGTCTTATTTAACTCCTTTTTTGATTAATTTGAACAAAAATTTACTATTTGAGTGATGATGCAGACAGACTTTAGTTAGAGGGTGTTTGGAGGGTCGGAAGTATGTGTGCTTTTTTATCTGTTTATTATCATTGTTTGTTTGTTTGTTATTATTATTTTTTATTATTTGTTGTATGTTTTTGTTTTATTACTTGCTTTTCATACTTTTTATTAATGCTGAAGTTAGAGATTTATTTTTATTTTTATTAGTATAGCCATTGTTCACTTGCCGTGTGCTCCTCTTTCCTCCAGTGTTTCCCCACTGTGGGACCAATGAAGGATCTTAATCTTTTGTAAAATGAATATTAATTATTAAAAAATAACAATGAAACTAACTAACACACAAACTCCGGTGATTCCAAACAAGGCTTAATCAGAGTAAAATAAACATAAATCTATTAAATATGTTCTAATAAAGTATAAATAAGAGACGTGGGGAAATGTCAGTGTTGCATCAGCGGTTACAGAACAGTAGAATGAGGAGCACACAATACAATGTTTTCTGAATCACAATAAAACACAGCAGATGTTGGGTTGTGTTTTTTACAGTGCACAGATGTGGAGCAGGAAGTGTGGTACCCGGGCTGCGATGGGGGCGATAAGGGCTGTGTGTCACTGGGAGGTGGCGGGTTCAATGCCAGGACACGCTGCTGTATGCTGGTATTCGTGAGAGGCTCAGGAGCACGAGGGCGGGAGAGAGAGAGAGAGAGAGAGAGAGAGAGAGAGAGATGAGAGAGAGACAGGAGAGAGAGAGAGAGAGACAGAGGGAGACAGAGAGAGAGAGAGACAGAGGAGAGAGAGGGAGACAGAGGAGAGAGAGAGACAGGAGAGAGAGACAGAAGAGATAGAGAGGGAGAGAGAGACAGAGGGAGACAGAGGAGACAGAGGAGAGAGGGAGACAGAGGAGAGAGAGAGACAGAGGGAGACAGAGGAGAGAGAGAGACAGGAGAGAGAGACAGAAGAGAGAGAGAGGGAGAGAGAGACAGAGGAGAGAGACAGAGCTGGAGGACTGTACATGTTTTTAGTGGTAGGGAAAACCGAAGCACCTGGAGGGAACCTACGCAGGGCACAGGCTCAGAAAGACCCTGTTTCAACCAGAATTCAAACCCTTCTTACTGAGAAGCGAGAGTGCTAACCACTCAGCCACACTGCAGATATGTTTTTATAAATAGTTTGCTGCTGGTTTTACAGGCTGCATATATGACAACACCTGAAATGTTTAAACTTTGATCAGATGGTTGGCGTCACGGTGGTGCACAGCAAGAAGGTCCTGGGTTCAATTCCCTCTCCAGACAAGGCATTTATGTGTGTCTGTGTAGGTTTCCTCCAGGTGCTCGGGTTTCCACCTCTGACAATATGTAGTCAGGGTGAAGAAGTCCATGTGTGTCTACATTTTTAAGAACAACATCAAGAATTTTGTCTTTTCTTATTTCAAATATTAGCATAATATACACCAAGAACTGTGTAAAAACCACTTCCAGCCGAGACTTCGACCCCCGTCATGTGACCCGCGCACCTGCCATGTGGTCATGTGACCCTCTCAGGACCAGGAAGTGGGTGCAGAGCGGACAGGAGCAGACAAAAGCCGTGCCCCTACACAAACAGTCGGCACAATGAGCATTGAGAGCTGTGGAAAAGCTAAAAGTGAGATCTGAGCCTTATCTGCAGCTCGTGTATGTGCTCCGTCAGGCGTGAGGAGAGCGCGGCACATCCTGCCACACAACAATCCTCTGACCATCACGTACAACACACAACTACATGCTTCTTGCACTAGAATATTCAGAATGTTGTATACTTTCTTCTTTGTTGTGTTCAAGATGCAGTCAAGGATTAATCCGGACATAACTTTTAAAATACTGTGTGGTAAATGCCCCTCAACCCTAAAAATAGTGAAGTTATCATGTGTTTTCAAAAAGGAATGGACCAGTGAAGCCTCAAGCATTACATCACAAATATTTTGAAATTGGCCAATAGAAATAAACCAATGGGTTGCGTTCACCTCCTCCTGCGTTTCCTCAGTGGCATCTATCTGAGTTGATATTGAGTTGAATTTTCTAAAACTCCTACAAAGGCTGAGCAGAAAACTCCCAATGTGACAACTTCACATTTTCCAAAGAAGTGGCAAAGAAGAGAAGATCAGAGGAAAGGGGTCTTATAAAACCCTGGCTCTGTGCTCTGTAAAGCTAGCAGTGGAGTTTTAAGATAAGATAAGATAAGATAAACTGTATTGTCCCTTTAGTTGCTTTAGGATTTTGCTAATTGCTAGTTTGTTAGAGGAAGCTAGCACTTGTCAAGAATAGCGGCCAATCACTCACAGACTTCAGCCTAATGTAGTTAATACTTTAACATTTCAAGCTGAGGTTTTGTCACAGAAACGGCTGGGGGTGGGGGTTGGCTTTTTGACTCTTGATGCTACTTGGATGCTAATGCTAAGCTAACCTGACCCATCAGGGCCTTGTCTCAGAGATAAATTATAAAATCACCAAAACACACTGGCTCTATGGCGTGTGGCTCTTTGGCTCTCTGGTTCTCTGGCTCTCTGGTTTTCTGGCTCTATGGCTCTATGGCTCTATGGCTCTATGGCTCTCTGGCTCTATGGCTCTCTGGCTCTATGGCTCTGACTCATGCGACACGAGACTAACGTCAATATTGTGTCTGAGAACGTGTGTTTATGTAAAGTGCTTTAAAGCTGCAGTGTGTAAACTCTCAGATGGAGGAAAGCAAAACAAACCCAGCTCCGTATCACACTCTTACTGTTCCATGGCACAACAAACACTGTGACAAGTGAGCAAAACATCAACATGGTCAGAATCAAGACGAGCAGAGAAGGAAGCGCCGATAAAACACAGGGAAGACATTTTCCAACATTTTCAGAGTTTCAGACTCATTTCAATCACGGGTCAAAGGAATAAATATGAACCGGTCAGAAAGAATAGAAGGGATTTTCTTTTTGTGTTATGATTGTTGACATTACTTTTATTTTTCATGAGTTTTCTTGTTATTTTTTGGTTGCTTTTTCTGAAAACAAAATGTTTTTGATGTTTGGATTTAACAAAAACTGGACCAAATATAAATATGTACATTGTTCTATATTTAACGTCTATGGATGTGTTACAAATTGTAGAATAAATTAAATGTGGTGGTTTCTTGAGAAAAGCTGTATCAGGCCGCTGTGGTGAAGAGGGAGCAGTGTCTGCAGTCAGAGCTGTATCAGGCCACTGTGGTGAAGAGGGAGCAGTGTCTGCAGTCAGAGCTGTATCAGGCCACTGTGGTGAAGAGGGAGCAGTGTCTGCAGTCAGAGCTGTATCATTAGCTTTGGGTAAAGACCGAAAGGACAAGATCGCGGATACAAGCGTCAAAATGATCTTCCTCTGCAGAGTGGGTGCTCCCTTAAGCCTAGCGTACATCGACAGAGAAACTGGGGACAACTAGTTGCAAGGCGGCTTTTGGCAACTGAGAGGAGATGGTGGGAGATGATCAGTTGCCAAAATCGGTCGATGTGCGCGCTCTTACAACTGGAGATGAACAGTCGGTCTCCAGTTTCAGTCAGTTGCCCGTGTTCTACTTTTCGGCAACTAGTTGTCCTCAGTTTCGGAGATATGACCCGATGTGCGCGCTCCATGCGCCGCTCCGACAACGTGTGTGTATTGCGTGTATTGCGCGCCCGCAACATTTTATGTCAGAAAACACACTGTAGTTGAGGCCAGTTGCTGTCGATGTACGCGCTGTTATTCCCGAGACTGGTCTGCTACTGGGAGTTGTCCGTTTTCGTCAGATTGTCGATGTGTGCGGGGCAGCAACTCATATGCGACGGATATAATCAGTTGCCAGTCCGATGTACGCTAGGCTTTAGAGATAGGGGTGTTCAGTCACACGGGAGGAGCTCGGAGTAGAGCCGCTGCTTCTCCACGTTGAGAGGAGCCAGTTGAGGTGGCACGGGCATCTGTTCCGGATGCCTCCTGGACGCCTTCCTGGGGAGGTGTTCCGGGCACGTCCCAGGAGGAGACAAGGGTTAGACCCAGGACACGCAGGACTATGTCTCTCTCTGGCCTGGGAACGCCTCAGGATTCCCCCGGATGAGCTGAAGAAGTGTTTGCGTAGAGGGAAGTCTGGGCGTCTCTGCTCAGACTGCTGACCTCACTACCCAGCAATGGATAAAGAAAATGGATGGATGATACAGGTAAAGATATTGGTCCAAAGTCATGTCCAATCAAACACTCACTTATCAAACATGAAGCATCAGAAGAGTTTACTTTCCTCTGGAGGAAGTTGGCAGAACGAAAACACGATATACAGTGGGGCAAAAAAGTATTTAGTCAGCCACCGATAGTGCAAGTTCTCCCACTTAAAACAATGACAGAGGTCTGTAATTTTCATCATAGGTACACTTCAACTGTGAGAGACAGAATGTGAGAGAAAAAATCCAGGAACTCACATTGTAGGATTTTAAAAGAATTTATTTGTAAATTATGGTGGAAAATAAGTATTTGGTCACTTCAAACAAGGAAGATCTCTGGCTCTCACAGACCTGTAACTTCTTCTTTAAGGAGCTCTTCTGTCCTCCACTCGTTACCTGTATTAATGGCACCTGTTTGAACTCATTATCTGTATAAAAGACACCTGTCCACAGCCTCAAACAGTCAGACTCCAAACTCCACTATGGCCAAGACCAAAGAGCTGTCGAAGGACACCAGGAAAAGAATTGTAGACCTGCACCAGACTGGGAAGAGTGAATCTACAATAGGCAAGCAGCTTGGTGTGAACAAATCAACTGTGGGAGCAATTATCAGAAAATGGAGGACATACAAGGCCACTGATAATCTCCCTCGATCTGGGGCTCCACGCAAGATCTCACCCCGTGGGGTCAAAATGATCATGAAAACGGTGATCAAATATCCCAGAAGCACACGGGGGGACCTGGTGAATGACCTGCATAGAGCTGGGACCAAAGTAACAAAGGTTACCATCAGTAACACACTACGACGACAGGAAATCAAATCCTGCAGTGCCAGACGTGTCCCCCTGCTGAAGCCAGTGCATGTCCAGGCCCGTCTGAAGTTTGCCAGAGAGCACATGGATGATACAGCAGAGGATTGGGAGAATGTCATGTGGTCAGATGAAACCAAAGTAGAACTGTTTGGTATAAACTCAACTCGTCGTGTTTGGATACTGAGTTGCATCCTAAGAACACCATACCTACTGTGAAGCATGGGGGTGGAAACGTCATGCTTTGGGGCTGTTTTTCTGCTAAGGGGACAGGACGATTGATCCGTGTTAAGGAAAGAATGAATGGGGCCATGTATCGGGTGATTTTGAGCCAAAACCTCCTTCCATTAGTGAGAGCTTTGAAGATGAAACGTGACTGGGTCTTCCAGCACAACAATGATCCCAAACACACCGCCCGGGCAACGAAGGAGTGGCTCCGTAAGAAGCATTTGAAAGTCCTGGAGAGGCCTAGCCAGTCTCAGACCTCAACCCCATTGAAAATCTTTGGAGAGAGTTGAAAGTCCGTGTTGCTCGGCGACAGCCCCAAAATATCACTGCTCTCGAGAAGATCTGCATGGAGGAATGGGCCAAAATACCAGCTACTGTGTGTGCAAACCTGGTAAAGACCTATAGTAATCCTTTGACCTCTGTTATTGCCAACAAAGGTTATATTACCTTTGTTGGTAATATAAGTATTGAGTTGAATTTTTGTTATTGACCAAATACTTATTTTCCACCATAATTTACAAATACATTCTTAAAATCTTAAAAATAGGGCGACAGTAGCTCAGTTGGTAGAGCATTGGCCTTAAGGCCAGAAGGTCGTGGGTTCAATTCCCACCTCTGCACCTTCTCCACCGACTCCCACTGATGACTGCTGTTGTTGTGTCCTTGGGCAAGACACTTAACCCCACTTTGCCCAAAGCCCCCACTGAAAAGATCAAGGCTATGCTCACACTCAGAGAGCAGCCGTCCTCCTGCGGACTCACCACCTGCAGAGGGTCAGTGAGGGGCTGGTGCTATGAGACTTGGGTGGCATCTCTGATTGCCACCCCCCTGACCCAGAAATGGAATAAAGGGTAGAAAATGGATGGATGGGTTCTTAAAATCCTACAATGTGAGTTCCTGGATTTTTTTTCACATTCTGTCTCTCACAGTTGAAGTTTACCTATGATGAAAATGTCATTATTTTAAGTGGAAGAACTTGCACAATCGGTCGCTGACTAAATACTTTTTTGCCCCACTGTAAGTGAGAAACTTGGACGATGCATCTGAATCAGAGTGAGACAGAGATGTAAAGATGGACTGGATCCAGAAGATACAAGGTCTAAAGATGGAAAGATAAAATGGGGCTAGAGGCTTCTACACTCAAACTATTTTTACAGGAAATAGAATTAAAGCAATCAACAGCAGGTCAGAAAGACGAATGTGCAAAAATCAGTTCTAATCTTTGATATTATCACTGAGGAAATGGTTGGACTTAAATATGTCTGTAGTTATTGTTGCAGATGAGGTGAACCTGAAATCACAGAGTGTAGAAGTCAAGGATCCTTTGAGACGTTAAAACATGTAAGAAAAAAGCTTTTAGTCATCAACTCAGCAGAGACACTGGATCTACTTTACAGAGACCATTCACTTTACCACTGATCTATCCTGGTCGTACCATGGGTAAAGACTGGTCCATGATCATTTCCTACATGTACGTCTGGGTCTGATCCCAGTGGCTGCAGTTTCCTCGGTTGAATCCCTCCGACCAATCAGAGAGCGGGGGAGGCGGTCGTTCGAGGTCGGTGTCGGTGACGTCAAGAGTTTGTGCTGAATTTGCTGATTGTAGTCTGTCGGAGAATGCAATAGTAAAATAATCTGTTCTGGTTCAATCCAAGTATCAAGAAACTGAAGCCGGAGCAAGAGGAATGTTTGGTAAATGTCATTGAAGCAAAGATGTTGTGGCTCTACTCCCCACGTGCTCCGTTAGTGGCAAAGGAGATGGCTAAAGCTAAGCTACATGTTAAAGCTAGGCTAAAGGCTAAAGCTAGGCAAAATGCTAAATGGCTCACTCACTCGGGCTCATTACATACGTCACAGTAAACTCAGATCCAATGGTTTCAATCTGCAAAAGGAGTTAACCCCTTCCATCAAACTGCTCAAAGGTCCAGGGCATTACAGACTAAGAGCAGAATAATATTTGTGCCTGGATCTAGAACTACGTTAAAATCAATGAGTATCTCTGTAAAAGAAGTTACTCTTTGGGGAAATTTAGCAGATTAAATAAAAACATGTTCAAATATGAAATGGTTAAAAGTATTGATTTAAAAGACAAATACTAAAGAAAGAGAAGGAAAGAGAGAGAGATGGAGGAGAGGTGTAGGGTCAGAGAGTGTGTGTGTGTGTGTGTCTATGTGTCTATGTAGATTTTATTTCGTTTTATGACTTGTTCTCAGCGAGAGCCAATGCAATTTCCTTATTTGTAACTTCCTGTAACTCACAATAACAAACACGTGTGTGTGTGTTGTGTGAGTGAGAGGGAATTTAGTTTTGTATCTAATTTATTGTTATGTTTTTAATGTACATAGGTTTGAAGGAAAAAATACTAAATACTATACTTGAATATACTACTGTCTCCAATCTAATCAAATGTGGCCCTCTGCAGCTAACTTAATGTAGTCATTCAGCCAACTTCAGCTCTACCAATAGAGGCATGTTATACCTTGTTGTAAAGATCAGAACCTCTAGAATCTAATTTACTTCATTACTATTTACATTATTATTGACATTTATTTTTGTGTCACCAAATCCCATACGTCAGTAATGTATCTGTGGTGCAGTTAGTAATTTACATCTTTCAGTTGTTAAATCCATGCTTTTGGCCCATGTAAAGGTCTGGTAAAGTGAAGCCTCCCTCTTAAACAAAAGTATGGACACCCCTGGTACAGACCCTCGTCCCTGTAAGACCCCGTGGTGTTTGCAGACCACACATGTTTGTTGTGTGAACCCAAAACCATCCAATCTCGGTCCTCGCAGGTTGCATGGAGGGGTTCTTTGATGTATTTTGATTGGGAATTAGCCCCTCCCCCTCTCTCTCTCTCTCTCTCTCTCTCTGATTGGACGAGCTGCTAAACCAGAGCCAGCTGTACAACCACTGATTCCATCTCCAACGTCTGCCCCTGATGCCCTCCCGGAGCTGCTGGGCACTGTTTAAGAAGCAAAGACAGGTTTAAGGCAGAATCCAGAGTTAATTATAACAAAAAGTAAATTAATAAATTAGCATTTTTATGTGTTTTTGTGTGGATTTGTACTGGACAAGATAAGAATACTTTGGCATAAATATAGCAGCAGCTACTTATTTTGTACATTGTGTATTCTCCCTGTGTCTCTTACGACTGTCCTGTCAGTGCACTGCAACACTGAAATTTCCCCACTGTGGGATGAATAACAAATCTCTAACTTATCTTAAAGGACACCAAAGAGCCGTTAGAATTATACGTATTATAGATGTTTTTATACTTTACAGACGACACATTATGTCAGATTCTGAATGTTACAGTATTGTGTCTTCATCTTAAACAGACCTGGGGTTGATTTTAGCTCCATACACGCTCACATCAAGAAGATGTCCCACATATACCCAAACACACACATATATACACACACACGCACACACAAACACACACACACACACACTGTTGTATGTGTATTTGTTTGTACGTCTGCACCTGTATTATATGTCAGCACGGTGGCTGAGTGGTTAGCACTCTCGCTTTTCAGCAAGAAGGTCCTGGGTTTGAATCCAGGTCAGAAAGGGGCTTTTCTGAGTGGAGTTTGCATGTTCTACCCGTGTCTGCGTAGGTTTCCTCCGGGCACTCCGGTTTCTGAAAAATCATACATATTATTATGCTAAACGAGTGGTTTTTGTTGTGGCACATTGTGACTGTGTTAAACCAGATTCTCCAACGGGACGAAGACATTTATTCTGATTTCAAGAAATGTGGTTTAATGTTCTCATTCCAAAGAACACATTTCTATAACAGATCATTTTGCATTTTGGAGAATCTTGTTTTAAGGCTCAGTCAGAATGAGCTGTAATTCTAAGACATTTTGCCAAATTTTGGCCATTTTTGACTTATAGGACTTATAGAACAGGACTAGACCAGGACTAGACCAGTCCTAGACCTGGACTAGACCAGGACTAGACCAGGACGCTAGAACCGGACTAGACCAGGACGAGAACAGGACAAGAACAGGACTAGACCAGGACAAGAACAGGACTAGAACAGGACTAACTCGAGGCTATTGTGAATTATGACAGAATTCTTGGATTCTTGATTACGTTTTGACCAAAGAGGAACCAGTCTGTGGGACGTGTTTCTTCTCAGATTCTGGGGTAAATAAAGCAGGATTTGTGAATGAGCGAAGCCTTTGAAGCCGCCTCACGGGGGGTCTCTACTTCTGCACAAACACATCCTCACATTGTGGACGGAATTCTTTAGAGCAACACTTTAACCTTAAACATCAGATAAGGAGAAAGAGAGAGACCAGAGAGAAAGAGCAGAGAGACCAGAGAGAGACCAGAGAGAGACCAGAGAGAGACCAGAGAGAGACCAGAGAGAGACTAGAGAGAGACCAGAGAGAGACCAGAGAGAGACCAGAGAGAGACCAGAGAGAGACTAGAGAGAGACCAGAGAGAGACCAGAGAGAGACTAGAGAGAGACCAGAGAGAGAGACCAGAGAGAGTCACCAGAGAGAGACCAGAGAGGGACCAGAGAGAGACCAGAGAGAGACCAGAGAGAGACCAGAGAGAGACCAGAGAGAGAGACCAGAGAGAGACCATAGAGAGTCAAGAGAGAGACCAGAGAGAGACCAGAGAGAGAGACCAGAGAGAGACCAGAGTGAGACCAGAGAGAGAGACCAGAGAGAGACCAGAGAGAGACCAGAGAGAGAGACCAGAGAGAGAGACAAGAGAGACCAGAGAGAGACCAGAGAGAGACAAGAGAGAGGGACCAGAGAGAGGCCAGAGAGAGAGACCAGAGAGAGACCAGAGAGAGAGACCAGAGAGAGACCAGAGAAGGACCAGAGAGAGACCAGAGAGAGACCAGAGAGAGAGACCAGAGAGAGAGACCAGAGAGAGACCAGAGAGAGAGACCAGAGAGAGACCAAAGAGAGAGACCAGAGAGACCAGAGAGAGACCATTATTTTTGGGTCCTCCTTCTTTTTGAAACATGACAACTATAACAATAAATACCAATGAACCCTTGATTGATTGGCTTTTGGGTCTTTTGGTTTGTCATTTGTCTAAACACGGAAATGCCAGAAATATAACATGACATATACAGAAGGGAAACGAACATTCTCTTTGTGTTCGAGACCCTGGTGATGGGAGACGGCCAATCTCAGCCAATCTCTGTCATTGAGGTTATGATAGGTAGGAGGAGGGCTGCGGCATGAGCTAAAAGATGAAGCGAAAAACAAATGCATCAGAGTCAAATTATCTCTCTCATTATTTTTATCCAATTTATTCCAATCCACTTTATTTATATAGCACAAGTCCTGCACAGACATGAAAGTAACATATTTAGCTATTCTCCTTCCCTCCCTCCCTCTCTCTCTCTCTCTCTCTCTCTCTCTCTCTCTCTCTCGGGTCTCTCTCTTCCTCTCTCTTTCCCTCTCCATCTCTCTCTCCTCCCTCTCTTTCTCTCTCTGGTCTCTCCCTCTCTCCCTCCCTCATCTCCCCCTCCCTCCCCTTCCCCCCTCTATCTCTCTCCCTCCCTCTCCCCCTCCCTCTCTCCCCTTCTCTCTCCCTCCCTCTCTCCCATCCCTCTCCCCCTCCCTCTATTTCTCTCTCTCCCTCTCTCTCTCTCTCCCCCCTCTCTCTCCCTCCCTCTCCTCCTCCCTCTCTTTCTCCCCCCCGTCCCCCCCTCTCTCCCTCTCTCCCTTCTCTCTCTCTCCCTCCCTCTTCCCCTCCCTCTCTTTCTCTCTCCCCCTCTCCCTCTCTCCCTCTCTCTCTCTCCCCCTCTCTCTCCCCCTCTCCCCTCCCTCTCTCCCCCCCTCTCTCTCTCCCTTCTTCTTATTTGTTCAGTATGCCTCTTGTACAAATGTCCTTGTGTTGCTTCTCGAACTGTGCCCAGCCTCTGCCCGTCCTCAGCCCAGCCTCAGCCCAGCCTCATGGAGCTTGTTAGAAACTGCCACAGAGTTCACAACTGACACAACCAATCACACAACCTCCACAGCCAAGAGTTCACCCGCAACCTGTGTGTGTGCGTCCGTGTGCGTGCGTGTGCGTGTGCGTCTGTCCATGTGTGTGTGCGTCCATGTGTGTGTGTGCGTCTGTCCATGTGTGTGTGTGTGCTGCGAGCGGCCCACGGCGAACATCGTCCCGTGCATCACCCCCAAGTTTAAAGCCATGATCCTTATCCTAATGAATTCAATAAAGGGGTAATATGGCCCCGCCCTCTGCCTGTGGTTACGGCGTTCTCGGCTCTGGGACTCCCACTGTAGCGGGTAATAAGGCCCAGACAGCCCACTCTCCATACGTCCAGCTGAAACACCCCTAATCGAATTTGTTTTAGACTTTCAAAGAATACTTGCGAGGGGTTTGTGTTAATAACCTAATAATGAGGAGAAGTGGAAAGACGATCCAAGGTCAGTAGTGGAGGAGGCCATTTTATAATTCTGAAATGTGCCGTTTCTTTGGGTCGAGTGTAATCGGAGGCTGTCCTGACGGCGGAGAGCTTCCTGTGGAGTTGGAGACATCACAGGCTCGAGAAAGTCAATTGCAATGGAAGGATTATGAAAGGCAAAACATGGGATCAAAGCCGGAGGAAGGAGCGATAAAGTGGAACAATTAGAATATTTCAGGCCAATCGTATTACGCGGAATAGACTCGAGGTTTTGTTAGGCTTTCTTTTTATTCTTTCGCTAAGATCAGGAATGTTCATAATAAACCTGACTTATATTTGAGGTCGGGGATTGTGTCTGTGCAAAAACTGCAGCAAAACACCCACACTGCAAAAAATGATGGAAAATAAGTTAAAAAATGGCTCAAATTGTGCAAAACTGTGTCATAATTTGAACAGATTTTGATTGCTGTAAACTAGATTTGCCAATGGAACAATGAGAAAAATGATCTTGTTTAAAAAAAATACAGAAATGTTTCCCTTGGAATGAGGAAATAAAGCTACAGTTCTTTTAATAAAACGAAATGTCTTTTTCCCATTGGAGAATCTGGTTTGAACACAGTCAGAATTAACTAAAATTAAGATAAAAAAAACAAGCATTCAAACATTTATTACTTCATATTTTATTATTTTTTGCTGTTCATTTCAAGAGAGAATATTCAAAATTCAGTTTATTTGCAGTTTGCAGTAAAACTTCCCACTAATAATCATCGCACACATCATTTTTACAATTTCCACAACAATAAGACAACAACATTGAGAAAAATAGCATCACAACACTATATACTTTTACATACAATACATGTGATATGTGATATAATCCATGTTTTGGAAAACTACTGAAAACTAGGACTAACTTTAGCGCTGCACAAAGTCTATAAATAAATATGCTTTTTTCTTTTCATGTCAAAATGCTTTCACTAAAACATTATTAATATTATCAGAGAAAACGGCGGCGATGTCACCACAACATTTTAGTGTAATTGGGACATGACCCGACTTCTTTTAAATGATATAATAATAAACAGGTGTTGTTTTAAAAGTGCTTTAATGATTTAAAAACAGACGTGGATATTGTCTTTTCTCTGATGAAAAGTGGTGCTTTTAGTTCCACATGAGCAGCGCTGAGTATCAGGGTTTTCTCAAGATAATTTTGACTAAGATAAGATTAAGATAAAACTGTACTGATTTCACGATTAAAAAAATTAAAGAGAAAATATATGAAAAATTAGATTAAAAAACTGCTTAAAATAATAAAAATGATAGATGAAAATAGAATAAAAAAATATGACCTAAGATTTCAGAGAATAATAAAATAAAACTAGCCCCAAACAACTTGATTCTAGTTTAAAAACATACATTAAAAGTATTATTTACTGTTTTTTTTAAATATAGCATCACAAACTTATTTTATCTAAACAAGAAAAGCTGGAAATGACAAAAGACACGGAAAACAATCTTAATAACTCACTGCTCAGACTTTTTCTCTAATAAATAACATTATAAAGTTTTATTATCTTAAAACTATTAAATAATCTTATGACAAACTGCATTCAAGTAACAAACACTTTAAAAATAAGCCTCATTTATGTGAATGAATACATTTGATCAAAACATTACTTTTTTCAGTGAACAGGGACAGGTCACTTTTGGACTCACGACGAACTGGAAATGTACAAACTGTTAAAAAGTTAAAAAAGAAAAAGTTGAAATATTCATATTGTGTATTTATCAATTCATTTATTTGTCAGGGACTTTGCAGCTCAACACAAAACAAAACACACTGAATGAGGAGAGAAGGATCCTTTATTGTTCTCAAATATAGTCAGTTTTTGGACAATACCATTATTTATGTATATTATTTTATGTAAATTCTGTCTCAGAGAAAACCCTCCAAAGCAGGTTGTGTTCTTCACTTCACATTTAGAGACTTTTGTGGAAATAACTTTTTATCTTATTTAATGTCACACTTATTCAATATCCATCATCATCCATTTCTCCCTTAATCCATTCTGGTCGGGGGTGGCAGAGTTGCACAGTACATGCACCCCTCACGATCTCTGCAGTGGTGAGTCCACAGTGAGATCTTTCAGGGAGTTCAGCAAAGTGGGTTAGGTCTGCCAAGACAAACAGCATCTCAGAGGAGTGAAGTAGGCTTATGGACGAACCACGACTCAGCAAGGCATGCTACAACTGACTACGCCCCCTATTCATGAATGTCATGATCAATAGTTTTAATTTTGAAAAAGTCATAACAAACAATCAAGGAATAATTCATGAAAGTGAGATCGTTTCAGTTGTTTTCTGTCATTTCAATATTTTGTTTGAATCTTCTTTATTCATGAAAGAAATCTCTGTTCAGTCAGAAAATATAATCAAAACATAAATTTTCCCTCAGATTTTTCCACAAATGTCCATTATTTAACCCAGAAAGTACACCTCTGAGATTTCTGTCCAGGCCCAGAGCGAGGGAGCAGTTGGATGGTTCTTAGCACCTTAGCACCTGGAGGAAAACCTACATGGACACAGGGAGAACATGCAAAAGCCACTCAGAAAGACCCTGTCCGGAGGTGGAATCGAACCCAGGACCTGCAGACCACTCAACGACTGTTTCTTCCCAATGTGGTGCAATAAGAATAAGCAAGAATGTGACCCGCAGAAAAACATATAAACGTATAAATATATACATTTATAAATATATACATTTATAAATATATACATTTATAATATATACATTTATAAATATATACATTCATAAATATGTAAATTTATTAATATATAAATTCATGGATATGTAAATTTATGAATATATACATTTATAATATATACATTTATAAATATATACATATATAATATATACATTCATAAATATGTACATATATAAATGTATACATTTATAATATATACATTTATAAATATGTACATCTATAAATATATACATTTATAATATATACATTCATAAATATTTACATTTATAAATATATACATTTACAATATATACATTTATAAATATGTACATTTATAAATATATACATTTATAATATAAACATTCATAAATATGTACATTTATAAATATATACATTTATAATATATACATTTATAATATATACATTCATAAATATGTGCATTTATAAATATATACATTTATAATATAAACATTCATAAATATGTACATTTATGAATATATAAATTTCATTATAAATGTATATATTTATAATATATACATTCATTTTGTGTGCTATATTTTGACTTCATATACACTTCATATACTCTACAGTTTTGAACCATTAAATCACCAACTTCTCGGCCGCTTCCTTGACCACAGAAACATTTTTTAAATCTTGGTCAAATTTTTGAATGCAGTTTGTTATAATATTATTAAATAGTTTTAAGATAATAATTCTTCATTTTCTTATTAGAGACAAAAGTCTGAGCAGTGAGATTTTAAGATTGTTTTAAGTATTTTTTCTTATTTCCAACGTTTCTTGTTTCGATAGAATAAATTTGTGATGCTGTATTTTAAACAAAAATGTTTAATAAATAAGTAAATATTACATTAAATGTATGTTTTAAAACTAGAATCAATTCGTTTGGGGCCAGTTTTATTGTATTATTTTCTTATTTCCTTGTTTTATTGACGGATTATTTTTTATAATTTCAAGCAGTTTTTGTTACATATTTTCATATATGTTTTTGAAGGTATTTTCTCCAGTGTGTAAAATGTTTCACACCTCATTGCAGAAAGTCATTAAAACATCTTGGAGGATTTCTGGCCGTGTATAAATAGTGAAAAACTCAAAGCAGAAGTGTAGCTGGACCACCTCAGAAAACAGGAACAAAAACAAAGCCTAATCCAAAGGCTAAGCTCCAGCAAAGCACAGGCCCCGGGGCCCGAGGGCAGGAGCCGGGGCCTCTCTGGTTTCGTTTTGGGGGGAGAGAATGGTCTATTTACATTACTCACATAGTGCAGAATAACTTGGCACGATGTCCTCCATCTCCACATTTGAATATTATGAAACGCAGCCTCTAGAAGTCCGTGTTTACAGTCCGTGTTTACAGTCCGTGGACTTCCTGCGTGTCGTCTCAGACCGCGGCGGGAACGAGATCTGCCAACGTTAGCTTGGTTCAAGACCCGAGAGGACACGGACCGAGAGGACACGGACCGAGAGGACAGGGACACAGCTGTGTGAAGACACAGCTAACTGTTACAAGCCTAGCTGTTACTAGCCTAGCTGTTACTAGCCTAGCTGTTACTAGCATAGCCACAGTGATTAAATTAACCTTTCATTCATAAAAGGGACTGAAGGTTATTTCATGTGTTCAGTTCAGGGCGACAGTGGCTCAGTCTCAGAGCATTGACCTTTGAGCCTGAAGGTTGTGAGTTCGAGTCCACTACAAGGCTTTCGCCACCGACTCCCACTGATGTCTGCTGTTGTTGTGTCCTTGTGCCCTACTTTGCCTATTTGCGACCATACCTGCTGCAAAAGATAACACAGACGCCCTCTTCAAGAAGGGCCAGAGCCGGCTCTTCCTGCTGAGGAGGCTCAGGTCTTTTGGAGTGCAGGGGCCACACCTGAAGACCTTCCATGACTCTGTGGTGGCATCAGCCATCTTGTACGGTGTGGTCTGCTGGAGCAGCAGCATCACAGAGAGGGACAGGAAGAAGCTGGACAAGGTCATCAGGAAGTCCAGCTCAGTCCTGGGCTGTTCCCTGGACACAGTGCAGCAGGTGGGGGACATGAGGGTCCTGGACAAACTAACATCTACAGTATGCTGGACCATGACTGTCACCTCCTGCAGGACACTCTCTCTGCTCTGGAGAGCAGCTTCAGTGATAGACTTGTTCACCCTCGATGTGTGAAGGAGAGGTTCCGCAGGTCTTTCCTTCCGGCTGCTGTCAGACTGTACAACAAACAATAAGGACCAATAAAGACAAATGAACACTGCCAACTTGATTCCAGTGTCATTCTCGCATATCCTTACCTTATACCAGAATGTGCAATACACAGCTGCCAATATACAGTTGTAAACATACTGCTGATAATGTACAGTTGTAAACATACTACTGCTGCTAATGTGCAGATGTAAACATACTGCTGCTAATGTACAGATGCTAACATATAACTACACTTTTCTTGCACTAGATTACACAGTACTTTATACTTGCCTCTTATTTTGTCAATTTTAAATTTTTACATCTATTATATTTTCAAGATAGAGATTTTATACTTATTATTGATGCTAGAGCTAGATTATTTTTATTTTGTTTAGTATAGCTATATTTCACTTAACGTGTGCTGTGTGCTCCTCTTTCCTACTGTCCTATAACCTGTGATGCAACACTGAAATTTCACCACTGTGGGACAAATGAAGCATCTCTTAATCTTAATCTTAATCAAAAGCCAGATCCTGTCAGACCTCTGAAGCTAAGCAGGACAGGGCCTGGTTAGTACGGTGATGTGAGACCTTTGGGAGCACCAGGGGCCAAAAGTGCCAAACTGTGGTTGTGTCCTTAGGCAATACACTTCCCCCACATTAGAATGAGTCTGGTGGAGAAAAGAACAGTATAAAACCAGTGCATCATCATCAGTTGCACAGAGCCGTATAACGAGCAGATAATGTACAGAACACAGGTCATTATCAGGAAAATAAGTTCCTTCAGGACAAAGGCTTTTCTGCTTCGACTGAAGAAAACTTTGAGAATCTCTAATATCCTCATTATTGTTTTATCTCCTCAGTCTGATAAATTACCAGCACTTGCACATCTCTCTCCCCCTCTCTCTCCCCCTTCCCCCCCCCTCTCTCTCCCTCACTCTCTCTCTCTCTCTCTCTCACTCTCACTACCTCCCCCCCCCCCCTCTAGCTCTCTCTCTACCCCTCTCCCCCCCCGGCCAGCGCACATTGATTAAATTGGATCAAGATGAGCGTCCTAACTGTGTCCAGCTGAGTCCAACGATGCAGAACCTTAGTGTCACGGTGTCTCGTGTCCCTGAGCGCTCGCCGTTCGGACACGGTTTACTTTGGCGCAGACGCAACTTCTTTTGAGTTTTCGATCCTCGGTCTCGACGGACGAACGCCACTGACATCATGAGAGTGATGGGAGACGCCACGGTTTGGGAAACTCCAAAGGATTGTGAGACGCTCAAAGGTTATTGTCATCTTCTCTTTTGTTCCACATCCTCAGGAGAGACGAGGATGTTTTGGTGTGAAATGTTCCGGATTATTATCAATATCTGTCGTTCAAAGTTTGAACAGAGCGAGGACTTGGAGCGAGAGGTTATTTTGAGAGTCGGAAAAACTGATACTAATCTGAGAGAGAATGTTCTGGAGCAAGATGGTCATTCTGGCCCAAGTTTAGGAAATACAGTATTTTTGTCATTGTGTCTTTGTCATGGACATAAATCCAGTCTGTCTCAGTTTGACCCCCTCCATCTCCACCTTTCCTTAATGACACCCCCCCCCCATCTCCACCTCTCCTTTATGATGTATTCCACCAACTCCAGAGTGAAAGTATTTGTTATGAAGCTTATTAAAATGTCATGACATTTTCTAACCATTTTCTAATCCACACAGACATGGACATGGTCTTTCAGTGGGGGCTTCAGGCAAAGCGAGGTTTAGTGTCTCGGTCGAACCCACAACCATTAGGTTCAAAGACCAATGCTCTACCACCTGAGCCAATGTCGCTTGTTAAAATGGACTAATGTTAGTATTGTCAGTGTAGAGTGTGTTACTTTGTGGGAATAAAACATCAATTTGTCTGCAGTTTAACACAGAACTGTTTTAAAAACGTTACAAATAATAATACAACTCATGTCATTTTTTAAAATTTCATTTTAATTTTTCTGTGGGTCCCATAAAATGGAACTGAAACTGAAACATCCCAAGATAAAGACTAAGAAGAACTGATACTAAATAATTTACGATTGACGCTGGAGTTAATGTTATGGACCATAACATATATATTTTCTTCTTTTTAAATTCCAGTGAAGGTGGATATAAATGTACATAGGATTATTCTATTATTATTTTATACTGAAAATACAATATTAGATATACAGAAACTGAAGGCTCCTCGTGCGGACGCAGAAAAGGCTGAAGTTATTTATTAGTTATTACTGTATTACTGTTTTTATAATAATTTAGTTTTGCTCATTATTTTTTTGTTCTTGATTGTATTATTTTGTATTATATTGGAACTAAATTGGATTATATTGGATTGTGTTGGATTATATTGGAACTATTCTCTCACAAGGACATCTTGCTTCTACTTTTCACTCTTGCTATTTTACTTCTTCTCAAAGTGTTTTACTGCAGATATGAGATATGCAGATATTGTTCTGTGTCTTTTGTTCATAATTTTGAAAAAAGTGAGACAAAAATGTGAACCATTTGAAATAAAACACATCATTTTCCATCGGTCCTTGTTTCGTGACGACAGATACATGTCATTTGTAAAATCATTTTGAGAGATTTTATTATGACCAAGAATCAGACCCAAATCTTTTCTTTCTTTTCATCTTCCACTTTTGGTCCTTTCATATTTCAAATACTGAAGTGAAACGGTTTTGTCAGAGCCAGAATGATAAACAAGAAGAAAACCTTTTATTTTACTGCAGTCGGGACATTTCTATTTTGCATCTGATCAAACAGTGTTGGAGAAATCAGCACAGACAAGATACAAACATCTATCTCTTACTCTATTTCTTTCACCCATGTCATAAAAAGAGTAAGAGAAAATAAACATCTTTGTCTCCATCTCTATCTATCTCTATCTCTATCTATCCATCTTTATTTATCTCTTTCTATATCTATCCATAAAAGAGTAGCACAGATCCAGTCCATCTCTCCGTGCCCGTCCCTCGGTCTACTGTGCATTTATATGATTTATTTTTGGTGCCGATCTGGAAGGCAAATGTTTGAGGGTCTAATGAGCGCAGTGTAAATGGAGGAAGTCGGGCCCAGTGCTCGGGCCTTAATCAGAAACAATATACAGCCGTGTGCTCACAGATGACCTGCCGCGCTCCGGTCGGAACGCTCCTGACGTGTTTGTTGTCTTTGGGAATTCCTGACTACTGGAATGGACTTCACCCTTTTCACTCGCTGATTTTACACGGCCCCGAAATCATCCACGTTCCGCCCTCGCACTAAAGAAAGACACACAAACAGCCAATCAGACAGAGTCGGGATGATAACGATGAGCCGCTGATACGATCGGGACCGGCAGGAGCAGGAGATGGGCAAACCCCGGCCCAGGGGCCAGAGGCAGCCCTTTAGATGTTTGTGTCAGGCCCCTGAGCCCTTCTCAGTGTTTATAGATCTAAAATGAAGACCTCCCTTTGTGCAGTGAAGACCTCCCTTTGTGCAGTGAAGACCTCCCTTTGTGCAGTTTGGGAACCTCATACCAAGACAGTAGCATTTTATAAACTTTCTTTTATCTTTTATTATTATTTTTCATCATTAATAATACCAGGATTTCTATCTTTGTGAAAAAGGTGTTGGTTATAGAGAGGCTGCAGTACCACTTTTGGCCACATTTTAAAACATACTGATACTTTAACTTTATATATTGTGTTCTCAGCAGCTCCACAAGAACACTGCTGTCGGAGCCTGAGGTCGGAGCCTGAGGTCGGAGCCTGAGGTCGGAGCCTGAGGGCGGAGCCTGAGGTGGTGTTTAGACCTCAGGTTCTTATCCCAAGGCTGCGGTCTTCCCAAGGTCAGTCCGAGTCCCACGGTTTCCATCTCATGTAAAAGTGTCTCATTGGTTAAAACTAGATTCTAATTTGCAAGTGTTCTCAGTTGTATTTATTCTTGTACTGTCCTACATCACAACAGCAGTCGTCACGGAGGACTTTAATAATAATGAGCACTTTATCGTCTCTGGAGACATCCATCCTCTGCATTTGACCCATCCTGATGCCCAAAGGCTCACACCAGGAGCAGTGGTCGCCGTAGCAACAAAGACAAAGCAAAATTATCTTATCATTTAAAAAGACACAAGAAAGGTCTCCCAGTTCATCAGACTAAATGTCTTTGTCCCACTGGAGATAAATGTCTTTGTCCTTTTGGAGAATCTGGTTTGGACTCAGATAAAACATATTCAACCAAATATTACCTCATTTTTGATCATTTTTTGCATCTTTAATTTTGGTCCAAACCAAAAAAGCCACTCATTTTTAGCAACACGGCAGCTCTCCCGCCGCTCTCCTCTCTCTCTATCTCCCCTCTCTCTCTCCTCTCTCTCTCCCCCCACTCTCCCCTCTCTCTCTCCTGTCTCTCCCATGTCTCCCCTGTCTCTCCCTCTCTCCCACACAGAGCAGAACAGATGTATCAGGTAAAGTGGACGTGGTTATTGCGCCTCCATCGCAGACGCCCCTCTCTCACCCCTTTCTCCCCCCCGCTCTCTCCCCTCTATCCCCTCTCTCTCCCCCCTCTCTCAGGTGAAGTGGACGTGGTTATCGCGCCTCCATCGCAGACGCCCCTCTCCTTCTGGTGCATTCAATTAGGCCTCTCGCCACTCTCTCCTAATGCCCTCTCTGGCTCCGATAGACCGAGGTGGTCCCGCTGCGCCCGGGCCCTGGACAAAACCCCAGCCTGTCAAACCTGATCCCAGCAAAGCCGCGTGGATCTCGTCTCTCTCCGTCACCATGGAGACTAATCACATTTCCACTGGTCCAGGGCCACATGCAGGATTTCCTGATCAAACGCAAGAGCCATTATCTAATATGTTTTCTATGCGCAGGGGTCAAGCGCAGAGTAACGCTCTGGGGGTAACTCTATACAGCCTCCTGCAGCAAGGATGGAGAGAGAGAGGGAAGAGAGAGGGGGAGAAAGAGAGAGTCATCCATGGGTTAGGAAGGAGCCAGGCCCGATCCGACAGGGGTCAAAACCAGGACTCACCCCGACTTCAACCCACATCAGGGACAAACAGCGCTGGAAAGCATTAAAAGGTCTGCAGAGGCTGAACTTGGGCGAAACACAAGGAGACACAGCCTGTCGGGAGACGTTAGAGCGCTGTTTATATGAAGGAAAGGTAGAGAAAGGTATGGGCTGCCTGAAAGTGACGATAACTTACACTACATCCAATCACACAATCTCAGCCAGAGTTAAAATAAATGCAAGACTCTAAATACGATGGATTGGATTGTTTTTTATACATGGAATCAGCAATAAATTCAATTTATATTTTTTCAATGTCAAATACATTATTTTGTTTTGGGCATATCTTTTTTTTTAAATGCTTGAAGTTTTGCAACGCTTATTATTGATGTCATACTATGGCGCTACACCATTCTCAGTGTGTGTTTTACTCCAACACTTTGATTTGTGTAAAGAACTGTTTGAATGCACAAAAAAGTGACACAGATTTGTTTTTTAAGTTTAGTTTTAGTTTTAGTACACTAATCAGCTGTCATATGAGACTTTCACTCTAGAAGCAAATCAAAATGGTCACACTCTGGATGGACTCTGATGTTTATATAGACGATGAACTTGGCCAGCGCCTGCCCAGGGCAGGATCAGTCACGGTAACACTGACCTGAGAGTGTGTGGGGGGTGGGGTCAGGGTCCAGGGAGTCTAGATAGAAAGTCCACAGAGAGTCCACAGAGAGTCCATAAAGTCCAGAAAAAGTCCAAAGAGTCCAGAGAGAGCCTCTGGAGGCCCTCTGGAGGACCCCTGGAGGACCCTCTGGAGACCCTCATGGAGGACCCCCTGGAGGCCCTCATGGAGGATCCCCTGGAGGCCCTCTGGAGGCCCTCTGGAGGCACCCTGGAGGACCCTCTGTAGGCCCTCTGCTGCTAGTGTCAACAGTCATGGCCGCCTCGACACCAGGCACATGTGAACGCTCTGCAGTGCTATCTGACTCTAACCAAACACCTCAGACCCAAGAATCTGCAGCAGTCTGTTCCCAGTGAGGCCTGAGTCTGAGCCTGAGTCTGAGTCTGAGGGAGAGAGACGAGAATGTGGGAGTGGAGACAGAGAATGGGGAATGAGGAAAGAGGAAAGAGGAAAGAGGAGAGGCAAAGAGGGAATAAGGATCGTCAGAATGGCCCTGAAGGTTAATGAGCAAATTCAGGAAGACAATGGATGCTTTTAAATGTCCAAACTGCCCTGAGTCTGGCTCCTGATTAGCTCGTTGAATGTTAGCAGGTTGCAAGAAGAAAGATGGTGTAGGGTTTGACTTCTTCATGAGGCCTTTATAAGTTTGCATGTTGTAATAGTAGTTTTGTAATTATTTATTTCAAACCTATATGTCATACATCAAAAACAACTTACAAGAAAGACAGAAATACAGTGGGGAGAAAAAAGCATATTTAGTCAGAAAGTCATCCAACAAAAAAAGATGAGATGTCTGTGATTTTCAGTGTAGGTAAACCTCAAATATGAGAAACGAAATGAGAATAATCCAGAAAATAATATTGATTTTAAAATAATTTATTTGCGAACAATGGTGGGAAATAAGTATTCAGTCAACAACAAAAGTCTGTCTCAATACTTTGTCATACACACTTTCTTGGCACTGGCAGAGGTCAGACATTTTCTGTAAGTCTTCACAAGGTTTTTACACACTGTTGCTGGCATTTTGGCCCATTCCTCTTCTAGAGAAATTATGTTTGGGGCTGTCGTTGGGCAACATGGGACTTTCAACTCCCTCCAAATATTTTCTCTGGAGTTGAGATCTGGAGACTGGCTCGACTGAATTTTACCAGAGTAATTAAAATAAAGGTTTTTATTTTTGTTTTACCTTTACTCACTCTTTGCTAAAACAGGCCATTATGACTGCCAAAAAGGCTATTGCTAACTTCTGACTGTAAATAGTGTGTTTCTATGGTTACAAGCAACTTTTATTATCTGGTGGAAAATTATTTAAAAGTAGAACCACTGACGTTTCAACAGTTAAAGATAATATCATAAAAAAACAATGACATAGAAAATAAAATACACAAAGATTCAGAAAAAGTCAAAGTTAAAACAATCACAAATGTACATAATATTAATTAAACTTCCAAAATGTAAAGCCGTCAAATCGACTACTCTGGGAGTTTGGCACTTCTTATACAAAATCAAATCTTGCCAAAAGAGAGAGAGATAAGGAGAGAGAGATTCGGGGAAAGGGAGGGAAAAAGACAAGAGAGAGACTTTGAAAGCGTCTGAACCCAGAGAGGAAACGTTTTTTTGGCATGAGTCGAGACAAAATGGCCGACAGACGGACTCCACTTGAGGCAGGGCCACACTTCAGAGCAGACGAGAGGAAGCAGAGATCTCCCAGACTGAAAAGTTCACGATCTCTTCAAAAAATGTCCTCTTTCTGGAGTTCAGCGGTCTCTGAGGGGCCTAAAGTGTACCGTGACCTTATTGGCTGTCAGCCCGAGTTTGAGGCGCCTGATTGGCCGAGGCACATTCCACATTCAACCCCACTCTAAACTTACATGGCCATTAATGTCAGTCTATCAAATGATATGCTCTGTGAGAACTCATTTAGACGTGTTATACTTGTCAGGAGCCCAAGAGCACCTACAAAAAACACTTAGCAAAAGGCGGGATAGAAAACGGGTAAATAGGAAGCTTTGTACGTTAACTTTTGAGCGTGAGGCTGGTGCTGATTTGCTGATCTCAAAAATCCCATCCGAAATCTTAACCCAATTTATAGCCATAAGAACATAACACAGTATATAATGTGATCATACCTGTTCCTCTGCATGTGTGTGTGCAATGTCAAAATATGCAGATCGAATCACTGGCCGGAGCTGCGGGTTCATGTGCAGGTTATGGACGATATGTGAGAGGGGAAAATAAAAGAAGCATATATATTAGAATCTAGAATAGTGAGGTTTTTAGTAATATGTAGGTTTGTGATGAAGGGAAGTTTGTTACTGCACTTGCAACGTTGTTCTACACAAACACACTAAAATGTCCCCACTGT
This sequence comes from Knipowitschia caucasica, assembly GCA_964034765.1. NCBI lineage: Eukaryota > Metazoa > Chordata > Actinopteri > Gobiiformes > Gobiidae > Knipowitschia > Knipowitschia caucasica. Next base: position 31,546,041 of record OZ035832.1, read on the forward strand.
GGGTAGAATAAAGGTCTATGTGTTAGCCTCAGCAGGCGTTAGACCTGCTCCCTTCTACATCAAACAGACCTTAGATTGTTTATGAGTTAGTATCAGGATTAGGGTGTGGCTAACCACACCCATAGGTTATAAATCTCCAACGCGCGGTCTGAGAATTCATTCCCTGAAGAAGTCCTTTGGATTGAGGATGAAACGTCGGGAAAACCTGCTAAGAAGTACAGATGATGGGTGAGAAACCTTCCTTTGCTTTAATAAAGGTCTATCTTATCTCATGACACACACACACACACATACATACATATGCATACACACACACATACAGTACATGTACACACACATATACATATATACATGTACGTACACACAGACACACACTCATACATTTACATACACACACATAAAGTATATACATATACATACACACACACACACATACTACCTTTACGTTCCTTGGTTCCCAGTTTAAATATAAGTAATTTTCTCATAATGCATGACAGACTGGTCCAACGTTCAGGATAGCATGGACTGGCCTCTTTAGCACGGACTGGCCTCTTTAGCATGAACTGGCCTCTTTAGCATGGACTGGCCTCTTTAGCATGGACTGGCCTCTTTGGCATGGACTGGCCTCTTTAGCATGGACTGGCCTCTTTAGCATGGACAGGCCTCTTTCTTATGGCATGGCTTCTTTAGCGTTGACTGGCCTCTTTAGCGTGGACTGGCCTCTTTAGCATGGACTGGCCTCTTTAGCATAGACTGGCCTTTTAAGCGTGGACTGGCCTCTTTAGCGTGGACTGGCCTCTTTAGCATGGACTGGCCTCTTTAGCAGGGACTGGCCTCTTTAGCAGGGACTGGCCTCTTTAGCATGGACTGGCCTCTTTAGCATAGACTGGCCTGTTCTCTTGAGGTTTGTACCGCGATCAGCTTTCGCCTCAGCCCCGGCTCGGCCTGGCTTGGTCCGGCTTGGCCCGTCAGTCGTCGCGCTCGTCACATGTGTCAGAGGAGCTGTTGGCCCGTGCTTAGCCCCTGAGCCTCACGGGTTAAAACAATGTGTGACTTCCTGCCATTGTAAAACACCCAGACGCACATATTAAGAGCATCATGATGGGTTGACCTTTTTATATATACTGTTGATGTGTATTTGTATGTACATATGTTTTTGCGAGTTTGTTTGTATATACATATATGTACATGTTTGTTTAATAAGCACCAGTCACGTGACTGCCTTTGGTCACGTGACTGGATCTTTAAAAATGCTACCAGGTGTGTCTGGTTTTTCAAGTCTGACGAAGGGCCTCAGCCCGAAACGTTACTATTTTGTGTGGTATGTAAATAAATTACACTGTTTTTGGGAGCTACATAGCTGTGCGGATTATTTTTCACTGTTTTCTACGTCTTGCATTTTTTAATCCAGCACGCCAGCTCAGATCACAGGGATGTGCGGCCTTATTTGACCTTTTCCTGCCATTGTGCCCATGAGCCAGACTGGCCCAGGCCGCGGTGAGGCCGGTCCTGGTCGTGTGGCCGCAGCTGCCTCTGGACCCGAGCCAAAGTTAACCTCGAATGGTTAGAAACAATCCAAAGATGATAATGTGGGTTTTTATTTTGTTTTTTAGTTCTTTAGTTCTCTGTGATTTTTTTTTTACTTTCACTTCTGGGTCCAGTCCCATGTGTTAATGGTCTGCCCCGCCCTAATGTGTTGATGGTCTGCCCCGCCCCCATGTGTTGATGGTCTGCCCCGCCCTAATGTGTTGATGGTCTGCCCCGCCCCCATGTGTTGATGGTCTGCCCCGCCCTAATGTGTTGATGGTCTGCCCGGCCCCCATGTGTTTGATGGTCTGCCCCACCCCCATGTGTTGATGGTCTGACCCGCCCCAATATGGTTCATCTGTGTCTATGGGCTATATGCACGGGGAGGCGTGATGTCATTTCCTGTTAACAAAGCACAGCCCGTTCACTTCCTGCCTATGCTATCCTATGGCTTTTAGGTGGGTTTTAGTGACGTTTTTTAGTAATTAGATTGATACATTCAGCTGTGAGACTGACCCAAAAGTGTCGCTGTGCTTTCTCTCTGAGGTAGAGCTTTGACTGTGGCCACTCAGAGAGATTTGTAAACTTTATAAAAACAATGACAGCACAATCAAAGAGCACTGTTGTGTCCCAAAAATGCCCAGTATCCTCACAGTTTAATTCCCGTTTGAGCATTATTTGGGAAACTCGTGTAAACCACTGCTGAACTCCAGTGAAACTCAAGCCGTTTCCCGCGAACAGGAAGTGAAGTGGGGTAGTAGCTAAAACGCGGAAGTGGTGCGTGCATAGAGCCCATTAGATCAGAAAAACTTTATTGATTAAAAGACAGAAAAAGACAGGAGTGTGCGACATGTTGAGATTGTGCACAGATTCTATTCATTAAAACAATAGCAGTTAAATTGTAGTATTGACATTTTCAACATCAATACAATGATTATTATTATTATTATTATTAAAAATATTATCATTACGCAGTAGCTTGAATGGTTTTCAGGGAATATGCTGATGCACAGTATCAGCAACCACAAAATTCATTTATTTTTATTGTTTTGTTTCTATGTTATGTTTTGTTTGTGGTTTCCTTCTGAAGCTGCTCCACGCCTTTCTGAATCTCTCTGATTGTCTCTGAATCTCTCTGAATTGTTCTGAATCGTTCTGAATCTTTCTGAATCTCTCTAAATCTCTCTGAATTGTTCTGACTCTCTTTGAATCTCTCTGAATCGTTCTGAATTGTTCTGACTCTTTCTGAATCTTTCTACATTTTTTTTGAATCTTTCTGAATTGTTCTGAATCTTTCTGACTCTTTCTGAATCTTTCTGACTCTTTCGGACTCTTTCTGAATCCCCAGTTGAACGATGTCTTGCTGCAGTACGTGTGAAGTGAAAACAACCGTCTCCGCGGCTGCATTAAGCCTCATGTTAAACAAACTCAACATGTGCCGCTTCCTCTTCTTAAAAACTCCACTTTTATCCACGAAGCCAGAGGCGGTCGGCTCCAGGCCCCGGCTACAAAGACCCGGCCGGACCCCGAGGTTCCCGCTACAGGGTCAGGGGCCAAGCGCTGTGCCAATGCAAATTATGAGTGTAGGAAACGGAAAGCTTTGGCCGACAGATGTAAAAGGAGCGTATTAACAAATGTTATTGGGGCTAATGCGACACAGGCAGATTTTAGACGGAAACGTCCGACAATTGTGACCAGGTGAAGAGGTTTAAAGAACACGTATGATGAAGAATCAGTGTTAAAGGGAATTATGCAACTTTTATTTGGGAAAAAAACAGAGGTTAAATGTTTGCATATTTATTTTGTAACCAGTATTTGACTTCTCCTCACTCCCTTTCAAGCAAAGAACACTTCCTTGTTATATACTATGTTATATATGTATTATTATATATTGTTTACTATAATGTTTAAGATACCACCAGTTTTTATTATTATTGTTTTATTCTCATGCTTCAAATAGTAATTATTAATTCATTCATAATTGAGTCAAATGTACAAAACCGTCAACATTTTATTTATTAATTTTTAACAATAAAAAGTTGCTAAAAGCACCTTTCATTTCCACCCTTAAACTTGATCATGGGAATAACCTCTGGCATTTAGTCTTTGAGAATGATGAATAAAATCCTCCTTTAAACCTTTGATAAGACCTTTATTTGGAAGGTCCCCAGATGTGCTGTGTATGTGAACAAGTGTGAATATTGTCTTTGTTCCATTATGATCTTTTCTCTTAAAAGCACTTCCTCCTCTTTGGCGTTCGCAGCAGAGACATAATGAGCGTGTGTGAGTGGCGTTCTACCTGAGCAGAGAAGTGCAGCCGCTGTGGGACGAGAGGCGCCGCCGTTTATCAGGCTCCAGCATCAGAGGGAAATGTAAAAATGTGAAACTGCCGAGAAAAAGCTCACTGTGGTACTTTCAGAGAGGATCTGGCAACGCACCAGCGAGATCTGGCAACGCACCAGCGGGAAGTGATGGAGGCTCAGAGAGAAGTGAAAGGGGAAGACCACACTTTACACAGAATAGAACTTTCCCTCCATACATGGTGATAAACAACTGTAGCCACAGCTGCCCTGGGGCACACTAACAGAAGAGAGGCAACCAGTCTGTGCCATCGGCCCCTCCCACCACCACCAACCATTCACACACACACACCAGACTCATTCTAATGTACGATGTGTTTGTTATTATAGTGTTTCTGTGCTTGCACTGATCTGTTGTTGGAGAATCCACTAAACTCAGAGACACTGTTTTTGAAACAAAAAATGACATTACATTAAAGTTAGAAGTGATCATGAAACTACTTTATAATGATATAATAACAACAGAGACATTCAGGGCGACAGTGGCTCAGTGTGAGCCCACCACAAGACGCTGGTGGTTCTGGGTGTAGGACGCAGTAGGCTCTGGGTGTAGGACGCAGTAGGCTCTGGGTGTAGGACGCAGTAGGCTGTGGGTGTAGGACACAGTAGGCTCTGGGTGTAGGACGCAGTAGGCTCTGGGTGTAGGACGCAGTAGGCTGTGGGTGTAGGACGCAGTAGGCTCTGGGTGTAGGACGCAGTAGGCTCTGGGTGTAGGACGCAGTAGGCTCTGGGTGTAGGACGCAGTAGGCTGTGGGTGTAGGACGCAGTAGGCTCTGGGTGTAGGACGCAGTAGGCTCTGGGTGTAGGACGCAGTAGGCTGTGGGTGTAGGACGCAGTAGGCTCTGGGTGTAGGACGCAGTAGGCTCTGGGTGTAGGACGCAGTAGGCTCTGGGTGTAGGACGCAGTAGGCTGTGGGTGTAGGACGCAGTCGGCTCTGGGTGTAGGACGCAGTAGGCTCTGGGTGTAGGACGCAGTAGGCTGTGGGTGTAGGACGCAGTCGGCTCTGGGTGTAGGACGCAGTAGGCTGTGGGTGTAGGACGCAGTAGGCTGTGGGTGTAGGACGCAGTAGGCTCTGGGTGTAGGACGCAGTAGGCTCTGGGTGTAGGACGCAGTAGGCTCTGGGTGTAGGGCTGAATGGTCCCACTATGACATCAGGACAGAAGGATGAAGGTTCTTGGCTCTGACGTCGCTGCAGCAGGAACAGAAACAGATGGAATCCAACGACAACACCATAATCCCGACCACACATTTCCACTTCACAACAATCGGAGCCGCGTCCGTTTGTTCCAACGCTTCATTCACAACATGAAAGACAAGAGACTGGAGCTGAACTCAGTCAGAGTTCAGGACAAAATGGGTTCAATTCCCTTGCAGAGCATCCTTATCTGTGAGTTGTTCACATGTTTCCCCGTGTCTGTGCAGGTTTCCTCCAGGTGCTCCAGTTCCCCCCCCACAGTGGGGAAAATTCCAGTGTTGCATCACAAGTTATAGATCAGTAGGAATGAGGAGCACACAGCACAAGTTAAGTGAACAAAATCTCTAACTACGGACCTGCTCCTGTCTTAGTGAGGAGTGAGAGGCAAATAATCAACACTAAAAACACAAAAATGCATGATCATAATAAGGTAACTTTTAGAAATGTCAGTGTTGCAACTCATATCAACTCAGACTAGATGAAAAGGAAGCAGACGAGAACAAATAACCCACATTGTGTTTTCTTACTTTCAGTTTCTGTATCGTTGGGTTTTATGGCTGACATCATCTGACATTATTATTATTTCACACATTATACATTGCTGCTAACTGTAACTCTGTATTTCACCTTATTAAACTGTATTTTAATATATATTTCAGAAACTTGCACTTTTAGAAAGTAGCTCAGTTGGTAGAGCATTGGCCTTTGAGCCTGAAGGTCGTGGGTTCGAGCCCACCACAAGACCTACTCCATCGACTCCCACTGATGTCTGCTGTCGTTGTGTCCTTGGGCAAGACACTTCACCTCTGGGAACAGCAGGTGCCACAGTGGGGCGGCTGTGGCTGAAAAGTGCCAAACTGTGGTTGTGTCCTTTGGCAAGACACTCTGTCTGTCTCTGTCAGTGTGTCCCAGGGCAGCTGTGGCTACAGTAGTAGTTTATCACCACTGTGTTTGGAGTGAATGAATAATGATGTCAAGCGTCTTTGAGTGTCCACTGTGCCCCACTGTGGCACCTGCTGTTTACTTACGAAAGCCTCAATTTCTTGTAAATTCCTGGGCTGGCTTGCATGAACAGCGGACACACACAGAGGGACTCATCAGTGATGTTAGGAAAGAGAAATCACGTTTATTTTAATTATTTATTTCTACATCAATAAAGATGACTAAACTATTTACTACTTACGTTCTTCTAACGTCCAAAAAACACATGTCTATCTGTCTTTTGCACGTTCTCCTCGCTGTGTAGCTCTTGTATTAATAGCCCTGACACAGTTGTGCAGAGATGGGGGGGTCTGGGGGTGTGTAACTCTAGAGCAGAGGGCTTTGCTAAGTGAGAGCAGCTGATGTTGCATCATTCTTCAAACATTCTTTTAAATTAACAATATGTCAAAGGCTACGCGGCGCTCGCTGACACGGCCCGATGCCTTTTGGATAAGACCTGACCCTCGCGCCGCCGTGACACTGAGGACGCCACGCTCCAAATGTTCTTCTGCAATGTGCAAAGTCCTGGTTTAGTTTGGTGTTTTTATTGCATTATTCTGAATCTGAAAAGACAATAGAGAATTTGATTTGTCTTCATTTCCCTTATTTCAAACACCAAAACTAATACAAATATTAATTAATATAAAACAAATACTCTGTAATAATAATAATAATAATAGTTTGTATGGCATCTTTCATAACCTTACAATATATTAAAATCATCCAACACAATATTAAAAGTACAGACTGTAAAACATTAGAATAGAATAGAATTACAAGAAGAGTGTGTGTGTGTGTGTGTGTGCGTGTGTGTGTGTGAGGGTGTGTGCGTGTGCGGGTGTGTGTGTGTGCATGTGTGTGTGTGTGTGTGTGTCTCATACAATGGTAGTGTAATTTGTTGATTAATTGTGTTGCATTTTGTGTATCATAATCATTGTGTTGAAGTGTGGGAGAGAGTTTGGATAAAATAAGCTACTGCTTCATCCCACCCCTTTTCACACCTGTAATGTGGAATTGTGTTCTGCTGGTTTTAAATATGTCTAACTGACAAGTTCACATTTGGTTTGGTTTCTTTATTGAATGTATGTATCTGTTTCTGCACTTAATAATTTATGTGATTATTGTTTTTTTAATGTATTTATTTATTTATTAATAAAAAGACTCCCCGAAAAGCTCTGTGAAGCTGATATTGGGGTCCCACATAAACATACACACTCTAATGGAACACAGGAAGTTTAGTTTAAGTTTACACACACACACACACACACACACACACACACATACAGGCACACACAGGCACACAAACACACACGAACACACACTCCTTTGAGGGCATCACTGTCACTCATCCATGTACTTTTTTGTTTGAATTGTAAAAGTCTTTCCACAGAGTACCTCTCAGATATACATTGATTAATTAAGTTTTTTATTTCCATCCCCCCCCCGGTGGCAGCAGAGGGAGTTACAGACAGATGACAGATGTTGTTTCTCTTCTTACTTTTTTCACCATATTTTAAATATTACTTCAATTTCCAAAACATTGTTATTTTTTTACATTTATTTAATCACTTCTTCTTTAATATTCACATGACATTAACCAGAAAAGATCACATCCTTTTTATGGACATTTATGAACATTTCTGGACCAATAGCTCTGTGATTTTTTATGGTTGCATTTAAACTGTTTGATCTGTGTTGGTGAATTGACAACATTGTTAAGTCCTCTGAGATAACTGCTGTTGAGATTTAGGCCTAAACAAATATAAATAATTGTAAATAAAACCTTAATACTAAAATTAAAAGCATGGTCGTCCTGACGCTGTGTGAAGCCGGTTGGAGGCCGCAGATGTTTGAAGCTGTTGGAATGTTTTCCCACTGCATGAAGAGGCCGCTGCGTCGCTATTGGCCGCCCCCTCCATGTCATGTGACCCAGGTCATGTGACAGCAGAGGCCCACGCTGTCCCGTCCCGGACCAGAGGGAAGCCACATCAAACACAGAGGATCTTTCAGAGGACACACAGCGGGGTCAGGTCTGTGATCGGGGCAAGAGCAAGAATCGCATAGGTCTAGATTACATTAGACTTCTCTGAGGTCTTTCTTTCACTCATCTCCAAAAACTGATATATGTCCAGAACTTTGCTTTAGTCCTGCTCCAGAAAACACATCACCCCATCCTCAAATAACTCCACTGGCTCCATTTCACATACAATATAACAATATATAATATATCCTCATCATCAATAGGTCCTTGTCTAACCTGGCCCTCTGGATTCTCACCGACCTCCTCCATCAGCTCTGATCTCCCAGATCCATCGACTCCAACCTACTCACCGCCATCAGGACTAAGTGCAGAACCTTAGGGGGCCGAGTCTGAACCCTGAGGACCGAGACTTCAGAACCCTGAGGACTGAGCCTTGTGAACCTAGGGAACTCTCTGGAACTCTTTGGAACTCTCTGGAACTCTCACGATCTCTCTGGAACTCTCTGGATTTCTCTGGAACTCTTTGGAACTCTCTAGAACTCTCTGGAACTCTTTGGAACTCTCTGGATCTCTTGGGAACTCTCTGGAACTCTCTGGATCTCTCTGGAACTTTCTGGAACTCTCTGGAACTCTGTGGATCTCTCTGGAACTCTCCCACAACACATCACAAACAAAAATAAATTAAATGGAACTATTTTCTTCCACATTTATCACTGCTGCAGAAACATATTGACTTTACATCACACCATTTTTACAACAAACACATTTCAACATCACTTCTCTCTGGGTGTTTTTGTGTCTGATGTGAAGATTGCAGAACCTCATGTTGGCAGTAACTCTCTGAAACATCTATCATAGTTTTTCTACAGAGCTACTGTAAAAAAGTCTCCAAACGGCAAGCGCTGACAGACAGGTTCAAACATCCCGAACGCTGAGGCAGATTCAGATGAAACTTTGGTGACATCAGACTCTGAGCGTCTACGTCCAACGGAGGAAGAGGCAGAACATGGAATATATTTTATTGTAAATATATTTTATAGAATAAAGAAAAACATTCGAAGCTTCCATTGTCTAACCAACCTGTCTTTGTGAAATGTATGTAAGGCTATCAGGTGTGGGGTATTCTTGCACAGGTTTGCAAAACCTGTGCAAGAATATAAACATATATTAACATATAATATTCAATCGCTAATATCCAGTGAGTAGAGATATGTCAGTGACCAGTGGAGACTGTAGTATGTGTGCAACCACCTGCTCACTCTTTGAACCGTGGTACAACAATGTTTCTTTTCTTTTGTTTTTTTATTGTTTTGAAGACAACAGTGTTATTCCACATTACACACATCAAAGTAGTACTTTCTCATTGACACGTTTAGTCATGTCTTTTTTAGCCTGCATCTTTCTTAGATACGTACAAAAGTGAAAAAGAGTACCATCCATACTCTGCCAATTGGCAAAAGGATGATTAAATGTAGTGTAACATTTTCTAAAATCTGTCTTACTTCCAACCAAACCATGCATGTGTTAAGATCATAGACTGTAAATATTGTTTAAATGTATGAAGTAGATTCCGTGTTTTGAGGAGGGTGGAGCGTTGTACTGACAGACTGTGGCTTTCATTTCCTCGTCACTTACTGTAAGCTGTTGTGTGTTGATTGTGTTGTGTGTGTCGATGATTGTGCGTTCCTCCCTGTTGGACAATAACAACAACAGCTGTTAGCATCTCGCGTGTAACGGACACTTCCCCCTCCTCCGTGCTCCGTGGCTCTACGTCGTGACAGATGTGACAGTAATGAATCACCTTCTTCCCAACCGGACCCAGGAAGCAAACACGACCGGGCCTCGGCGGCTAAAATTATCTCCCGGCTCCATCACCACGTGCTTTAGTGGCTCTGCGGCTGGTGTGCGCTTATGTGTAGCCGCGGTTAGTTGTCTAAATAAGGCCGAGATCAGAGGGGTCGGGGTGGGGGTGGGGTTCCTGTTCTGACGGGACACTGATTTGCTGAAGCTGTCACCGAAGGGAAATTATTGTTTGTCAGAGCGTCACGAGAGGTCTCCAAGCTCAAGCTCAAAGCTCAAACTCAAAGCTAACATGCAAGTAAATACATGCTAAATGCTACACATTGTTTGCCTAGCTTTATTTGACAGTCACAGCTAAATGAACAACTATTTCAATTCAATTTTATCTATTTTTGTATCGCCCTAAATCACAACAGAAGTTGTCTCGTAGGACTTTACAATCAATCAATGTCATTTATAGAATTCTTTACAACACTGAAGGAAACCAAAGTGCTTTACAATAAAATCACCATAAAGTTCAATAAAACTTTTATGCATTCAAAATATAAAACAGTTAGGGCTGGGCGATATATATATAAGCGGTATGCGATATAAATTTGGCCTACGGTAGAGATTTTTGTTATACCGGCATATTGCAATAGGTCATTATGTCATCAAATTGCGCAGGCTCTGACGCCAGCAGAGAGCATCAAAACAAACCGGCATTCAGCAGCATTAGCCTAGCGCATGAGCCTAGCGCTATTAGCCTAGCACATTAGCCTTGCACATTAGCCTAGGAGCATTAGCCTAGCAGACACCACTGGAAACAGCGAACAACAGCATGGCATTCACACCGTGTTTCTGTCTATGTATTGTTGTCACAGCGGCCCCAGCAGAGGTAAATACACACACAGTAATCACAGTTTAAGAGTCTACCTTTTGGCCAATCAGTGTCAAAGGGGCGTAGGCTCAAAGCGCCAGCGTGAGCCAAAATAGATCCATGCGTGTGCCGTGTCCGCAGCATCATCACATCAGAAGTTTGGTAAAGTTAGCGTCAGATTCGGACCTCCGCGGTCAATAGCTCACGAAAGCTACTTTGTTAAACAAAGTTAATTGTGCCAAAATGACCATTTACATCAATTGTTCAAATCCAATGCGCTGTTTTAATGCACTTAAATCCATTGAATCATCCAGTTCACTGCAAGTGCAGAGAAAAACGCTCAGGAAGCGTCAACAAATGTCAAGACCAGCTTTGTAAACGAACAATAGCTTTTACTGAAGTCATGTACCTGCACAAAACTCTCAGACACTATAAATAATGACCATGTCTAACTCCTACAGACTTTGATTTCAACATTTGTGAGTTTTTAAAATATTTTAAATGAATACATATGTTTTTCTTTTTTATTTGCTTTTACAGTAAATGGTCTTTACTGTAACATACATAAATAATGTATGTTACAGCATTTGTCTCACAACTATACTACAAATATATATACTAGATTATAATATATAAATAAGTAACAATCTTGACTATTTTATGCAAGAACCTGCTAGACCTACATTGAAATTCACACACCAAATTATACCGCAATATATACCGTCTACCGTCTGTGTCCCAAATTATACCGCAATATGAATTTTAGGCCATATCGCCCACCCCTAAAAACAGTTAAAAAGGATTTTAAAAAGTGTCACAAAGTTGTTGATTCCTCAGTAGCCTCAGATCAGAGAATCAAACTGTTTGAACACGGGTAATGGAATAATAACAAACACATATGAGCCACTGGTTCATAGGAGAGGAATCGACAAAGTCCATAAATGTTAATAAATGTCAAGATTAAGATTAAGATAAAGAGATAACTGTAACTGTACCAACATTGTCTGAATAGTGTGATTTGCACCATATAATCAATGAAAACAAGATTAAAAAACTGATACTGGAATAAACTACATAGATACAGGAAAAGTCACAAAGTATGAAGACCAAAAAGTGACATACACAAACTTTTATCGCCAGCTTTGGGAATCCCAGTTTTAGAAAATGTATGTATTTAGCGTCTGCTTCCCCCAACGCCCTTTTCAAAACTCGTGACATGTTTTTCATTCAATAACTGATATTTGTACTTTGTGTTGTGCAGGTTTTTAAATAAATAAAATAACAAACTGGCCTTAAAATCAAACCATTCATTTTGATAAAACCTGTCAGAATGTGACCCTGGAGCCTAATCTGCTCATGTCACTGTGCCCTGAGCTCTTCCTCCGTCCTCCTCTCCTCCCTCTGTATCACTGCTCCCTCCCCCTCCCTCCCCCTTCTTCCGCCTCCTCCCCCCTCTCACCCCTCGCTCTATCTGTTCCCAGCCCTCCCCTATCTCTCTCCCCCTCTGCCTCTTCAAAGCACGGCGGTGGGAGGACGAGAAGGGCCTTGACCACGCGTTCCCAGACGAGGCATATCTCGCAGGTGCTCGTTTGTTCTACACTTATTTTCTATCTGCTTTTTTAATGTGTTTATTTGGAATCACAAATTTTTGATTGATTGATGGATTTATTGATCCCGGTTGGAGGAATTCAGGTCCAGCAGCAGCAAAAATGAATAAAAAATAAAGTTTTTTTCTTGAATTGGTGACGCGACATTCAGCCGACATCAGTTATAGAACGTAAACTTAAATTTTCATACAGTATAAGATTAAACAAGATAAAAGAGTTTGGACTAAATCAATGCTAAATCTGGTTTTGGGAGGTTCAAGAGCCTAATTATAACATTACTATTGGACTAAGATGATGTCATTGATGATGAGATACTGAATAAAAGTGTAATCATACTTTTTCAGAAAATTCAGTATTTTCACAAAAGTCAGGACTGAACTTGTGGAGGCAGTGTTTTGGATTAATGCTAAAGTCTTCCTGTAAATGTGAGACAGGCTTCTTCTCCGACAATGTTCCAATCCAGGTTAAAAACTGTTCTTTTTACAACTGAGGGATTTTACATTCACTCTTTGTAATGTACTGTGATTATTTATGATTTTAATATTAAGAGTAAGATTAAAGGGTTCACACCAGATCTGTGTTTGTCCTGCGGCAGATGCGTTGTTACGGTTGCGTTACTCTAAGTAAGGAACATCGCTGAGTTAAGGAGTTGGCCTTGTGACCCCCTTTGGCCAGTGGTTAGCACTAAAGCTTCTCAGCAAAAAGGTCCTGGGTTCGAACCCTGGTCAAAACAGGGCATTTCTGAGTGTAGTTTGCATGTTCTCCCCATGCCTGCGTAGGTTTCCTCCGGGTGCTCCGGTTTCCCCTACCACTAAAAACATGTACAATAGGTCTGTGCCGGCCCCTACTGTACTGGCCCCGCTCCCATCTCTTGTGGAGTCAGAGACTAATGTAACAATTGAAAACTGCTTTGACTCTGGTCTGTGAAAGGCGCTATATAAATAAACATTTCTTACTCACTTACTTACTACTTTAATTTGTCCCACTGAGGGGAATCTGTAATGCCCGTGAGATTCTAATGTTTCTTTTTGTGTTTTGCTCCTCACTTTGAATAGTCTTGTGTATGAACTGTGCTGCACAAATAAACTTGCCTTGTCTTCCTGAACCCTTTAGGCGCCAGAGGTTTTGTAATAAGACCCTCAATTTTGACGTCTTAATTTCTTAACTCATGAACTGCCAGCCGTTTTTGATGATTTCACTGATTTTCAAGACCCACAGAATATTGTGAAATATGAAACCAGATTCTGAAAGACTGGACCGTCTTCTTTCATCAGCAAACATGAGTTTGTTTCTAGCTTGTTTTGTTCTTCCTTAATCCCCAGTCGAAAAGAGGGGAGTGGGAAAGAAATCATCAGACAAATACGTCATTGGCAGTCATTGAGTGAAAAGAGCTTTATGTAAATTAAATAAATTATAAGAACGGCCCAAAGTTTATATAGGAATCAAATGTACTCATCTAATTTGCATATTATGACTTCATACAGTGGTGGTAATTGTGGATTTTAATTAAATATATTTATATTTTCTTACTGACAGACACAGATCACTGCGACTTGAACCCATAAACAGCACTCACACTCAAGGGTTAAGGACATCATTGTGTTGCATGACAGTCGTGTAAACGCAGTACCACATATGGTCCACTTAAGTCGGCGGTGGCGCTAGAGAGCAAACATAATTTTAAGGCTATTTTAATGCAACTTTTTGAGAACTTCTCAGGATCAGTCTGTCCAAGTTCTTTGTGGATGTGGTTATAGCAGTTTGCTCAGTCCTGGCTACAGCCTGCACATGTAGCTCTTTCTATTCCAATAACAGTCTTTGTGAATCCATCATCTGTGGCGCAGCAGAATGCGACATCATATTCCAGTAGATTATCCTGTTTACTCTGGGCTCGCACTCCTCCACAATGTGCCGACTGTAAACACACTCACATTCGTTCCTGTGCGAGCTCCTGCGTGTGCTACGGGGCCATTGTTCCTCCTGGACATCCTCCTCCCGCTCTCACCCCGCTCTGAACCCGCACCATTCACAACGCGCCAGCCAAATAAACAAGCGCGCCCTCGTGACATGTGACCGGCCGTCTCTGCTGTCAATCAAACTCACTACAACCACAAACAGACTGAAAGGAGCACAGGGACTGGCCTCCTGCTGGGACTCTGAGGAGGACAGGGACTGGCCTCCTGCTGGGACTCTGAGGAACACAGGGACTGGCCTGCTTCTGGGACTCTGAGGAGCACAGGGTCTGGCCTGCTTCTGGGACTCTGAGGAGCACAGGGTCTGGCCTCCTGCTGGGACTCAGAGGAGCACAGGGACTGGCCTGCTGCTGGGACTCAGAGGAGCACAGGGACTGGCCTGCTGCTGGGACTCAGAGGAGCACAGGGACTGGCCTCCTGCTGGGACTCTGAGGAGCACAGGGACTGGCCACCTACTGGTCCCAGAGTCATGACTAAAACATGAGGAGGCAGTGTTTCAGATTCATGCAAAAATCTGGAACAGTCTTCCTGACAATGTGAGACAGGCTTCTTCTCTGACCATGTTAAAATCCAGGTTAAAAACAGTTTAGGGATTTCATCTTGCTTGTGGATGAACATTAAAATAAACTTATTTTTGAAACCTAAACTGCATAAATCAAACTGAAACTTGTGCGATTCCTCGGCCCAGATATTTTGTTTGTTAGTTGTGAGTTCGTCGTTCAGACTGGTCCTGATTCTTCCGTTGGAGTCTGGGAATAAGAGATTCCTCCATCTTTGTTTTTGATCCACTTCTCCTGGAGAATAATCCAGTTTTTAAAATCCTGGTTCTTTGGATCCTGAAGGTTTTAGTCTCTGTGAGTCTCAGTCGTTTAGTTTCATCTGAACCAGGCAGGTCCAAACTCAGGCCCACGGACCAGTTGCGGTCCTCTGTGCAACGTTATGTGGCCCTCTGCTGCTAACACGGAGTCTCCATTGAGGCACTTCGACAGTGTCATCCAGCCAACTTCAGCTCCACCAACACAGTCATGCTAGACCTTGTTGTAAATCTTTGACTCTATTGTTATTTACTGACATTTGTCTATGATTGTGTCAGAACATTCCAAATGAGATGCAGCTGAGAATCATAAGGAAGTATCAAACTCCAGAATCCAGTCAATCCAGTTTTTAAGCCTGATGAACTGAAAGCTTTTACTAACTTTCATTAGCTTTTATTAGCTTTCATTAGCTTTTATTAGCTTTCATTAGCTTTCATTAGCTAGGTAATCATTATTTTATATAGCACATTTTACAGACCAAGGTCGCCCAAAGCGTTTTACAATGTTCAGAGTTAAGATATTAGCTTTCATTAGCTCTCATTAGCTCTCATTAGCTCTCCTTCTCTTTCACATAGTTTCCTGCAGTGGGAGGATGTTTGCAGAGTGTTGCATCAATCTCACGTTAGAGAAGCCAAAGTTTTAAGTGACGTCTCAGTAAAATATAATCTTTAAACAGGATTACTCAAATTGTGCATAGTGTTGCATCATTATTTGACAATTGTGATCTTAAAATATATAAAAATGGGAAATCCAATTTAGAATTGAAAAACAGCAAAGCCACCATCACACTATAATATTTATTTATTTATTAATTAATTTGACAGGGACAGTACAAAACACATTGTCATCCACAGGTAACCGATGTCAAGTACACAGGGCTTCTAGCCAAAGGCCGTGTCCCTGGTTAAGCATTTGGAGAACTGTGAAGAAAAAAGTTTAAAAAAAAAGAGGGGAGAAAAGAACAACAACACATCAATAAAAATAGCAGGCCCCCTTTGTCCAAACTAGATCCAGTTTTAGTGCTCACACTTATGACACTGACACACTTCACTTTTTCAGTTTAGTGGAGAAAAGTCTCACGTCTGACTGTGACCTCAGCTCCAGTGGCAAAGAGCTTCACTGAGACTGACCCAGAGTCGTCCAGAACCTCCTCACTCTGCAGCTCCCAGCTCGAGTCTGCACACCCTCACTGCTGCTAAGAAATTCTTTACACATTACTTCTCGGGCTAATCCATTAAGACCAATAATTCCCAAAGGGCAAATAAATAAACATTCCACTTTTTGCCCTTTTTCTCCACTTTTCAAGATTGTTGTAGTCTTTTGGATAAAACAAATACAGTTGGATATAATAATAATAATAATGCATCGGTTTTATATAGTGATTCTTTGGACACTCAAAGAAGATATTGTATCTTTCTCCAATCGTTTTATAACATCAACCACTTGACTATGAATCTAAATGATGTATTTTTAACAAGATTAAAACACAGATTAGAAATGTTGCTCTAATGCTCACATAAATGCTCATGCAAACTCAAACATGCAATAAATTCAACAAAAAGAGGCTAAAAAGTCATATTTTAGATCCTGCGAAACAGTGAACCACATTATTATAGTCCAGAAACACAGAAGCTGCTGCAGTTCCATGTTTTGATCCGAACACAGCTGCCAAAGAAACACTTCATGGAAAACACTCGTCTGAGAAGCGAGACTAAAGCTGGGGTCCCTGACTTTCAAACCACAAAAGACAACCTTCATAAAAACATCCAACACGCTCCTAACTCTCGTGTTCTTTCACCAGTTTTCACTCACATGTTTTACGTCCTCTGTCACATTTTTACACCCAGAAAGATGAAAAGGAGAGTAAGTTATTTAACCTATATTTCACCTTTTTAAAACATTTATAAAAACACCTCCAAACTTTTCAATACTTTACTGAAACTAAATGTTTTTTTCCAATTACATTCTAAAACTGACTCTATTGTTGTTGCTTCAAAATACAGAAAACCAATAATTTCATAATCACCTCTCCCTCTCTCCCCCTTCTCTCCTCCTCCTCTCCTCCCTCTCTCCCCCCTCTCCCCCCTCTCCCCTCCCCCCCTCCTCCCCCTCTCCCCTTGTCCCACAACCCCAGATCAGCCTCTGTCAGCGCTGGCACAGCTGTGAACATCTGCCTCGCTCTGCTCTGAAATAATTTAGTGGTTTTTATCTTAATCTGACACATTCTGACCGTGATAAAACAGATTCTCCGATGGGACAAAGACATTCAATACAAAACAATATATTCTTGTATAGCCCTAAATCACAATTCAGTCTAATTCTAATTCAGTCTTATTTAAAGAACTTTTGCATTTATAAAACTTATTCCAAGGAAGACATTTATTTTATTTTTTAGATCAAGATCATTTTGCTCATTGTCCAACTGAAAAATCTTGTCGAAATATTTTCAAAGTAAGACATACTTTTTGGCCAATTTTATCAATTTTATCAATTTTTGACTTATTTTGTATCACTTTTTGCAGTTTCTCTCTCTCTCTCTCTTCCTCTCTCTCTCTCTCTCTTCTCTCTCTCTCTCTGCCTCTCTCTCTTTCTCTCTCTCTCTGTCTCTCTCTCTGCCTCGCTCTCGTTCAGTCTCTCTCAGTCTTTCCCAGTCTCTCTTTATCGCTCTGCCTCGCTCTCTCTCTCTGTCTCTCTCTCTCTCTCTCTCTCTCTCCTCTCTCTCTCTGAGGCCTTTCCCGTCTCCATCCACACCATCTCCCACTGCTCTCCTCATTACCCCCACACCTCCGCGGGTCCAGCCCTGTGCCCAAATCCCAGCCCAGATTATGGGTCTGGGCCTGTGGGGACTGGATCAGACGTGGGGGTGGTTGGGGGTGAGTTGGGGGTGAGTTGGGGGTGGCTTTTGGGGAGAAAGCAGACACCGCGGCCGGAGGAAGTCAGAGCTTTATTAATGAGGGCTAAAGATGTCAGAAGGAAAAGAAAAGCTTACTACTGTGTGCCTGATGTTTTGACTTGTTCCGGCCCCGACAAGGTATAAATCTTCTCATCAGTCATCCGCTATTTGTAGGATTCGAACCCATGGCTGACGTCTGAAACAGCTGCCGCACACAGACACAGATGTACTCCTGCTTTAGCTGGGGTACTCTACTTTATTGTTTCATAAATATTACATTAATTATATCATTATGTGGTTTGTCTTTGCAGAAATAGTCTTGTAAAAGTGCCATGTTGTGAGTAAATTCTGTTCCATTCAAGGCCACACTTCAGTTTAGCCCTCACTAATTAACAGATTATTAAGTGATAATTAGTGCAGAATTTATGGTTAATTTGTATTCATAAAGCACTTATTAGTCCTTATTCTACATGTCCTTATTCATCACAAACTGAAACTTTCTCTGTGGTTTAAGGTTAAAGGTAAGGTTCACTAATTATCACTTAATTGTTAATTATGGTTTTTCGAGTTGATATTTAGTTTTTTTAAATTAAATGTATGTTGTAAAAGTTATGTATTGAACTCAGAATAAATCTAAAGTGTAGCTCAATTCTGTGTGTTTTTGTAAAGTCCTAAATCACTAAAGTCCTAGTGGAATTTACAAAGTTGTTGATTTCTTAACGACAGATCAGAGAATAAAACAGGAAATTCAACATTGGTCCTTAGGGGGCGTATGACCACGGTCCATAATAATGTGTTAATATGTCTTCATCATATCAGAAAACATGTTACACATTTTATATTCTTTAAGGAACTTTTTACACTTTTTAGTCTGAAAATGTGATGTGACAAAGGCCATAAATAAACACATGTGACACTAGAGATAGAAAACAAATTGAGAGCTGGGAATTATTATTATCAAAATATTATCTCATCATGTGTGTTTTTTATGAATAATCGCAGCTTTCTTTCTTTACATTAGCGACAATTCTGTCTAATTCACTTCCAAT
Organism: Knipowitschia caucasica; assembly: GCA_964034765.1. NCBI lineage: Eukaryota > Metazoa > Chordata > Actinopteri > Gobiiformes > Gobiidae > Knipowitschia > Knipowitschia caucasica. The sequence goes on from OZ035832.1 coordinate 31,565,081, forward strand.
AACGAAACATGTCAAAGATTATGGATATAAGAATACAACTTTTTGGGAATATTTTCAAAATGGAGATATTTGTTTTTGCAAATGAACTAAAAATCCTTGGATCTAAGCAAAGCAAAGACACATCCAGTGAAAGCAGATCTGTGTAAAATAAAAAAATCTGCTTAAATTACCCATAAAAGTCCAGAAATGACATTGAAACTGTTTTTACATGTTTTTTTTTCAGCCTAGAACACACACATTTACTGAACCTTTATAATTGTGAATTTGAAAATACATTTATATAAAAACAGAGAAACCCTAACATCGTGTCCATCAGCAGCGTCGTTCTTTACTCCCTGAAAAGAGGATTCCCTGGATGTAATTATAACTTCAGCCGTTTGGGCGACGACAGAACGATGACTTACTTTGGCAAGATTCAATTTCAAAACATGTGTCTCAATTAGTCTCTGGTTCTGTCTCATTCGGCCCTTTGGAGCGGCTCCTTTCTCTCCACGGACGGAAAACTCCAGAAAACAACATTTGAATAGATTCTACAGGTGTTAAAACTAAAGCGTTTGTTCATGACGGTCAGAACACGGTTTTATACGTCTGTGGGATGTGAATAATGTGGTAAATGTTTAAAATATAGATGGTTCTTTTACATTTATTAACGTTTATTATGGACCTTGGTCAATCTGCTTCTTCTGTGTTTGTTATTATAGCACTTCCTGTGTCAGAACAATTTGATTTTCTGATCTGTTGTTGGCGAATGGACAACTTTGGAAAGTCCTACAAAAATATAACAGCCCCGGCCTTTTTGTGCCTTTTTATATTTATCTGTGTGTGTTTTATTCTGATGTTTTGATTGTGTTTTATCAGCTTGTGTTTGCATGTTTTTAAATGAAAAAAAAAAAAAAAAATAATAATATTGAAATGAACATCAAATTATTCTTTTTTTCAATAGATTTTTCTGCATTTAATTGTTTGCAGAAAAATAGGAGTTTCTGTCTGAAAGGCCGGGGCGACTTTTGCAGTAAATACAGAAAATCAGAGCTAATATTTTTCTCATGTCTGTATTTTGAGATTAGCAAATAAAATAAATACATATAATTTATTCATTTATCTGTGTAGTAAATGTTTCATGTTAAAATAGATTCTCATCATTTTCTACAGAAGCTACAGAAATGTTTCATTTGTCTCATGGCCTGGACCCAGAAAGTGGCCTTTACAGTTATATCACTTTGAATTTGTCTGAATAATGAATGTACAAAATATATATTTACACATTAAACATTTTGTTTCCTGTATCTTTATATTTTTCAGTTTGTTTAAGAGTCGGGAGTTTTTCTGCCAAATATTACACGGATCAGGCCTTTTACAAAACGCCTGAAATTTGTGTTTATAGAGTTTCTGTCCATGAGGCCTGATCCGCACCGAGAGATACTGGTAGACCATTTACCGTCTCTCTCTCTCTCTCTCCCTCCCCCCTTCTCTCTCTCTCTCCTCTCTCTGCCTCTGTTATCTTCAGACACATTCTCAGTTATCAGTAGATTCTAGAACACTGTGTCATGACGAGTGAGGAATGTGTGTAGACTAAAGTGAAGAGTTAATCACATTTAGTCTAAAATCCCAAGAATAACACACACGCACTATACACACACACACACACACACACACACACACACACACACACACACACACACACACACACGCCGCACAAACGCACGCACGCACACGCACGCGCACGCACTTAGCAACTGTTTATTTGAAACTAACTTGGGTCAGGATTACAGAGGCGTCAGTGTGTTTGTGTGTGGTGCAATACTGCCCCCTGCTGACTATTATACGGTCATGTGAATAGACCATGTTATACTTTAAACTATAATGCGTAACATAAGCTCTGAGAAGAAACAAGATATATCCATAACAATATAAGGTAAATGTGTGTATTGTGCAAAATAATCTAGACTTTCTGTATCCATTTGTAGATACATCTGTAATACTCTCTTTTGACGTCATAATAATGCATAGGTTTTATATAGCGCTTTTTTGGACACTCAAAGACGCTTCACATGTGTCATTATTCATTCACTCCATACACGGTGGTGATAAACTACTAATGTAGCCACAGCTGCCCTGGGGCACACTGACAGAAGCGAGGCAACCAGTATGCGCCATCGGCCCCTCCGACCACCACCAATCATTCATACACACACCAGACTCATTCTAGGCAATGGGGGTGAAGTGTCTTGCCTAAGGACACAACGGCACTTGGCACAGCCGCAGCCGCCCCACTGTGGCTGGTGTTCCCAGAGGTTAAGTGTCTTGCCAAGGACACAACGACAGTAGTCAGTGGGAGTCGATGGTGAAAGTCTTGAGCGGGGCTTGAACCCACGACCTTCTGGCTCAAAGGCCAACGCTCTACCAACTGAGCTACTGCCGCCTAATGGAAGAAGAGATGCATTCATTATTGTTTAAAAGTAAAGTTTCTTTTTGCACTGTTAATATTTTACTCTATAAATGATACATATGTTAAAAATGTAGTTGTATTTTGTACAAATGTAAAATATTTTTAACACCATTAAAAATAAACCATTTAAAGTTTATTTTAAGAACACATTATTAATATCTGTTTTCTAATGGCATTCTGTAAAATCGTCTTCTTGTGTCATTGCATTGAATACAAAAAATATTTAAAATTTATCTGATGACTAAACTACATTTCCCATGAACGCTTAAGCGCAGTTGAAATCACACGTACATCGTTCTACTTACGTAAAAACAAAGATGGCGGCGGTCGGAGCGGCGCGGCGTCTGTTCTGCAGCTTTTCTCAAGTCAAACATGTTCAACAGAAGAAGCTGGTTCCGTTCAGACCCAGAGTCCGCGGCCTGTGTTCGGACCCGGAGGTCTGCGGTGAGTTTCTGTTTCATTCTCAGAGCTTTGGCTTCGAACCTATGTCTGCGCTGACCTTGTGGGTTCAGAGCCACTGGCTTCATCACAAGCTTCATCACATGGTGCGATTTATTCTCCATTTATAGTGAAAGTTGATTGAAACCTTTATGCACAAGCGTAAGGTGTCTTGCCCAATAACACATCAGCTGCGTGTGTGCACAGATCGAACCACTGTCAGTATTAGTCCGTGGTATAATGTTCTACACCAGAGTAGTGTATTTAATATACGGTAATAATAATTGATAATGCAACCAGACTCATTTTAATGTGGGTGAAGTGTCTTGCCTAAGGACACAACCACAGTTTTGCACTTTACAGCCGCAGCCGCCCCACTGTGGCACCCGCTGTTCCCAGAGGTCTCTCATCACAGTACTAACCAGGCCCTGCCCTGCTTAGCTTCAAAGATCTGACAGGTGGTGCCGAAAATGGTATTAAAGAACGGTTTGAATTGCATTAATGTCCAGATGGTCATGTTTTTCTAGTGTAACTCAGAATTAAAACTTTTCTTCATTATATTTGAAAGAATAGTGAAACATATAAAATGCTCCTTAAGGCGTTGCAGCCCGACCTGTATTGGTTCTGTGTCATTAGGAGCAGAGAGTGAGGGTGATGTCTGCACTGAGTCTGTGTGTGAGTCTCAATACTTCATACATGACTGTGTTCACGTGTCAGTTATAGTATCTGGACTTTAAAAGGTTATAACTTAAAAACATTCGTCAAAGCATCAGGTCCTTTGCATAAAATAAATAGTTACTAAAGGAAACTTGACTAATTTATAATATAGTTATGTTCTAGCAACTTCTATTGGACAGAGGAGGTGTTTGGAAACATGAAAAACATACATATTTTCTGATTATTAAAATCTAATCTTTGGCCTCTGTCACACTTTCGTACACTTTACTGTGAACAAACCTATAATAATATACATAATATTATGTGTGTGAACTGTGTGGTAAATTCCATCATGTATTACCCTTAGATCTCCTTGCTTCCTTCTGTCCGCAGCTCATTCTCCCGACACGAGGCCTCAGTTTTCTGATGCCGCGGTGCAGGACATCCTGAGGAGAATCACAGGCGTGGACTTAGAGAAAGTGTTCAGACCGATGAAACAGGAGCGTAACCTGCCGGAATACAAACTCATGACCGACCAGCAACTAGACCAGGTCAGAACACAGCACTACACACTCACTGCGGCGGGAATAGATTAATAATAATAATGCATCGGTTTTATATAGCGCTTTTTTGGACACTCAAAGACGCTTTACATGTGTCATTATTCATTCACTCCAAACACGGTGGTGATAAACTATTAATGTAGCCACAGCTGCCCTGGGGCACACTGACAGAAGCGAGGCAACCAGTATGTGCCATCGGCCCCTCCGACCACCACCAACCATTCACACACACACCAGACTCATTCTAGGCAATGGGGGTGAAGTGTCTTGCCTAAGGACACAACAGCAGTTTGGCACTTCACAGCCGCAGCCGCCCCACTGTGGCTGGTGTTCCCAGAGGTTAAGTGTCTTGCCAAGGACACAACGACAGTAGTCAGTGGGAGTCGATGGTGAAAGTCTTGAGCGGGGCTTGAACCCACGACCTTCTGGCTCAAAGGCCAACGCTCTACCAACTGAGCTACTGCCGCCCCAGATTAAGATGAAGATGAAGAGGTTTTTATTCTCACAGCGAGGAAATGTCAGTGTTGCATCAGTTACAGAACAGGAGAATGAGGAGCACAAGAGACATGAACACAGCGCGATACTAAACTCTACTAAATAAGATAAAATAAAAGAAGATCTCTAGCTTTAGCATCAGAATCAGAATCATTTTTATTGCCACGTAAGTAACAGGAAGTCACAGACTTGGAAATTGCTTTGGCTCAGTGCAACAGTCAGAAAGAGATAATAAAAAAATAAAGAATAAAAAACACTTCTAAGGAATAAATTTAAATTTAAAATAGAGTTACAGTTACTATTTACAATATACAAGTGCACATGGTGCACACAATGTAAGGTGACAGCAGTACAGTGAAGTAAAGTGACGTATGATGGGCAGTAAAGTGACTTTATAAAGGGCGGGGGGACAGGTTAAGAAGTGTTCAAGAGTCCAACAGCAGAGGGGAAGAAACTGTTCTTGTGGCGGGAGATTCTAGTCCTGATGGACCGCAGTCTCCTGCCTGAGGGGAGTGGTTGGAATAGTCCATGTGCAGGGTGAGAGGGGTCGGCTGTGATACGACCAGCCCGGCCTCGAGCTCGGGCGACGTACAGGTCCTGCAGCGATGGAAGGCTGCGGCCGATCACTTCCTCTGCAGAGCGCACAATGCACTGTAGTCTCTGTTTGTCCCTGACTGTGGCTCCAGCGAACCACACGGTGACGGAGGAGGTGAGGATTAGGGATGTAAATCGGCGACCGTTTAACCGGTGGTTGACCGTCACAGCGTTAACCGGTCAAAGCTGTCGGTTAAAAAAGAGAAAAAGGGGAGAGGGGAGGTCTCTTAATAACGCTATTTTAAGCCCTATTTGCACGATGTGACGAGCGGGTCTGTATCTAGCTGTATGCGCCCATGTATTATAAACTCCGGGACGACTCTCACGCCGCACGAGCCACATATGCACACACGCGCACACACGCACACACACACAGTTTCCCCCTCTCCATACGTAACATCCACACGCATCATCTCTCCCCTCTGTTACCGTCAAAGTTGCGCACTGGCGCGGGTCAGACCTACATTGGAGCTTACATTTACACACACACACACATATACATACACACACACATACCGGTCTGTCGCGCTCCTCTGTGTCACGGAGCCCAAAGGATTCGCGCAAATACGCGGCTCCAGTCAAACCACATGGAACATGTTTGTGTTTATGGTCCTCGGGATCAGCTCCACACACATCACTTGTATTTAAACTTTTGTGAAGACCTGTGAGACGCGTCACTCGCTGCTCTGACCATGTGAACGAGCCGTCGTTTGCTGCTAGAAAGTTTTGGTATATTAACCCGCAGCACAGCAGAATGGGAAGATTAAAAAAGCAGTTCACTGTGCGCAAAGGTGCCGGAGCTGTTGTGGGTTTTGGCGCCGCTGTCTCAACTCTGATCCAGTAGAACGCAGAGCTGCACTTATGAAAAGTACGCGGCTCGAAATGGCTGTTATTTCAAAGAACGTGGACTATTTTAAACTACGCGGTTAACCGGTTTCAACCGGTTAATGAGGCTCGGTGGTCGGTCATGAAAATTCATAGTTTTTTACATCCCTAGTGAGGATGGACTCGATGATGGCCGTGTAGAACTGCACCAACATCTGTGCAGGCAGCTTGGCTTTCCTGAGCTGCCGCAGAAGTACATCCTCTGCTGGGCCTTCTTGATGAGGAGCTGATGGTCGGCTCCCACTTGAGGTCCTGGGTGATGGTGGTGCCCAGGAAACGATAGGACTCCACAAAGGTGATGGGGGAGTCCATCACGGAGGGTGGGAGCGGGGGGATAATAAGGAAGCGGTCTATAATCTGTAATAAGATGCAAAAATTATGTACAAAAGTAACAAAGGCCAAAGATAGTAAAAATCCAACATGGTACGATTCATATGATTTTATTTCTATCTTGTTTTGTTCAGACTTTGAGATTCCTTTTGTATGAACTATAGCTGTGTCTTTAACTGTAGTAGACATGGAAGGCTCTAAAATATAAACAGACTTTTTCAAATTTTCCCAGAATTGAACCCATAATTTCAACATGGGTCAAATAACATGTTCTTTTGTGAGGGCTGTTGTTTGCTGTCTCTAATATTTGATATTTTCAAACGATATTGGCGATGGCTGAGTGGTTAGCTCTCTCAGCCAGAAGGTTCTACTCTGTCATTTCCTGTGTTTCCTCGAAGGCCATGAAAGCAGCGGCGGAGCAGGCGAACCGTGTCCTGCAGATGCCTCCGGTTCTGTCCGAGCGAAAACCCATCCATGACGTGCTGTCGGAGGACCCGGTTCTGGACGGAATGGACACGGCTAAATATCTGTTCACGGACATCACTTTCAACGTACCACACCGGGTGAACACCGCCTTTATCAGGGTTTTCGGGTCTGTGTAGGACAGATATAGGAATTTAATGAATACTTTATTTTGAGCCGTGGCAAACAAGAATATAGAACAACAGAATAGAAAAATAACTAGGGCTGTCAAAATTATCGCGTTAACTCACGTTAAATACATTTTTCATTAACGCGTAAACTTTTTTAAAACGTATTAACGCATGTCCGAATGACCCGCCCATTTATCCATAATATCACTCAGAATGCAGCGGACTCATGTGTTTGTGAGATGACAACAGAGCAGGTAGGCCCTCTGGGAATTCAAGTTTTAAAAGTATACACGCGTGACCGCGGGGCTGTTTGCTGTGAACTGAAGTCCGCCCCCCGGGGTGTGCCCGGGCCACTCTGGGTGTTGTTAGCGAACCAGAGCGAATGGCGCCACGGTCAGACCATACACGCACAGAACTACTGCATGTTGTGTGCTTGTCTTTAAAACCTGTGCGTAACCTATGCACGCAAATACACTGCAAAAGTGTCCGTGTCTCCTCCTGAAACTAAACTCACTAAATTAAAGCTGGGGTACGTAAATTTCCCCCTTTCATTAACAGATCATTTTGGTAAACGGTTGTGAGCAAATCTAACAGATTTAAGTACATTTGGTTTGAATGACATGTGCCATTACATTTGATGATCTCATTTAACTTCAATTGGAGTGGATTTGAAATAGAATGTTAAAAATGCGATTAATCGTGAGTTAACTCACCATTACTATGCGATTAATCAACTAAACATTTTTATTGTTTGACAGCCGTAAAAATAACACATGAATATATACAAATGTACAGTATGTTTCGTTTTATTAACAAAGAATCAGCTGAAAAAGAGTGAGAAGAACCAAGACATTAGTGAAACAGTGAGACTGGGACAAAACACACTTAGGTAGATTTTGCATAAAATCTATTTTTTTATCTTATTTGAGTTTATTATTACTGTGTTAAAACCAGATTCTCCACTGGGACAAAGACATTTAGTCTGATTTCATGAACTGTTGCTGTATTTCCTCATTCCAAAGAAGACATTTTTGTATCTTTTTTAAAACAAGATCATTTTGCTTTGTCCCATTGGTAAATATAGTTTTAAGGCTCAGTCAGAATGAGCTTAAATTTAGACACATTTAGCAAAATTTTAGAAATTTTTGGTACATTTTTCACCACTTTTTGCAGTATTTGATTCACACTAATACATTTATCTTCTTAAATATTTGTCTTTCAGCGCGAGTTTTTCAGATGAAACAGACAAAAGGTGAAGCTGAAACTAAGAGATGCTGGACCAATAAAAACAATGAAATAAATATTTAAAAGCAATAAAAAACGTAGGGAAACATTTGTGGGAATCCGGGTCACAGTCCAGACCTGGATTCAACTCGAAGGTTAAATCTCACCAATAAAATAATGTATTTAATGTAATATAAACATCACTATTATTGACAAATCATCATCATCAAACTTTATCCCAGACTCAGAATAAGACACAAAAACAACAAAATCGTTAATTTCATTTAATATAATTGTTTTGCTGCTTGTTGGGACTTTATGGCTTTAATTAAATCCAAAAGGAAATAATCTCACTTCTGGGTGTATTTTATTAAATGTTGCGTGTGTGACGTGTGTTCTCTGGTCCCAGGAGCGGTTCATCGTGGTCCGGGAGCCGAGCGGGACTCTGAGGAAGGCAACGTGGGACGAGAGGGACCGGCTCGTCCAGGTCTACTTCCCCAAAGAGGGCCGCAAACTCACACCACCGCTCATTTTCAAAGAGGAGAACATGAAGGTGAAGGAGAGAAGAGTGAGACCCCACAGACTCTGCTCTCTTTATTTATGTACACATCAGAATCAGAATCATTTTTATTGCCACGTAAGTAACAGGAAGTCACAGAGTTGGAAATTGCTTTGGCTCAGTGCAACAGTCAGAAAGAGAGGTAAGGGTAGAGAGGGCATAATAAAAAATAAAAATAAAAAGCACTTGTAAGGAATAAATTTAAAATAGAGTTACAGTTACTATATACAATATACAGTGCACATGGTGCACACAATGTAAGGTGACAGCAGTACAGTGAAGTAAAGTGACGTATGATGGGCAGTAAAGTGACTTTATAAAGGGCGGGGGACAGGTTAAGAAGTGTTCAAGAGTCCAACAGCAGAGGGGAAGAAACTGTTCTTGTGGCGGGAGGTTCTAGTCCTGATGGACCGCAGTCTCCTGCCTGAGGGGAGTGTTTGGAATAGTCCATGTGCAGGTGAGAGGGGAGTGTTTGGAATAGTCCATGTGCAGGGTGAGAGGGGTCAGCAGCGGGGTCATACTTGTACCAAAGCACTTACATACACACACAGGCATACATACATATAAATATACACACACATACTCACAGGCCCACATACATACACAGGCATATATACAGTGGTGCAAAAAAGTATTTAGTCAGCCACCGATTGTGCAAGTTCTCCCACTTACAATAATGAGAGGTCTTTAATTTTCATCATACGTACATATACATATACAGGCATACATACATATACTCACACATACAGTCATATATACATATACATAAATATACATCTACATACACGCATACACATACATACATACGTACATACATATATACTGTATATATATACACACACAGGGTGAATGGTTGGGATCATATTTATTTATATATCACCTTTCTCGTACCACAGTCACAAAGAGCTTTCCTATTGTGGGCATTTGTCTCGAGCGAGGTCACCAATGCAGGCACATACCAGACCTAGTATTACACATGTTTTTAGTGGTAGGGGAAACGGGAGTACCCGGAGGAAACTTAAGCAGACACGGGGAGAACATGCAAACTCCACTCAGAAGTCTGTTGTCACACTGTGTGCACTATGTCCACACCACTGTCTCAGCTCACGTAATCTTTGGCTTTAGTCCATAGCCCGACTTCATTCCTCACACAGTTGTCCAATAATACTGCTGCTTGTTCCATAGAGAGTCACCTGTGCAAACTGATCCAAATCTAACCCTTTAGGGAATAAAAACTTAAACATTTCTTAACCTTCGATAGATTAGATTAGATTCATCTTTGTCGTTAGTCTCAGAACAATGCAACAGAATGTAGTTTAAACCAGTTCTGCAATAGTGAAAGTATAGGATCATATTTACAACAGATAGATATATATATAATAGATTATAAATTATATATATATTTATTATAAATTATAGATTATATATATATATATATATATAAACAGCCACACCCTCTGCATCCTCTGTCCTCGTTCTACAGTCTGACTCCTGGATCTACAGCCCGTCCATCAATATGTGCCTTTCCGAGGTTTCTCACTTTCTCCCACTGGGCCTTTTCTTTGATTTTCTCCTCTCTGATGCAGGAGGGTCTAAGGACAGAGATGATCCAGGACACTCCAGGCTAACAACATGTATGGACTCTTTATGGACCACTCTACGATGTTTGTTCATTGTATTTGTGTGTTTCCAGATGGTTTTCTCCCAGGATCGACACGAAGATATCTTGAATCTATGTCTCGTCCAATTTGAACCAGACTCGTCACATTATATCAGGGTAAATTATCTTTAACTGAGAATGTGAATGTACTGTTTTATCTGCTTTGTGACGAGAATGAGACGAGGTTGGAGTCAATTAAATTGTATTTTCTGTGGTACGCAAACCAGGCCCACCCTAGATATCAGACACAAATATATAAAAAGCAATCTGTATTTATGGCCCTGGAGAAAGTCGGTAGTGTTAAGTTTATATTCTTGGAAACAAAAATAGTTGAACACTTCAAAACAAGTGTAGAGAAACATAACTACACTTTCCCTTCACAAAAATTACATTGTGTTTGTCTGAACGGTCTTTGTAAACTAATCAGACCACAATATATTGATTTTGAAATGTGAGAGAGCCTTTTGAGTCACCTTTAAAGTGATGGTCTGCAGTTTTTCAGAGAGACAGAGAGGTACTTGATTTGAAAAAAAAAAAACAATGCAAGCTCCCTCCCCTTTCCTTTCTGATTGGTCTACACCTATGTTTCCGTAACACTTTGAAATGTTAATCAGAGAACACATTAGACATATACATTATTAATACACATGCACGGAGGTTTTCAGAATTATTTGTGAACGTTTTAATGAAAAAAATGTTTTTATGCACAAAACCAGGAAGTACTATTATCATGAATTGCACATTAAAGGACACCTCTGCAGAGGATCTGATTATGGATATAGGTTCAGTATATAAATGGGTAACTCAGCGCGGATGTTCAGAATTCTTTGTTCAGTTTTCATGTAGTGCAGAGCCTAATAGAGGCTTGATTCGGAGGCTCCGCGAAAACAAATAACTGAGCATGCGCGTAGCTGCGAACATCAGCGCCGATGATTGACAGCCCTTGGCATGACTCGATTGGTTAACCTTGACGGCACCGTGGATTCTGAGCTATAGCTAAGAGCAGGGAAGGCGGGACTTGCCCGTAATATTCGAATTAATAAAATTACTTATTTTATATCAACATTTAAGGCCAATTAAATGTTTAACACATTTCAGGTCAATTTAACACATTTCCTAAAATTTGTAATTCATTTAGAGTTACAGACTATCACTTTAAACACTTGAGATCTGATTGGCTGAAGGAGGGTGGTCCTCTCTATATTATTTTTTAAGTCTGAAAAAGGCCAAAAAATGCAAAAACTATTGAAAGTGATATTATAGTTCCATTTTCTGTGTTGTGAAAGTTGGGTACCCGAGCTTTAAGTCACAGTTGCATTTGTTTATTGGTCAGTAATAATCCGTGTGCAACCCTCGGGTCAAAATTACCCAAAACAATGATGACAAGTAGAAGAAAAATACCTTAAATTCTGAGTCTAACTGACCCAGGGCTGGTCCAGTTTGGAAAAATCATCAACATTCAGCTTGGAAAAACATTTTTAAATCACTGTGGGATTGACCAGAGGGAAACACATGGTTTTTAAATGTTGGTTCCTCCTTTAGGTCCACGCTGCAGTCTACGAGGACCTGGAGAAACACGGGAAGTACGACCTTCTGCGATCCACGCGACACTTCGGGGGTTTGGCCTGGTACTTGGTGAACGCTCGGAGAGTGGACGGTCTCATCGTGGACATGCTCAAGAGAGAACTGTGAGTCTGGGTCTGGGTCTGAATCTCTGTCTCTCCCCTGGTCCTCACCTGGTCTCTCCCCTGGTCCTCAGGCTACAGGAGGCGGTGTGTCTGGTGTCTCTGTTCCACATGGTCCATAGTCACAGTGAGTCTGCTCTGGAGGCGGCGCAGCAGGAGGCGACGGGCGTCGAGCTGCTCAAGGTGAATGTCATCATTAAAAACACACAAAGAAAAGTCAAAACAAAATCTTTGATTCTAAGGATCCAAACTTTAATCTTGAATCGTCTTTGTGAGTTTGAGGACGTCTCGGTTTAGAAACAGTTTTATTTTATCTTTTTCCTCTTGTGCTTTGATCCGGGTCTGCTCAAGAGTTCACCTTGAGTCCAGGTCTAAGGTTCCTCAGAGTCCGGGATCATTCTGGGGTCACATCCGTTTCTGTTAACTTCCTCAAACCCAGAACCGTCCGAGACTCATTCGAACTGACGACCGTTTAATCTGAAACGTTAGCGGCGAAAATCACATTCAGAACGACCTCCGCCGTCACGCCGCAGCAGCGCTTTGGTCACGGCAGAGTGTGGGGGTGCGATTCTCAAATATCACATTAACACTTAATTAACGAAGGGTTCCAAGACTTATGAGTCCAATCAGCACTGACCCGGGAGTAACTGTGCAAACTAGACCTAAAACTGGGTCTGGACCTGAATCTGGTCTAAAAGAAGTCTACCAGAGATGGACTGGGACCTGGAGACTAATTCTTCATTCATTTTGTCTTACTGTGAGTAATGTGCCAAAATACACCTCCTGTAAACGTCTGTTTTGAGATTTATTTCCAGCTCTAAACAGGAATGTACCATTAAAATATAAAAAAAACTATTATTGTGGTTAAAATTGATTCTCTTAAGTATCGCAATATTCTTCACGCATGCAATTAAAATCTGAATATTTTTGAATCGTCACATTTTTGCCAATTCCCAGCCCAAGTATAGTTAGTTTTACCAAAATAAATCTAATGCTTTCATCCACATGAAGACCAAATACTTTGATCTTCATGTGGAGACAATTTTTACGCCAGATAAAATTATGCGTTTCCAAAGACGGATGACAAAGAATAATCAAAGTGTTTTTCTTTGATAATAAACCTGTTGTTGTTTGGATCTCTCACCTTTGACCCTTCGTTCTCTCAGATCTATGCCCAGAAAGAGTCCCAGAGTTCGGGCTTCATCGAGCTGGCTCTGCAGGCGTTTGAACCATCGGCCGAGCAGAGCACCACCGCCTGATCCTGGTCCGCTCTGATCCCAGTGTAACGACGGTTTGCACTGCCTTGAAGAGATGCACTGCCTTGAAGAGATGCACTGCCTCAGCTGTTTATGATGTAATGCAAACCTGTGCATGCGCGTCTCACGGCAGCCGAAGCAAACTAATTTGGCGGACCGTGAATTGCTTTAAACGTTAAAATACGAACTAATTAAGACATGAATGTCACTTTTAATGCAATTTTAGGCGAGATGTTGATGGTTCCGTTTTGTCACATGTGGGTTTTAAGAGTCAAAGTTTTGTGCAAAGTTTAGTTTAAGCAGTCAACTGGGCCTGTGAAACCACACTGCTAATGTTATAGCAGTCCCCGGCTGCTGACATAGGCTGATGACGCGTCCTGTGGCAACTCTACAACTTTCAACTGGTCTGTCGGGTTGATAATGGAAATAATACATTCAATTTAATGCATGTATCGTACTGTATTCAATATGATTAACAATAGTGTGTTCAAACGAAATATTTAATTAGAGTTTTTCCCCATTTTCATTATCAACCCGACAGACCAGTTGTAAGCTGTAGAGTTGCCACAGGACGCGTCATCAGCCTACGTCAGCAGCCACAGACTGCTATAACATTAGCATTGTGGTTTCACAGGCGCAGTTGACTGCTTAAACTAAACTTTACACGAAACTTTGACTCTTAAAACCCACATCTCGCCTCAAATAGCATTAAAAGTGACATTTGTGTCTTAATTCGTTCGTATTTTAACTTTTAAAGCAATTCATGGTCCGCCATCTTGGTTTGCTTCGGTTTGCAGTGCAAACAGTCGTTACACCGGTCCGCTCTGACCCTGGTCCACTCTACTCTGGCCCCGGTCCGCTCTGGCAGAAACATGAACTGTGTGAAACTGTAACGTTATGTAAAGATGATTCTAAGTTGTTCCTGTTACTCTGTAAATATTAAATCAAATGACTTTATACAAACTGAGGTCAAGTTGTTTTAATGAGACAATTTTTTTATGTTCATGGGTAATTTGTATCAACACATTTATGCAAAACAGTAAAATGTCATTGGTATTTAAAATTGCTGACTATATATTTTTGAAAGCATTTGTTTTTATATATTGCACTTTTCTGGACTCTGTCTCTTCACATTCTCACTCCAAAAACGGACGTGATAAATTACTACTGTAGCCACAGCTGCCCTGGGGCACACTGACAGAAGCGAGGCAACCAGTCTGTGCCATCAGCCCCTCTCACCACAATCATTCAAACATACACAAGACTCATTCTAATGTGGGGGGAGTGTCTTGCCTAAGGACACAACCAGTTTGGCACTTTACAGCCGCCCCACTGTGGCACCTGCTGTTCCCAGAGGTCTCCCATCACAGCACTAACCAGGCCCTGCCCTGCTTAGCCCTCAGAGATCTGACAAAATCTTGCCTTCACCTGCAGGGGGCGCCATAGTTTTAATAACCCTCTTTCTTTAGTCTAACTGCAAATGTCTTGTCATTTAGATGAGGGTCATAGGTGGGTCTTGGTCTTTTGCCAAAGTGTGTGTGTGTCAGGTTTGTGATTTTTTTTTTGGAGGGTATTGTAGGGTTTTGACTTTTTTTTGTATCGTATGTGTTTGAATGTCTGGGAATGGTTTGGATTCAAATACAATTTTTGCTTCGACACTCGATCCCTTTTCAAACCGTTGGTTCAAGAAAGCTGAGGACCTCATTTTCAAACCACAAAACAATCTAGTTCCTCGCCTCAAAACATTTTGGTCCAATCCTTCATTTCAAATATATGTTTTTCAGCCTTAGTCACTTCTTTAAAAACAGTTTTCAGACAAAAAAGTGAAAATTAGTTCTGCCCAAAAAGTCAAATAGTGACTCTGAGGGAAACAAATGTTTTTCTACTAAGACTAAGGCTTAATCTGAATATTCTTTTCACAAACTCAGCTTTAACATTTGATAAACTCTTTCTTCTGTATCACATCGAACATTTCCGAAACATTTTAATAAGTGTTGGATTTGTTTCCCAAAGTCTTCACAATTACTTTACAAAAATAAAACATTTGATCAGAGTTTTTTCATAATTTCCACAGAATTATTATCGATCAAAACGATTATCATCACCCTCATAATCAGACTCTTAAAATCTACACAAAAACATGTTACGGTCTTTTAAAAGTTTAAATCGTGATGAAAGAATATTTACAAAGCCACAGACTACAGTAGAATATAAAAGAATGGGCTGAATTATCCTACAACACTGGTTCATATTGTTCCCTTTTTAATAATAAAAATTGTTACAATTTAAAAACAAAGTCTGGCACTTCCTGTTCCCAGTTTGTTTGGTCGTTATTTATAAAATTACAGTTAATTTTCATCCAAGAAATCGTCGTCCAAGTTGACGTCTGCGGGATCGAAGTCTCCCAAATCAAAATTGTCCAAATCCAGATCGTCCAGACCCTAGAAAACATGGACACGTTTAAAAAGATTAAAATGATTTAATTGATTTTTAGTTATAATAAAGGTTTGACATTCTCTCTCTGTGGGAAAAACACAGGATTTATAAAGGATCAGAATCAGAATATTTTTTCATTGCTGAGTAAGTAACAAACCCTCCAACAAAACACAGGTAACTCTCGGAGCAAACAAGTCAAAAGTAGAGAAGAATAAGGCACAATAAAACTTTTCTTAAGTAAAGCCTTTTCTAAAATCATAGACTGTAAATATTAACGGACAGAGTCACGCCTATCTTTGCTGTTCAAACAAATGGGCCAAAAATTGTGCTCTACTGGAGCTATCCAAAATGGCCGCGAGTGGTCCCGCCCACAAGAAAAGTGTGAAAAAACGCATCTGCGCATGTGTCAGCCGGCGCAACTCCATTCATTTGAACGAGAGACTTAAAAAATTCACAGCGACTGAACTAGAGTGGACCAAAACACTCCCTCAGCTTTGACACACATGTGGAACGGAGCTTTGGGCCAAGAGCCAACTTTTGGACCATCCTGTAAAGGTGTTTTCGAGAGGTAAGAAGATGCTATATGTTAGCATTGGCTAATTCTTATTCTGGGTCCACCCCCACAAGCCCAGGGTGGTATTGCCGCATGTCAGCGCACGTCATTCTGGCCACTTTTGAGCCGGGACCCGCCCACACTGTCTAAAATAGAAAGAGTTCTATTAGATAAAGATTTGTGCTAAAAGTGTTTCTGCTGTTTTTTGTTCACAAACATCACAGAACGTTACACACAGAGTCGGACTTGGGATCTCGGGAATCAAAAACGAATTTGAACAATAATATCAGTTTTAACTCAACTGTTCAAATATTATTGTTCAAATTCGTTTTTGATTCCTTCAGGTCCTTCAGAACAACTTCAGGTCTGTTTTTCAAAAGGGAAAAATGTCGCAACATAAAAGTATTTGGTTCTTCTTCTGCACCAGACAATAGTAAGTTTATGATGTTTTTACCTTCACGTGTTTTGATGCTTTTTCTTCTGTCTTAACATTGCTGATTTATGACTGTTTGATGTAGAAGAACCACATGTATTTTTATATTTTCTACTAAGAAGACGATAAATAACCTTCTTTAATGACACTTTTGAAGCCCTTTTGGTTCAGTTTGTCAAATCTAACATTTCCCAAGGCTCTGGTGTTTGCTCCAGTTCCACGGTTTATTTCAGAGCCCCTTCACGTCAAACAAAAAGACTAAGCTAAACTTCCTAAACTAATGTTGAAACGTGGTGGATTTATGGAAAAGACATGACGTCCTGTGTCCTGTGAAAACCAGGCCTAAACATAATAAAATATATAAAAAACTTACCTCATCATCGTCTTCATCCTTAAATTCCACTTTTTCTTCTTCTGTTACTTCTGGAGCTACAGCCAGCACCTCTGGACCAAGACTTGGGGCGTCCGGACCAAGACTTGGGGCGTCCGGACCAAGACTTGGGGCGTCCGGACCAAGACTTAGGGCCCCAGGTCCCAAATCCTCCTCCTCCTCCTCTTCATCTACAGCTGGTGATGGTTCCACCTCTGGTTCTGGCCTCGGACTGAGTTTGAACCTAGCTAGAGTTTGCTCCAGGATTTCCGGTTCTGCTTCTGTAAATGTGGAAGATTCAAACGAAATAAGCTGTTCCTCTTTTGCCACTTCCTGAACATTCTCCGGTGAAGTCGTGTCGTCTTGAACCAAGGTCCTGTCTTCCAAAATGGCCGCCGCGCTCACTTTTGCTTCTTCTTCATGAAGGACCAGGTCTTCTGTTGCCGCAGGAGGTATCATGGCCGTTTCCATGGTAACATCTGCGAGATCGCCTGCCGAATCAGGGTCCGTTTCCTTATTATTAGCCTCCTCGGTCGTTACGATTTGTTCTGGAGTAGAATTTTCTTCCAAATCCAGCTCCGGTGACACAACGTTGGTTGAAATTTGGATAATTTGTTCGGCTAAAACCAACTCCTCAGATTTAAATGCCTCCGCGGTCTCTTCTTCTGACTCTGGAGGAGGTGAAGCCGTCAGTGTTTCTTCTCCTTCTGTTGGGATTGAAGCTTCCATCTTTGGGGCAGGATCCACGACTCTGTCCTCACAGGGTTCCACTGGAGCCGGACTCTCAGGCGTCTCTTTGGCCACGTTCTGTGAAGACAAATACAAAATAAGTAAAGTTTATTTATATAGCGCCTTTCACAGACCAGAACGTGCTGTGTGGGCGTTTTGTTTCTCGCTCCACACAGAGATGGAGCAGGAGTCTGCAGGAGCCACATGCCAGACCTACTGTACATGTTTTTAGTGGTAAGGGAAACCGAAGCACCTGGAGGAAACCTACACAGACATAAGGAGAATGTGCAAACTCCACACAGAAAGGTCTGGAGGTGGAATTGAACCCAGGACCTTCTTGCTGTGAGGCACAAGCACTAACCACTGCGCACCTGTGCCGCCAATTTATGTATGATTTAACACATCAATAAAGATGTATTATAGAATTGAGAAAACATTGTATCTCAAACTAATATTAGAGGGACTGGCCTCCTGCTGGGACTCTGAGGAGCACAGGGACTGGCCTCCTGCTGGGACTCTGAGGAGCACAGGGACTGGCCTCCTGCTGGGACTCTGAGGAGCACAGGGACTGGCCTCCTGCTGGGACTCTGAGGAGCACAGGGACTGGCCTCCTGCTGGGACTGAGTCAGGACTGAATATGAGGAGGCAACCTTTCAGATTCATGCTAAAATCTGGAACAGTCTTCCTGAAAATGTGAGAGACTTCTTCTCAGTCAATGTTTGAATTCAGGTGAAGACGGTTCTGTTTCTGAACAACTGAAGGATTGTGTTTTCTGTCGGTTTAATGAAAGTTTGGCTTTTATGAAAATGATAATGATATTTTTTAACTTAAGCATAACGCTGTCGGTAACATATCTTTCTGACCCCATCATCCTGACATTCTTATGGAAATTGTCAAAATAATCTTAAGAATAAAAAACATCAATAGCTTTCAGTCGTGTTCAAACTTTAAACTGTACTTTTTCATATTTATCATTTATTTATTTACATTACAGTAAATGTATTAAATAATCTTTGACTCACAGTTTCCATCAGAGAAACGCCCGGATCCTCCTGAAACAAACACACCAAATGGAGACGAATCAAACAGCAGTAAAACAGTTTTAGACACTTTATTTTACTTTTTTATTTATTATTATTTTATGAAAAATGTTAAACTGGCAAATCTGTAAATTATAACTGTTTTTTTTTAACAATGTGCCATACAAATAAATAGTGTTTCTTAGATACAGTGAATGTACAGACTTTGTAAGATATTTATATACATCTCTATGCTACAGTAAAGTGCATGTACATATATTTTTCCAAGTTTTTCCAAATAAAACCACTCACTTCTCTCACTTGAGCTGCCGCTGGTTTCTCTTCAGGTTTGGAGCTCGTCACAAACAATGCACTTTCAAAAACCTTCTCCACTTCTTCCTACAACAAAACAAAACAGGAAATGTCAATAAAAAGTTTTCCAAAAGTTTGTCTGAGATGCAGTAGTAAACATTATTTGTCTGCTCCCATCAGGGCGTAGGTTCAGATCCCTCCCATTCAAAACTAAAAGGGCCACGTCCAGATTCCTCCCGCCTCAATCCTCCTTTAAACCGCTGTTTTAAGTATTTTATATTTCATTTCTGCTCTTTTACGGTTCTTATATTAAGGTCTTGTGTACCCCCAATAGTGCTCTGTCCGTTAATGTTCCTCACGGATGAATAAAGTTATTTGAATTGAATTGAGACAAGGGGAGAACATGCAAACTCCACACAGAAAGGACCTTCTCGCTGTCATTATATTGAAGAGGATGGAGCTAAAACTAACACAGTTCTCTCTTTGAAGAAGGAAAAATGAAGGAATAATAAAAAATAAAAAAAAGGTGATTTTTGCAGAATAATCCTTTATATTGAGACCTACATTGTGCACTTGTGTTGGAGAGACCTCTGCAGACGTAGGAACCACAGTTTGAGACTCAGCTACAACCTGAAGAAAAAAGAGAAATGCTTTATAGTTTGTTATTGACACATTGTTGCAGTTTATGGAGTTTGTTCAAGGACAGAATGAAACTGAAAGACTTTTCTGTGGATGATCCATGAACTCACCTCAGACGCTTCTTTAGGGACAAAACCTTCAGATTCTTCCAGAACATTACGGTCCTCGTTTGGCTGCGAAACACAAAAACAACAATAACTCAAGAAATGAAAAAAAGAATGAACCAAAACACAATGATTCAGTCCATTTGTGAGTTTGGGTTTAGGTTCAAGTCAAACCGAATGACTCCAAGTGGTTTTTATCTTATACTGCTTAAACTACAGCCACAAACTCTTTATCAAATTTATTTATCTATTTTGTTCACTTTTTTACGGTAATTCAACAAAAAAATCACAATAATCCAGCAAATACAACAGTAATACATTCCATGAGAGGAAGAACAGGAGGAGGGTGAAGAAGAAAAAAATGGCCAAATTAAATGAAATATTGTTTTTTAATAATAAGAGCCATTTTACACCATCGGTTTTGGCAAAATGGCAAAAAATGTGAAAACTGGGACATGAAAAACAAAATAAATGTATATATTTGATCAGTTTTTTGTAGAAACAGATGAGGGCAAATAGAAAGGATTATTATTTGCCCTTTACGAAGTCGTTTTTTGAAAATGACAGATCTAATTTTGTGCCAAAATAATTAAGTTTTACTCCAAACTTGAGCAAATTCTGTCAAATGCTTTGCTAGTAACAAAATGTTTAAAATTGTAACTTGAGGAATAAGACTTTTTCACAAATTAAAAAATAGAAATCTGTTTTGCCAAATAAACTCTTCATTTATTTTGCTGGGATCGAGGCTCAAAACGTATTTATTCAGACTGGCTTTTAACGCTTTTAACTCTCACTAGCACGGTGGCACTTTTTAATGCTTTTTATCTGTTTTATTGTGTTATTTCATGTGATTTCATTGGTCGCCGTGAATGCTGTAAAGTGCTCTATACATACAATGGATTGATTGATTGATTGGGACACAGGACTTAGATCTCCTTGGTTGCATTCCTCACTGACCATCGTGACGGTGTAGTCTGCTGCTGGTCTGCCTCCCACGTGTGTCTCCTGCAGATACTGCTCGGCCACTAGGGCGCGCTGTAGTCCAGGGAACAGGTTACTGTAGCTGCACGGATCGGCCAGAGCGGCTGCTGCCTTCTGATTCTGACGAGACAGACTCTGCTTCCACAGACCGACCACCCTGAGCACAGACACACACATGAGCACAGACACACACATGATCACAGACACACACATGACCACAGACACACACATGACCACAGACACAACAGACAGACACACACATGAACACAAACATGAACACAAACACACACATGACCACAGACACAACAGACGGACAGACACATGACCACAGACACACACACACACACATGATCACAGACACACACATGATCACAGACACACACGTTAAACCACCCTGAGAACAGACACACACATGATCACAGACACACACATGACCACAGACACACACACACATGATCACAGACACACACATGATCCCAGACACACACACATGACCACAGACACACACACATGACCACAGACACACACACATGACCACAGACACACACATGATCACAGACACACACATGACCACAGAAACACACATGACCAGACACCAGACAGACACACACAAGTTAAACCACCCTGACCACAGACACACACACATGAACACAAACACACATATAAAACCCTGACCACAAAAATACACATCTGTAACCAGCCTGACCACCCTGACCACACACACACACATCTAAAACCACCATGACCACACACACACATCTGTAACCACCCTGACCACACACACATCTAAAACCACCATGACCACACACACACACATCTAAAACCACCATGACCACACACACATCTAAAACCACCCTGACCACACACACATCCAGACCACACACACATCTAAAACCACCCTGACCAGACACACACACATCTAAAACCACCCTGACCACACACACACATCTGTAACCACCCTGACCACACACACACATCTGTAACCACCATGACCACACACACACATCTAAAACCACCCTGACCACACACACACACATCTAAAACCACCATGACCACACACACACACATCTGTAACCACCCTGACCACACACACATCTAAAACCACCCTGACCACACACACACATCTGTAACCACCCTGACCACACACACATCTAAAACCACCCTGACCACACACACATCTAAAACCACCCTGACCACACACACATCTAAAACCACCCTGACCAGACACACACATCTGTAACCACCCTGACCACACACACACACACACACATCTGTAACCACCCTGACCACACACACATCTGTAACCACCCTGACCACACACACACACACACACATCTGTAACCACCCTGACCACACACACATCTGTAACCACCCTGACCACAGACACACACATATTTGTATGATTCTCTGATCTTATGTTACATTTTCTGTATTAATTACACCTTCATCATGACCATGAGCCTAATGTTGAAATATGATGATTTAAAACTACAGCATCTGCAAAAATACTTCCGTGCTCATCCTTTACGTTGGAGATTCTTAATGTCGGAGATTCTTAATGGAGATTTGGCAGCGACAGGTTTTTTTGAACACCATAAAAGGAGGGATTTTTGGCTTATGATCAGGAACAGTGTTGTAGCATGGCTAACATCTCTGATCTGTGTTGGTGATTTCAATGGTTTTGTTAAGTCTCTGAGATGATGATGTTGTGATTTTGGGAAATACAAGAATAAATTGTATTGTATTTTGTGGAAAATAAAAAAAAAATACGATTTTGCAAAACAGGAAGAGAATGTACTAGATTATAAAAAGCCCTCCTATTTCTGTCACAATGTATTCAAATCCGTACTTTCAGGACTTTAAGCCGCACCAGCAACATTTTGAAAAAAAAATGTGTTGTGTCCACATATAGGCCGCACTTGAATAAACAGTAAGCCTCATGTTGATATGTAGCAGACGACTGTGTTAACTGGACGCAACCGTTAGCTCCCACAAATCATTCACTTTTATCTATCTTGACAATAAACAACTGTCTTATAGCGACTTCAAGTTGATGGTGTCAAATCTATGAAGTCCAATTTTACCACAAAAATACACATATTAGCCACATCACTTTATAAGCCACAAAGTTCAATAATAAAAAAATAGTGGCCTATAGTCCAGAAATTCTTAAAAATTTATGTGATTTTGTACATTTTTTTTTGTTTTTTTTTTTTTCACCATTATGTGAAAAATAAACTTCTGTTCTTACCATCCTAGTGTTTTAGTTTTTACGATGTGGGACCCCATTTATAAGAATTAGACTTACAGAGCTTTTCAGGGAGTCACAAAGATATGCACAAAAATGTAATGTATTTTCTGATCTGTGGCAATGTGAAAATATATAATAATAATAATCTTAATATTAATAATATCAATAATAATAATATTAATAATATTAATAATAATAATAATAATAACAACATAAAAGTGATGTATTTCCTTCATACTGAGCCTCTGCGGCTTTACCTCGACACTTGGCTCGGGAGGTATGTTCTCGCCAGAAACGCCGCCTCTGGCAACCGCTCGGTCCTGATCAGGAGGTCCAGACACTTGTCCAGTCTGAGAGAAAGAGCAAAGAGCATAAATTATACAGGGCCTGAGCAAATGCAGGAGCTGCTGCTTTTCTCTCCGTGTGAGACCAGTTTTAATATTCAGACGGAAGGAAAAAATGTGAAAACTTGTCATTTATGGAGCTGAGACTGAGAGATTAAAGATCAATTCAAACTAGGGATGTACCGAATCCAGGATTCGGGTTCGGATTCGGCCGAATATTGGCTTTTTTGACGGGGTTCGGTTTCTGGCCGAACCTCAGAATTTTTCCCACCGAACCCGAACCCTGCACTTACACTATGCAGTGTGTGGCTGTTGGATTCGTCACGGAAATAAGATTCGTTCGGAAGTGTAAATGAACATGCACTTTAGCGGATGTTTATATCCTCTTGCTCTCTGTTCCTCTTTGGGTGCGCTAAGGTCTCTTACTGGTCATGTGATCCCCGCGGTCCAATTAGCTCTAGTCATACGCCGGTGCGAGGGGATGTTATGATTCTTGTTTTCACCTGTAATGCGGTTCTGATGGATCATAAACTAACTGCCTATTCACCAACTTTATGGAGCCGATTACCAGTGCCAGGTACTTGTCATCTGAGCTGCGTATGACTGTAGAAGCAGAGTTGGTGAGTCCATGTTTAGGCAACTAGCCTCTTAGCATTAGCTTCTCTCAACTTGTCTCTGACGAGTTTGGCATATCAAATGTCCATATATATATAATGTATTGACCTGAACCAGTGGAAGCTATTTATGCATGTATAGAGCTTTAGCTCTTATTTTTACATGACATGCACAGTAATATATGTACTTTATCACTGAAGTTTTACACTGCTGTGAACTGAGTGTATTTGTGTTTAATGATAAGCGGGAATATTATAAATGTTATAATAATAGATTCTGGTCGAGCTACATGTCCAATTTGCAATGCCGATTTGTCTCGTGGTAGTAAGGACCCTAAACAGTACACAACACCGCCGCTGTTAAAACATTTGCATATGAAACATAAATGGACAGAGGATGGAATAGGATTCGGTATTCGGGTTCGGATTCGGCAGAATCTTAACCAGTGGATTCGGTATTCGGCCGAACCCCAAAAACTTGGATTTGGTACATCCCTAATTCAAACATCGGATTTTAATCTGATTTTCAAGGTACATTTTGACGTTTTTATTCTTTATTTGACCTTTATTTAACCAGGAAAGTCCAATTGAGAACAAATTTGAAATAGTAAATATGCAGTAAATAAGCAGTGAATAAGCATTAAATAAACAGTGAATAAGCAGTAAATAAGCAATAAATAATCAGTAAATAATCAGTAAATAAGCAATAATCAGTAAATAAGCAATAATCAGTAATTCAGTAAATAAGCAGTAAATAAGCAGTAAATAAGCAGTAAATAAGCAGTGAATAAGCAGTAAATAAGCAGTAAATAAACAGTGAATAAGCAGTAAATAAACAGTAAACAAGCAGTAAAGAAGCAGGAAATAGGCAGGAAATAAGCAGTAAATAAACAGTGAATAAGCAGTAAATTAGCAGTAAATAAACAGTAAATAAGCAGTGAATAAGCAGTAAATAAGCAGTAAATAAGCAGTAAATAAGCAGTAAATAATCAGTAAATAATCAGTAAATAATCAGTAAATAATCAGTAAATAATCAGTAAATAATCAGTAATAAGCAGAGATGACAGAACCCTTGAACTTCCGGAGCCTCACCTGCCCTGCATGAAATAAGCGAGGAAGGCCACGTTGGTCTTTCCGTCCGAGTCCGCGCCCTCGGCCAGTTTTCCTACCATCGGAGCGTTCCCGGAGGCCGTGGCCAGCAGCAGTAAACCTCCGTAATCCTGGGCCTGGTGCAGACACTCCTGGGCCAGACTGAAGTGGCACTTGGAGGTGGCGAGCTCAGCCAGCTGCTTCCACTTGTGCTCGGACTGAAGCCAGAGCAGAGGATCAGTACTGCTACAACCGGGACTTTGTAAGGGCGTTAGTCTGAGAGAAAGCAGGTCAAGGTTTGGGCTGAGAGCCATGATGTGGAGGTGGAGGAGGGGGTTTGAGGTGGGGGGTAGCTTTGAGGGGGGGGTGTCGGTGGGAAAGGACTGAAATAATCTTTGGAAAATGAAAGTCCTGCTTCTAAAAGAGGCTTACTGTGATGATGATCCAGGACACTACATTCTACTACATTTTTTTCCCTTTGGTCCAAAACCATGTGGTCTCTCCCTATGGTCTAATACCGTGTGTGTGTGTGTGTGTGTGTGTATAAATATTAGGTAAAATCCATTTCATTTGCCTTTATGTCAAATGCACGTGTGACATGATGGGCAGGGCTGCTCTTTTGACTATAGCAAAGATAGCCTGTAATATCTTTTGGTTTTATTATTATTGATTGTTGCTCAAATAAATCGGTAATAAAACAAAGTAAAATAGCGCAATGTCAGCACATGTTCATGCAGAAATCTAGTTTGCTCCAATGTTAAGGGTGGCACACACAAATCTTTAATACATATAAAGTATAGTAAAGTTATAAAGTATATAAAGTTTATCTAATCTTATATAGTACTGGGAAGTAGTGTGTTTGGTGAGAGAAATCAGAAGAAACAAGATAAATCCATTATTGGTTGTGTTCATGTGACATCACAACATTCCACTTGCCTATAGTGTAACATTTCGGTGGAGTTGAAAAATAACTCTTGGTAAGTGTAAAAAGTCAATTTTATCCTGAGCCCGGTCGAGGAGCTGTGGATCCTCACTTTCAGATGATGCTAATGTAGCTGAACATTGCTGATTTCTCTCTAATCACAGGGACTTGGGGTTTTAATATGATTGTATAGAGAATGGCCCCTGCTGCTGTGGTGTGTCCTCACCTCTGCCTCCTGGGCCAGCTCGTACGCGATCTTCACCTCCCCGAGCTGCAGAGCCAGTTCAAACTTGTGTTCTGCGTCTGTGGTCACCGCCAGAGCCTGCGGTTTGAAGCCCTTTAAGAAAAGATACAAGCAATATTAGAAAACATGGACACAACGGGCGAGAACAAGAAAGCACAAATTAGATATTTCAGCAGCGAGAGAGAATTCTGTCCTAAATCCTGATGAGAAAAGCGTAGAATTTGGAAGTGAATTGGATTAAGTCGGACTGAATCATAATGAAACTGAACTGTATCCGGGTGTTTATGGTCTATTTGATACAGTCCAGCTTCTACATAATTTAATACTATTGAGGAATGCTGGGCGACAGTGGCTCAGTTGGTAGAGCATTGGCCTTTTAGCCTGAAGGTCATGGGTTCGAGCACATCATAAGACCAACTTCACAACTCCCACTGATGACTGATGTCGTTGTGTCCTAGAGCAAGACACTTAACCCCACTTTGCCTGAAGCCCCCGCTGAAAGATCTCAGCGCCTGTGGACTCAGCAACTGCAGGAGGATCAGAGAGGGGCTGGTGCTCTGTGTACTGTGTGCAGCTCTGACTGTCACCCCCCTGACCCAGAAATGGATTAAGGGGAAGAAAATGGATGAATGGACATTGAGGAATTCTACCGGAAGAGAGCCAATAATAAATAATTCTAATACTAAGGACGCCAGTGTTGTTGTTATTGTTATCATCATCACCATCACCACCATTACTGTTATTTTCTTCTTTTTTGTTGTTGTCA
The DNA here is from genome assembly GCA_964034765.1 of Knipowitschia caucasica. Taxonomy (NCBI): domain Eukaryota; kingdom Metazoa; phylum Chordata; class Actinopteri; order Gobiiformes; family Gobiidae; genus Knipowitschia; species Knipowitschia caucasica. Next base: position 31,592,275 of record OZ035832.1, read on the forward strand.
TTGTTCTCTTGCCTCTCTCCTCTCGCCCTCGTTAACAGTCACTTACAAAAACTTTGGTCTCGCCTTTCTAAGTTTTCTTCATAAGGATTTGTTGGTGTGGTCTCACTTAGAGTCTGGGCTAAAAAGGAACTAACCATCACATACATGTACAGTGCCTTGCGAAAGTATTCGGCCCCCTTGAACCTTTCGCCACATTTCAGGCTTCAAACATAAAGATAGAAAAATCAATTTTTTTGTCAAGAATCAACAACAAGTGGGACACAATCATGAAGTGGAACAAAATTTTTCGGATAATTTAAACTTTTTTAACAAATAAAAAACTGAAAAGTGGGGCGTGCAATATTATTCGGCCCCCTTGCGCTAATACTTTGTAGCGCCACCTTTTGCTGAAATTACAGCTGCAAGTCACTTGGGGTATGTCTCTATCAGTTTTGCACATCGAGAGACTGGAATTCTTGCACATTCTTCCTTGCAAAACAGCTCGAGCTCAGTGAGGTTGGATGGAGAGCGTTTGTGAACAGCAGTCTTCAGCTCTTTCCACAGATTCTCGATTGGATTCAGGTCTGGACTTTGACTTGGCCATTCTAACACCTGGATACGTCTATTTGTGAACCATTCCATTGTAGATTTGGCATTATGTTTTGGATCATTGTCCTGTTGGAAGATAAATCTCCGTCCCAGTCTCAGGTCTTTTGCAGACTCCAACAGGTTTTCTTCCAGAATGGTCCTGTATTTGGCTCCATCCATCTTCCCATCAATTTTAGCCATCTTCCCTGTCCCTGCTGAAGAAAAGCAGGCCCAAAGCATGATGCTGCCACCACCATGTTTGACAGTGGGGATGGTGTGTTCAGGGTGATGAGCTGTGTTGCTTTTACGCCAAACATACCGTTTTGCATTGTGGCCAAACTTTAAACAAGACTTTTATGGATATCTTTGAGAAATGGCTTTCTTCTTGCCACTCTTCCATAAAGGCCAGATTTGTGCAGTGCACGACTGATTGTTGTCCTATGGACAGACTCTCCCACCTCAGCTGTAGTTATCTGCAGTTCATCCAGAGTGATCATGGGCCTCTTGGCTGCCTCTCTAATCAGTCTTCTCCTTGTTTGAGATGAAATTTTGGAGGGACGGCCGGGTCTTAGTAGATTTGCAGTGGTCTGATACTCCTTCCATTTCAATATAATTGCTTGCACAGTGCTCCTTGAGATGTTTAAAGCTTGGGAAATTTTTTTTGTATCCAAATCCGGCTTTAAACTTCTCCACAACAGTATCTCGGACCTGCCTGGTGTGTTCCTTTGTCTTCATGGTTCTCTCTACGCTTTAAACAGAACCCTGAGACTATCAAAGAGCAGGTGCATTTATACGGAGACTTGATTACACATAGGTGCATTCTATTTATCATCATCAGTCATTTAGGACAACATTGGATCATTCAAAGATCCTCACTGAACTTCTGGACTGAGTTTGCTGCACTGAAAGTAAAGGGGCCTAATAATATTGCACGCCCCACTTTTCAGTTTTTTATTTGTTAAAAAAGTTTCAATTATCCAATACATTTCGTTCCACTTCACTATTGTGTCCCCCTTGTTGTTGATTCATGACAAAAAATTTAAATTTTATATCTTTATGTTTGAAGCCTGAAATGTTGAAAGGTTCAAGGGGGCCGAATACTTTCGCAAGGCACTGTATATCATCATACATAATAAGCCTGAATGCAATAAGTCACGATTCATTTTAACTATTTTTCAGCCCAGCAGTTTTGTTTGGTTCTGTTCTGTTTCTTTCCAAGCAGCTGCACTCACTTTGATCATAGAAATATATTACAAATGATGAGATTTAAACGGACTGGTTTCTTCCTTGGTTTCTCAGTCTTTCTCTTTTGTCTCTCACTGTTATCAAAATAGAATAAGAAGGTGGGACAGTTTGAACTGTGGGTATTTATCAATCCAGGTGCTTTTCTATATGTGCAAAGTAAAATAGTGTTTGTATTTTGCCTTTAGTTTAGAGCGGTTTAGTGCGGTATGGATCCTGTTGAGTTAAAAAACAAACAGTTTCAGATCCACAAATGTGAAAATAATGAAAAGAATTGGACACAAATTCTACCCCTGGGCATGTTTAAAGACCTTATGACGGGTTTTTGAAAAAAAAAAAAATAGTGGATATCAAAATTGCATGACAATGTCAATTTGAAAGAGATTCCGGCAACAAAAATCCTATATTTTATAAAAAGAACGTGTTTTTCATGAATTTAAGTTGTCTATGCTCTAACCTGTGTGTGACGTCATAGCGGGTTACGCCCATGCATTGAAAACCATGGATCTATGCCACAGGACTGCCTTTTCTCTCTTCTCTCCACTGATGCCCAACACAATACTGCACTCTACAGGTGACAATTGCTCACTACACATAAATTGCCGTTTTGAGAAAAAGTGTCCGAGGTGGGATTTGAACCTAAGTATCTGGATTGGCAGTCCATCGACACAACCACTGGACTATCTCAGTGACAACGAAATAGTATACTCTAGTAGTTATGTTAGACTCGCTGTACACGGCCTTGTCATCTTGAATATCCGCGAAAAAAGAACGAATACCAAATTGTAAACAACTTACAGCGTTGAAACGTACCCGTTCTGACGTCACCAAGGGCTGTGAAGTTTTTTCGTTTCTAAGGGCGTTGCTATGGGGTTATTTCGATTTGGGGGGATCAGACAAAAAAACAACAACTGATTTTGAAACCTTTAGTAGTTTTCTTCTAATATAAAATGGTATTAAAACTGTATTTCTAAATAAATCAAACCCGTCATAAGGTCTTTAAGTCCAGGTCTTATTTAGCTCTGCATATGACCAATTTTAAGCATTTAAAAAAAACAAATGTAAATCTAACCGCCTCAAGACGCCTTGCATGTATACAATTATTTAACTGTAAAGAAACAGCATAACGCACAAGCACCTTCTAGTTGTGTTAATGGTTGAATTTTTGTATTTATTATTTCAGTCTCTTTCTGGGATGTATGTAAATCAATCCAAAGATCAGTGGAGATCCCAAAGAAAACCAAACAGTAAATCTATACATTTTCAATAGTGTTTTTAGTGTGTCATAAAATGTTAAACCTGATTTGTGAGACTACATTATTTGTTACTACGGGGCGTGGGCCAAGTAAAGGGCAGAAGCAAAATCTCTCTCTTTAGATTAATATATCAGAGTGAAAAAGCCAAAAGTAGTACCCAGAGGCTGCTCTCCATCTGGCTGCCCCATGTTCCCCTAAATTATGCATGTCTTCAAACTCTGCCTTTTCCAGACGAGAGTGAAAGTAGTGGAGTAAGCACAGAAACGCACTTCCAAAGGGAAAAAAACTGTTTTTACAAAGAGTGTTATGTAAAAGTAAAGCTTCAGATAGTAAAGGAATTTGATAATTTAGTGAGAGGAGGTTAAGGTTGGAGAGACTTCTGGTTCAAAAGTTGAAAAAGAGGAGTTTAATTCTGTGTTTATAATATTATCGAACTGGAATTCAGAAGTTGGTAGTTTGATTTCAGGCGCTTTTATCTCGAGAAGCCGGGATTGTGATGTCACCAGTCACCACAAATATAGCTATAGTCACCAAAATAACTTTAAAAAGGACTTTACTAAAGAAACACAACTTACTCAATTCAAATATTGGGTAATATATCTCTTTGTGCTCTTGGTGCGCCTCAGGGATTGATCCTTGGCTGTTTCTCTTTGCACAGATATTACTTTTGTACCCCAATGCTTATTCAGAATCAGAGAGAAGCAGAAATAATACATCTTTTAAACTACACATCTAATGGAACCGTCTAGAAATAGTTTATAAAATGTGTCCCTTTGATTTGAGAAATAAAATGTTAAAAGGGCCAAAAATGCATGTATATGAAAACCAGTGATACAACCAAGCTGTATTGAAAGTAGGGATGTAAATCGGCGACCGTTTAACCGGTGGTTGACCGTCACAGCGTTAACCGGTCAAAGCTGTCGGTTAAAAAAAGAGAAAAAGGGGAGAGGGGAGGTCTCTTAATAACGCTATTTTAAGCCCTATTTGCACGATGTGACGAGCGGGTCTGTATCTAGCTGTGTGCGCCCATGTATTATAAACTCCGGGACGACTCTCATGCCGCACGAGCCACATATGCACACACGCGCACACGCGCATACACGCACACACACACACACACACTCACACTTTCCCCCTCTCCATACGTAACATCCACACGCATCATCTCTCCCCTTTGTTACCGTCAAAGTTGCACACTGGCGCGGGTCAGAACTACATTGGAGCTTACATTTACACACACACACATATACATACACACATACATACACACACACATACACACACACATACCGGTCTGTCGCGCTCCTCTGTGTCACGGAGCCCAAAGGATTCGCGCAAATACGCGGCTCCAGTCAAACCACATGGAACATGTTTGTGTTTATGGTCCTCGGGATCAGCTCCACACACATCACTTGTATTTAAACTTTTGTGAAGACCTGTGAGACGCGGCTCGTCACTCGCTGCTCTGACCATGTGAACGAGCCGTCGTTTGCTGCTAGAAAGTTTTGGTATATTAACCCGCAGCACAGCAGAATGGGAAGATTAAAAAAGCAGTTCTCTGTGCGCAAAGGTGCCGGAGCTGTTGCGGGTTTGGGCGCCGCTGTCACTTATGAAAAGTACGGGGCTCGAAATGGCTGTTATTTCAAAGAACGTGGACTATTTTAAACTACGCGGTTAACCGGTTTCAACCGGTTAATGAGGCTCGGTGGTCGGTCATGAAAATTCATAGTTTTTTACATCCCTAATTGAAAGCTGCCTAGAAATAGATGAATGGATTTTACTCATAGTAGCAGCAGAACTAATATGTCTTATAAACTACACATCTAATGGAACCGCCCTGGAATAGTTTATAAAATGTGTCCCTTTGATTTGAGAAATAAATAAAAGGAGGAGCAGTCACTTAAAATGTATGTGAAAACTAGTGATACAACCAAACTGCATTGAAAGCCTAGAACCTAGAACCTAGATGGATGGATTTTATTACATAGTTAAATCCTTTGTGGGATGAAAGTTGTGTACCCGTTAGGCTTCATGTAGCCTGGTCGTACCACACCATAGTACAAAGATTAGTTTACAGATAGGAGGGGTTAACCCCTTTTGCAGATTGAAACGATTGGATCTGAGTTTACCGTGACGTATGTAGTGCACCCGAGTCTGTTGTTAGCATTTAGCATTTAGCCTAGCCATCACCTTTGCTGCTAACGGAGCCCGTGGGGAGTAGCGCCACAATTTTTTCTAGCGATTACATTTGCTAAACATTCCTATTGCTCCGGCTTCAATTTCTTTATAGAACCAGACCGGATTACTTAACTATCGCATTTTTTGCCATTGCCAAACTACAACCTTCCCGTTCGAGGCAAACTCTTGACATCACCCACAACTATCTACAACACCTGCCTTCCGCGCTCTCTGAATGGTCGGTCGAAATTCAACCGATTGTAATTGCTAACAAAAGGGACCAGACCCAGACGTTACATGCAGTGAAATGATGATTGAGCGGAGTGTACAGATGGCTAAGGCCAGGCTAGGCTTCATGTGCACAGGTGTAAAGTGTCGGACCTGTTTCTCGAGGAAGTGTGCGACGCGAGGCCTCTGCTCTTTGGGGATGGTGGGCAGGACTCGGTCTGCGGTGGTGAAGTCTCTCCTCATCACGGCCGTCTGGTACTCCAGCACCGACAGCAGCAGCCAGAAGCTCACCACACTCAGCTCTTTGTCTCCCAGATACAGCCGGTCGTCTTTGGGAATGTAGCCCAGAAGATACATGGTCCTGAGAGACAACAAATACTACTTTACTGGCATGTTTGTAAAGTTTAAGTGGTTGGTTAGGGCTGCACCGTTTTAGCAAAATTATAATAATAATCATGCAGTTTTATACAACACTTTTCAGGACACTCAAAGTCTCTTCACATCATTATTCTTTCCCTCCATACACAGGGGTGATAGTTTGGCACTTTACAGCCGCAGCCGCCCCACTGTGGCACCCGGTGTTCCCAGAGGTCTCCCATCCCAGCACTACCCAGGCGCTGTCCTACTTAGCTTCAAAGGTCTGACGGGATCTGGCTTTCACATGCAGGTATGGCCACAAAAAAATTGACAGATCTTATTGCAATATTTCTCATCAACATTGCAATGCCGTTTTTGATATTATGTACATATGAAGCAATTACACATTCCCCATAAATAAGATCCAAAAAACTATGTAAAAGTGCAGCCGACTTATGTATGTATATATGTGGAACGAAAAGTATGCCCCAATATTTCCACCAGAAAACGAGTGGTCTTTTCATAGGTTCATTTCATCAGCCCCTTTCATCTGTCCATTTCATACCGGTCCAGGTGAGCTATAGTGATGACCTCATACCGGTCCAGGTGAGCTATAGTGATGACCTCATACTGGTCCAGGTGAGCTATAGTGATGACCTCATACCGGTCCAGGTGAGCTATAGTGATGACCTCATACCGGTCCAGGTGAGCTATAGTGATGACCTCATACCGGTCCAGGTGAGCTATAGTGATGCTCTCTTACCGGTCCAAGTGAGCCACTGTGATGATCTCTCCTCCAACGTAGTAGTTGAGTCTGTTCACAGAACTGGTGTAGATGAAGCAGTCTCCGACCCACACTCCTGTTTTCACCACCTCCGGCACCTCTCCCAGCACCTACACAAACAACAAGTACTAATAAATACTAATAAATACTATACACAGTAAGTATGAGAATTCATTGTTGCTCCCAAACTGGTTTGACCACTTTAGTCCCAGTCTACCAATTGAACAGAGAAGGCTTTCAAAGGAATCTTGTAACTTGTAAACTGAAATATTGGAGCTAAGAATAATATCTGTCATACATACAACATAGGGGTGGGCGATATGGCCTAAAATTCATATTGGGGTATAATTTGGGACACAGACGGTAGACGGTATATATTGCGGTATAATTTGGTGTGTGAATTTCAATTTAGGTCTAGCAGGTTCTTGAATGAAATAGTCAAGATTATTACTTATTTAAATGTATTGTGCAAAACTGCAATTATAGAGAACATTATAAAACTTCCAAGTAGTATTGCTGGGTTTCAACCACGTGACCAAAAGGGGGCGGGGCATGGGGCCGTAGGACAGGAAGTATTTTTCTCCTATTAAATAGAATGGGCAATGCTGGAAAACGCAGACATAGGAGCTTTTCGATGATTCTGCTAATGCTAGCGCGTTTCTCCCGTTCCTTATTAGGCATTTTCCTAAAAATTGACACCCGTTAGAGAAATATTTTTTAGCAAAGTAGAAACTCCATAAGTTCACCACTTCATTTGACCAGTTGCCACAACTGTACACGCCACAGAAAAAGAGCATTTTAACTCGGATGTAAACTCGTTTACATTGTTCTTAGTGGGGAAATTTACTTCCTGTCCCTCGGAGCACTTTCGTCACGTGCAACCCAGGATTTTGATGACATAATGACCATATGCCGGTAGAACAAAAATCTCTACCGTTGGCCAAATTTATATTGCATACCGCTTATACCGTTTATATCGCCCAGCCCTAAGACAACACACACAGGATGTCGCCAGAATACTCCAACTACAGGTGTGTGTGTGAGACTTGGCTGCTTTTATACCACAGCACAAAGTGATGTCACACTGCACTCAAGCGCCAATGAGAGGCCAGGACCAAATTCAAATGTAGTGCCACCGAAAATGTAGAGCTGGCGCCACACAGATGGTTTAGGCTCAGAAGTGAGATTTCATCTAATATGCACAAAATAATGACCAGGATGTGCAGAGAGCACTATAAGAAACACATTTATGCAGTTTATGACTTTAAAAAAAGTTGATTTGGTGTTTAGGTGTCCTATAAAAGCACCTTCTACGTAGTTACACAGAGTAGAAAAGGGTCTATCTGGTCTTGCTCAATAATCTAACACTGGACTTGGCGAGTGATCCGAGCTATTATTATTACCTTTATTACAGACACGAGGTCCAGATAAGAAAGACATCACACAAAAACAACTGGTGCTTTGAGAGAATAATCTCACGTCAAACGCCTCCTCGATCCCGTCCTCTGTGATGTCACTCTTCTTCTCGAGAGCCGCCGCCACCTTCTCAGACATGTATCTCAGCACGAAGAAGGACTCTTCGGTGGCAATACTCACCAGCTCCCCAGAGTCAGACCAGAACACCTGAAGACAAAGTTTATTCGGCCATTTTAATACTCTTTAATACACGTTTTTACAATACAATACAATACAATAAATTCTTGTATAGCCCTAGGTCACAACAGAAGTCATCTCAGAGGACTTAACAAAACCATTGAAATCACCAACACAGGTCAGATAATCAACAGTTAAAACACATGAAAAATATAAAGCACACACAGAAGAAAATGTCCATACATGTTGTAGAATGTTAAAGTGTCCTGATCATCACCAATCCTTTCTGTTGGACACTAAAGCCTAGTTTATACTCGCGCGGCGCGGAGCGGAGGTGACGTGACGTCACTTGCGCAACGCGTTGGTCACCGCAAGGCCCTTACGTCGCCTGCCGCGCAGCATCAAAATTTTCTAACTACGTAAGGGTCGCCGCAAGGAATCTCCGCTGTGATTGGTCCGTGTGTGTGTATTGGAAGGAAGCACGGAGCGGCTGCAGCAGGGACAATGGACGAGGCACTATGGAGCAGAGAGTTTTGTGCTTCGAAGGAAAAGCAGTTTGGGCTCAGAGCCTGATATATAGGAGACTGTGGACTATCTAACATATATATAACTTAAACTGTGCAGTCGTTTGTTTTGCACTGTTCCTGTCTTGTTTGAATCGTAGCTGCGTTTGTTGCTTTCCTCCTGCACTCGTAAATCGTTTGTTTGTCTCAGATATTTACCACTATTATTGTTTTGCTGTTTGTGTTGAAAATAAATAATAACTGTTTCCAACAAGAACTGTGTCTTTATTCACAGAATCACAGTTGAAATGACTTCTAAAATAATGAATCCATAAAACTATCACATAAACCTGCAGTAGAAACACATGTAATGAGCTCAAACAGCTTTGTTTGCTATTGTTCTGAAGAGGACAAAGTAGCAGCGTAAATGGGACCGCTCCTGTGTGATCGCCCTCATGTGGTTTGTTGTGGGATTACAACATTCTACTCAAAACTCCGTAAGGGGAACGCGCCAGTATAACATCAATTGTGCTTACGTAGGTCCACCGCAACCGCTAACGTAAGCCACGCCGCGCAAGTATACACTAGGCTTACTGTCCAACAAGACCCTCCTGCGTCGACAAGGAAAAACTCTTAAAAAACCCAGTGGGAAAAAGTGAGAAACCTTGGGGAGAACTAGGGAAACCCACAGGGAGGGAGACGGATTACACCGGCCTATAAGCTAAAGCAGGTTCATGAGAGTTCCCTTTTTAAAAAAAACACCTATAAAACATTAGAAAGTAGAAGGTCTATGACTTTTATGACTATGAAGTTTTGTAATTAAAGAGACATCTTTTATACTTGTACATATATTACACATAAGGTTATCTATACTCACGCCGCACAATCACTCGAGCACTTTAAATCCCTGCTTAAGACGCACCTTTTCTCTTTGGCTTTTAATACCGGGCAGAAAGAAACAAGTTTTTGGTTTTTATTTTTACATCTATTTCTGTATTTTTATATGCTTTTTTAATGTTGTTTTTTGGTAGCACTAGGCCCAGAACTTTCACACGGATACCATATTATTGTCTAAAATAAAATGGCCTCAGAGCTGTCAAACCATTCTGCTGTGTCTCTTCTTCTTTTTGAGTCAGGGAAACGCAACAACAGCAAAGACTAATAATAATAATAATAATAATAACAATAATAATGGTATAATCGCACATGCTTAGGTGTGATTTCGATTCGCCGGACGAGGTCGGCAGTTTCCCAGTCGTAAAAGGCCAAACCACTGCTGGACCTGACCCCGAGCAAGAAGCCTCCAAACACACCTGCGCCAAAGGGAAAATATAGAAAAGGTAGAATTAATAACAACCTAGACTTTTTTACTTCACTGTCTTTGCAGAGTGCATCTCGACAAGATCAAAGCTAATTTCAAGTACAATATTAGACGCTAGGGGTGGGAACCTAAGGGTACCTCACGATACGATACGATACAGGATACAAAGCTCACGAGAACGATAATATCACGACAACAATTTTATCACGATATGACAATTATCGATGTATTGGTCAAAAATATAAAATGCCAATTTATGGCATAAAGAAAAGAAATATGTGAAGTGAAAAAATACACTTTATTTCATGATAAATGGAATGGAGATGCGTAATGTAGCCATATATTAAGTATTGATACTAATAAAGAATAAAAAAAATAATAATAATTATAATATGGATATATTTTTTTCAAAATCGGTATTGATACTTGGCAAATGCATATCGATAATCGAATCGCGGGAGAAAGTATCGCACTTTGTTTTGTCTTTTCACCCATTGTACCAAACAAGAAATGTAAATAAGTAAATAATAATAACAACAATAATAATAATAAATGAATAAAAAAGGCCTGGGTTAACTTTAAAGTAGCAGTATGTAAGATTTTCATGTCCAGTCATCATTAAAGGGCCCTAATCTGTCATCATTAAAGGGCCCTAATCTGTCATCATTAAAGGGCCCTAATCTGTCATCATTAAAGGGCCCTAATCTGTCAACATTAAAAGGTACACTGTGTAATTTTTAGTGCCATCTAGCGTTGAGATCTTATATTGCAGTCTAATATAGTACGGAAGCCTTTTAGTTGAGGAGCACGTCTGTGTCTTTAACGACAAAACAAGGAATAAAACCAGGATTTCTATCTTTGTGAAAAAGGTGTTGGTTATAGATTTGTTGTTGACAAAACTCTTGTTTATTCAGCTGTTATGGTCCCAGCTGGATTTGTCTGCATATCTGGCAACCCGAGACAGGGAGAGTGGGAGAGGCTGCAGTACCACTTTTGGACACATTTTACATACTGCTCCTTCACCCTGTAGCTGTGCATTTTGATTTTTTTTTTTGCATTGCTCTGTGGGTGTGGTGACTGTACACCCTTGGGTGCCTGCCCCACCCTATTTAAGAGGACTTCCTGGTGCTCTTTTCATGTTTGCTTGATGAAGGCATAACGCCGAAACGTCGCAATTTAAATAAATAATTTTTAATTTGCAAGTAAGACGGTGTGCGGGATTATTCTCTCTCTGACATACTGCTCCTTTAACTCACAGATATAATCATTTTGTCAAACAAATCTACAGCTAGTGCCATATGGAGAAAAGAAAAAGGAGATAAAAATTCATACCTAGATAATAGCCTAGACCTAATGTGATAAAAGTTGAGCTCTGTACCTTCACTGCCAAAGTCTGGTTTAAACGCCTTTTTCTCCTTGAAATTCTTGAAGATTTTGACTTTGTTATTGCCTTCTCGAATGGCGTATCTGCAACAAAGGCCGAGGTTTAAAACTATCCAAACTTTAGTCCAATAAAAAATGTCTTGTCTTGACTCACTGTGAGGAATCGTGGGCCCAGACAAACTCCAGAGCCGTTCCAAAGCTTTTGTTCCTCAAGGCCACAGCGGTGTAGATAATGTACTCTCCGTCTCCACACACCACCACGAATCTGAAAAATATACCCCAATAACATCATTTATCATTTAAGCCGGAGACAGACCACTTCTGGAATCTCTTGTTTGTAATTCTGAAACATAGAAAAAGAGCAGAGCATGTCTAAAAACAAGAGAGACGGTGTATTTCGCAAACAATAAACTATTTATTTTATGATTTACACATGAGAGTAATGAGGCTGATGAGAGAGGGCGTCAAAGGCACCAATGAGAGCGTAGATGAACTTGGCGATCAGCAGATTTTCTTTCCTACGAGTAAAAATGTCTGGTCTCATGTGTGTACATTTTACACATGCATGAATTAGTTTTAGTAAATAGGACGAGTGTGTAAGTATCAAAGGCAGCGATAAAACTCCAGATAATCACAATCAAATCAAAATTGCGATTTTAGAGGCGGTGTAACGCCGAAGAGATGCACTGCCTCAGCTGTTTATGATGTAATGCAAACCTGCGCATGCGTGTCTCCCGGCAGCCGAAGCATACCAAGATGGCGGACCGTCAATGGCTTTATAAGTTAAAATACGAACGAATTAAGACACGAATGTCACTTTTAATGCAATTTTAGGCGAGATGTTGATGGTTCCGTTTTGTCACATGTGGGTTTTAAGAGCCAAAGTTTCGTGCAAAGTTTTGTTTAAGCAGTCAACTGGGCCTGTGAAACCACAAAGCTAATGTTTTCATAGCAGCCTCCACGGCTGCTGACGTAGGCTGATGACACGTCCTGTGGCAACTCTACAGATTACAACTGGTCTGTCGGGTTGATAATGGAAATAATTAATTTAATTTAATGCATGTATCGTACTGTATTCAATATGATTAACAATGGTGTGTTCAAACGAAATATTTAATTAGTTCAATTTTTTCCCCATTTTCCATTATCAACCCGACGGACCAGTTGTAAGTTGTAGAGTTGCCACAGGACGCGTCATCAGCCTACGTCAGCAGCCGCGGACTGCTATCAACACAGCAGCAGTGTGGTTTCACAGGCCCAGTTGACTGCTTAAACTAAACTTTGCACAAAACTTTGACTCTTAAAACCCACATGTGACAGCACGGAACCATCAACATCTCGCCTAAAATTGCATTAAAAGTGACATTCGTGTCTTAATTCGTTTGTATTTTAACTTTTAAAGCAGTTGACGGTCCGCCATCTTGGTATGCTTCGGCTGCCGTGAGACGCGCATGCGCAGGTTTGCATTACATCATAAACAGCTGAGGCTGTGCATCTCTTCAAGGCAGTGTATCTCGGCGTTACAGCGGCAATTAGTAAAGCACAACAACTGTAATTATTTAGATTACATTATTTCCTTTACAAACAAAAACTGATTAAAAACAGGGCTAAAGCTGTGTGTGGAGCTCTGAAAGCATCAGTGTAACCGTTACTATCTTTATGAAAGCCTGTATTTGTTTTTCTATCATTATGAGGGAATTTTTACTGTTTAATTTGCAATGGAAAAGTCCAGTCTGATCCTCCTGCTGGTCCCAGAGTCAGGACTAAACATGGGGACACAGCATGTCAGATTTATGCAGCTAAAATCTGGAACAATCTTCCTGAAAATGTGAGACAGGCCTCTTCTCTGTTTAAATCCAGGTTAAAACAGTTTTGTTTTGCTGCTACAACTGAAGGATTTATGTTTTCACTATTTTTAATGAACTGTGATTGTTGGTGATTCTAAATCCTTGTGTGATTGTGATTCTATCTTGTTTGAGTTGCATTGTGTATGAACTGTGCTATACAAACCACTTTATTTATATAGCACACGTAATAAAACAAAGAGCGGCATGGATAGTCTGCAGCTTTAAATAAAATAAATTAAAACATTAAACAAATCTAATTAAAAAATCTATTAAAATAAAATAAAAACTATTCATTTATGTAATATATTTCTTTATTTGAACAAAAAAACAATAAAATAAAAATAAACATTGCCACAGTGGGATTACACACATGAATGTGCTCGTCATTGTTCATTAAAAAACAAATGGACGAGATATAATATTATACAATCAAACTGTAGAATGAGGCCCATAATTAAAGTCGTTTTTGCTTATGTCCAAACCTGTCTCCATAAAACCTACAAACCCTCACCTGCCGTTGGGGCTGTGCTGGATGGTCTGGGGGAAGATCTCGCAGCTGCCCATGTCCTTCACCCCCAGAGGAAGCCTCTCTCCGTCCCTGACCTCTGCGTCGCCCAGAGCCTTCAGATTCGCCTGCTGGACCTCTGAGTGTCGTGCCCACATCACTTTCCCACTGGAGTCCATGGACATGGCCGGCTCCTCTCGCCCCAACTGTGAAAGACACATTTCAATACAAGCTACAGGCATCAGATCTGCTTGTTTTCGGAGATTATCCTTGTGTTGGTGACATAGTGGTGCAGTGGTTAACAATCTCGCCTCAGTAAATATTAGGGTCGAAAATATGGGGTATTTCTGGAAAGTTTCCAGTAAATTCCCATGGGAAGTTAAGGGGAATTAGTTGTAAAGTAAATATATTGTATCATACCCAAGCTTAAATGTAAAGTTAAAATTGTCATAAGTCATAAGAAAACACCAAGTCAAGATTTAGAGCTAAAATATACTGTCCTCAGCTATATTTACTGTATTCATAACTTTACATTTTGAAAGTTCCCAATTAGTTCCCGTATTTCAGAATCAGAATCAGAATCATTTTTATTGCCACGTGAGTAACAGGAAGTCACTGACTTGGAAATTGCTTTGGCTCAGTGCAACAGTCAGAAAGAGAAAGAATAGAGAATAGAGTAGGGCATAAAAAAATCAGCATACATTTCTAAGGAATAACATTTAAAGTAGAGTAATTACAATTACAATAACTATGTTAATTCCCTTAAAATTCCATTCATTCCCATGAGAAGTTTTCATCTTTGAAAGTTCTTGGAGTTTTGCAACCCTGGTAAGAATACACTGGTTCAGATCCTTTCATTTTGCCATTTGCAGTTTGAATCCACGATGGAATAACAATTGTACCAAATATAAAAAGCCTCCAAAGTAGTGATGGGTCCAGCAACACTGATACACCGGCGCATGTGCCGAGTTCGTTTAGCGAAACCTCGTATCGGCGCGCGTGTCGCTTTATGAAAAAGCCACGTGACCGATACAGCCGCAGTGACGGTTGTCACCGACATGGCAAACTGTGTTTAAAAGGTTCCGCATCTGCAAGTGTCACCGGTATGAACCGCTCTCAGAAAAAGAAAATAACCCTTTCAAAAAGGAAAAACATCCAATTTTACAGCATCAAAATGGAACCAGCCACTAAAAGAAAGTATTCTGCAGTGTGATACAGCAAATAAGGCAATGTTTGTATTTTACATTTCACGCTTTATCTACAATCAACATTTAGTTTGAAACGGAAAATCTAGATAGGCATGGTGGATGAGTGGATAGCGCTCTCGCCTCGCGTTTAAAGAGAACCGGGTACGAATCCCTGTCGGACCTAAAAAGTTTATGTTGACATCACAGTCTTGAAGAATGATTTCGAAAAATTGAAGCGTAGAAAATGTCAAAGGTTTTTTCAAGTATACTTTAGTTGCCAGGGTTTACGGTGCACTTTGGACATGCTTATTGTTTTGAAAAATAAAAAAAAAATAAAATCACTCAATGACATTTTGCTTCATGAATGCATTCACAACTATCACTTTAATTTTCACATAAAAAATAAAATAATAACACAGACAATGCAGTAACGTAATATTGTGTACAGACAAGTATGTAAAGCTCATTGAATCAGTGAGTTGGATGCAATGATTTATAAGATCCACCAGGCGTCAGTATAGAGCAGCACAAGCAACACTGTTGCGAACAGTATCAATACAGTTCGTTGGATGTGCCGAAACGATACGTGAGGTTTCATTTACCCATCACTACTCCAAAGACACCTGTCCTGCGCAAAGGGTAAAATATATAACAGGTAGAATTGATAATAACCTCAACTTTTATACTTTATCATGTCTTTGCACAGTGCATCTTGACATGATCAAAGCTTTATTCCATGGGAAGTAACGCTGGGGAATTTTGAGAATATTCTATGGCTGGGAATTAGCTGTAAAGTATTGCATCATATCCAAGCTTAAATGTAAAGTTATAAAAGTCAGAACTCATAATAAAACACCAAGTCAAGATTTAGCGCGCAAAGATACTGTCCTCAGCTATATTTACTATATATATATATATATATAACCTTACATAATGGAAGTTCCCAATTAGTTCCCATACATTCCTGGAGTTTTGCAACCCTGGTAAGAATACACTGGTTCAGTTCATTTCCTTTTGCCATTTGCAGTTTGAATCCACGATGGAACAATAACTGTAGTACATAAACATTTGACGCTGGGAAGGAGCTAAAAAAAAACACATACTTAAAGCGACAACATGCAAGATTAACCTTTATGGACTCCACGGGGAGCGACAAATGACAACGACAAGGTAAAAACTTGAAAATGTAATAATTTGCTGGTTGTAGTTTGTCGGAGAATGCGATAGTAAAATAATCTGTTCTGGTTCAATCCAAATATCAAGAAACTGAAGCCGGAGAAAGAGGAATGTTTAGTAAATGTCATTGAAGCAAAGATGTTGTGGCTCTACTCCCCACGGGCTCCGTTAGTGGCAAAGGAGATGGCTAAAGCTAGGCTAGATGCTAATGCTAGACTAAACGCTAAAAGCCTCACTCAGGCTCATTACATACGTCACGGTAAACTCAGTTCCAATGGTTTCAATCTGTAAAAGGAGTTAACCCCTCCCACCTGTTAACGGAGTCAATTCAGACCAAACGAAATGAGTGCCATGGTTTGGTAAGACCAGGCGAGTAATGTCTCATTCCCAAGTCTGAAAATGTTCAGTTATTTTCCAATATCTCCCACTAACTTACAGAAGCCTTAACACATATTTATATATACAGTATATACAGTATATTATCATTGAACTCATCTCCAACAACGATGAGTCCGCCTACAGGAGGGAGGTGGACTGGCTGGTGTCCTGGTGCAGTGGTAACAACCTGGAGCTGAACGCCCAAAAGACAGTGGAGATGATTGTGGACTTGAGGAAGAGCACAGTCCCCCCGCTAGGGTTTAATATTTTTCCCGAAAATTAGACGTATCAAATCCCGGGAAAAGACGACGCCTTTCCCGGGAAATCCCGGGAAATAGCAGTTGTTTGTAGTTGTTGTTTTTAGCCCAAGTAATGTATGATATTACTCAAATATATAATCCAACAAAAGCTGCCCACAGCTCTCCACTAGTGTTTCACCAAGCGACTTGCTAGCTTTGCTAAAGTAGCCATAGCGTTTTCAGACGTTTTGTTGATGGGCTTTCTTCAGGAATTTCACTATTGAGATTCTAAATGTCTGCGCAATCCAATTGTCGACCAGTGACGTGCGGTGTGGTTTGGACTTTGGAGGCACTGACTTCAGCCCAATCAGATGAACATATATCATATAAATCAACAGAACCTACAAAGCGGTTTATTCACAATTAGTTTGGCTACAGCAGAATGTTTTCCATGGCCCGCATTGTTTGCTCATACAAAACGCAAAAGTTCGTAAAAGGCACATTTCCAATTGTGTTATGGGTCTTACCTTAGTTATTAAAGGAATAGTTCACCGTTTTTACATACTGACATATGTTCTTACCTTACCTTAGACTAGTTAATATGTACCTGTCTGGTCTTAGTCCGTGCGCTCTGTCATGCAAACGGAGCAAAAACGGGAGCACAAACGGGAGCACAAACGCAACCTCCTCTGTATACTGTATAGTACCCAAAAGGTAGCTCCCGCTAGAAGCTACCAAACTCTTCCAAGTGTTCCCTATTAAATGTATATAGTTACGTGACGTGTTACACTGCAAAGTATAGTAACACAGAAATGTAACTGTCGATTTTCTCAGCGGATAAAACGGGTACTATATTGTGAGGCGTAGTAATCTGAGGAGCGCTACGTCCGCGCACTAACTTCTCTCCGTACTACAAGTCACGCTGCTTCTATTGACGGAAGTGAGCGAGAGAGAAGTCTCCGGAGAGAAGTTAGTGCGCGGACGTAGCGCTCCTCAGATTACTACGCCTCACAATATAGTACCCGTTTTATCCGCTGAGAAAATCGACAGTTACATTTCTGTGTTACTAATATTTGATTATATAAATGCATTTTATATTATCTTAAAATGTGTTATATGTATGTTAGCCAAACCTGTTGCTGCCCTTAGCAGATGGAAAAAAAAGAAAGGAGCTTTCTGATAGAATTGGATGTAGCCGAATTCTGGGCTCACATGTGCCCCGTACCCTGAGGCTGGCCTCATTACAAGTCGTGGTTTAGCGGGATTAAGACCCATATTTGTTGTCAAAAACACAATCTATGAGCCATCCTCTCAGCTGTAGACATGTTGATTGTAAATGAAATATGTTTGAACTTTGAACAACAATAAACGTGCTCTATAATAGGAGCGCACTGGATTTTTAAAAAACCTTTTATTTCCCGTTTCCCGTCATAACATTTCCCGAGAATCGGGAAATAGTCTTGATCAGATTTCCCGAGAATCCCGTGTCCCGGGACTTGGGATTTCCCCCATCACCTCTGTGGAGTCCTAACGTTTCTTGGGCACCAACATCACCAAGGACCTCAAGTGGGAGCCGACCATCAGCTCCCTCATCAAGAAGGCCCAGCAGAGGA
This sequence comes from Knipowitschia caucasica, assembly GCA_964034765.1. Lineage (NCBI taxonomy): Eukaryota > Metazoa > Chordata > Actinopteri > Gobiiformes > Gobiidae > Knipowitschia > Knipowitschia caucasica. The sequence goes on from OZ035832.1 coordinate 31,610,632, forward strand.
TGTACTTCTGCGGCAGCTCAGGAAAGCCAAGCTGCCTGCACAGATGTTGGTGCAGTTCTACACGGCCATCATCGAGTCCATCCTCACCTCCTCCATCACCGTGTGGTTCGCTGGAGCCACAGTCAGGGACAAACAGAGACTACAGCGCATCGTGCGCTCTGCAGAGGAAGTGATCGGCCGCAGCCTTCCATCGCTGCAGGACCTGTACGTCGCCTGAGCTCGAGGCTGGGCTGGTCGTATCACAGCCGACCCCTCTCACCCTGCACATGGACTATTCCAACCACTCCCCTCAGGCAGGAGGCTGCGGTCCATCAGGACTAGAACCTCACGCCAAAAGAACAGTTTCTTCCCCTCTGCTGTTGGACTCTTGAACACTTCTTAACCTGTCCCCCCGCCCTTTATAAAGTCACTTTACTGCCCATCATACGTCACTTTACTTCACTGTACTGCTGTCACCTTACATTGTGTGCACCATGTGCACTTGTATATTGTATATAGTAATTGGAACTCTATTTTAAATGTATTCCTTAGAAGTGTTTTTTATTTTTTATTTTTTATTATGCCCTCTCTACCCTTACCTCTCTTTCTGACTGTTGCACTGAGCCAAAGCAATTTCCAACTCTGTGACTTCCTGTTACTTACGTGGCAATAAAAATGATTCTGATTCTGATTCTGATCAGGGCGCATCGGCTGTCAGCGGTGGTTACTTTATCCCAGATCAGTTTTAAATCTCGATATTTGACTTCACCTTGATGATGATGCTGCCTTCGTCGTAGCCCAACGCCACACTGTTGGAGCCGGACTGACTGCAGATGCACCAGACCCTCTCCAGACCATAGTTCAGGGTGTTCTCCAGCCTGTACGTGTTGGAGTGCCACACACGGACAGTCCCTGACAGAGAAACAGGAAATAAATTATTCTATTCTTTATCAGGGACAAGAGAACTACTGTATGTGGGAAACAAGGGCATTACCGTCTTCGGAGCCGGTGAGGATGATCGGGAGCTCCGGATGGAAGGAAACACAGGTGACATTCTGGGCGTGGCCTTCGAGAGTCTGAACACAGGTTTTGTTCTGAGGAAAGACGACACAATGATTAAACTATAAGTGATGAAGCGATTCCACCTACAGAGCCAATATATGTAACTGTATATTCTATGTATAATGTAAAGGAAAAATACAAAAAATGTAGAATCGATTTGACAAGCATTGTGTGTAACTCATAGCACCTTCAAGCTCCCAATCTAATTCAGGCTGAGTTTATACTGAGACGCTGCGCAGGCGTTTCCAGGCTATTAACAGAAACGACCAGGCTCCTAATGCAAATTTCTCAGCGTTCATATGAGGTTGAAAAACAATGTAGTTCTAGCGCCCGGCCAGTAGTGGGCAGATAAACTTTACAGCCCACACACGAGACCCCCAGCCCTGTGCCCAGCCCCCCCCCGGCAGTATTCTCACTTCTAGGGGTGGGAACCTAAGGGTACCTCACAATACGATACACGATACAAAGCTCACAATAACGATAATATCACAATAACGATTTTATCACGATATGACGATTATCGATATATTGGTCAGAAATATAACATATGCCAATTTGAAAAAAATACACTTTATTTCATGATAAATGGAATGGAGATGCGTAATGTAGCCATATATTAAGTATTAATAATAATTTTAAAAGATTTTTTTTTTAAATAAAAGTATCGCGATATATCGATATATGGTCACACCCCTACTCACTTCCTCTAGAGACGCGGAAGAACGCACCAACATCATTCTGCATTTTAACAGCAGCTGTGAAAATGGAAACTGAAACTAGAGCTTCGCGTGGTCTTGTTTGGACGAACGAAAGTGTAGAATTATCCTCTGTGCAGCGCTGGAAGCCCACAAAGCTCGTAAGTGTGACCGCCGCCATTGTTGTTTATGTTTGTTCTCCGCTACTGCGCATGTCCAAATTTACGTGCGGGGAGCAGCGTGGGGGTCAGAGCAGAGGGGGATTTCACAACTTTCCCCCAGGGTGTGAAAGAGCTCCCTGCTGTGCAGCGTATCCGAGTTGTCCCACTTTGCAGGCTGGATCTGAACACTTACGTTTTGACCCCCCTGGAACACAGTCTTCGTATGAACGCTTGGTAGAAACCGACATCCAACTATACCGTTTTACTGCCACATGGTCTCCGTGTAAACTCAGCCTGAGCTGTCCCACTTTGCAGACTGGATCTTAACTCTTACGTTTTCACCCCCCTGGAACACAGTCTCCGTATGAACGGTTGGTAGCAACCAACATCCAACTATAGTGTTTTACTGCCACATTGTCTCCGTGTAAACTGCCCCTCAGACATCTATGTCAAAACCCATCAGAGAATTACAAATTATAACATAGTTTACGAGTGTGTTTTGTTTTTTTCAGGCTAAAATCAATTATAGTTTTGCCTTCCACATGACTGCAGGTCCCTGAGCAGAGTCCTCACAGACCTGATAGTCCCATATTTTGACCATGTGGTCGTCAGCCCCAGAGATGAGATAAGGCTTATCTCCTCCGCTGTAGTAGTCCAGGCAGTTCACTCCCTTCTCGTGGCCCTCCAGGGTGAAGTTTGGAGCTTTGGATCCCAGCTGCCACACCTTAGACACACAACATGACCACACAATGTAAATATTAGGGCTGTCAAACGAATATTTTTTTTTATTACAGCTTAAAAATTAATGAATTGCAATTAATGGCATTTCAAACTATCGGCAAAATTATGCCATATTTTTCTGTAAATGGTTGTTGGAATGGAAAGATAAATGACAACATAGTGTACATATGCACTGTATGTTTATTATAAAGATAAGTCCACATAAAATGGCATTAACATTATTAACATTCTGTCTTTCTGTAGTAGACACTATTTTTTCAGCTCGACATATTCCGCATCTGCTAGAGCCTCCTCTTCTTCTTCTCTGTCTCATAAAGGCTGTGGATTTTCAGCATCTACAGCTAGTTATGTTAGCTAAGAAACATAGCAACTACTTATTTGTATATATTGTGTGTGCTCCCTGTGTCCTCTTACTACTGTCCTATATGTGCGATGCAACATCAAAATTTCCCCACTGTGGGACGAATAAAGGAATTCTTATCTTATCCTCTTCATTATTGTGCCTCTACAAACTATTGTTTGTTACAGACATTTGAAAAAAGTCTGAAATGCATGTCAGCCAATGGCTGTCATTAAATCTGTTTGATTTGCTGACAACATTTTACTTTGGGCAAAAACAACATGAAATGGTAGTACAAAAGAAAAGTTAGGTACCCCAGCTTTAATTTAGCGTCTTCTTTTCGCTTCGGGAGAAGACACAAGGGAGACGGACTGTTTCTTGCAGCGCTGTTTTTATCAGTGCACACAGTGGTCCTGTGTGTATGTATATGGTCATGGGTACATGGTTACGGCTGTACGCTCCTGTGCTGTTGAAAGCCGCTCACAGCTACAGGACTGTCCAAAGCGGCCGCAGCTGCCCCAGAACGCTGCAGACTCCCATTCACAGCAATTGCCCCGCGGTCACGCGCGCGGGGTGCTCGTCACTTGGCACATGCATTAAAAGCGATTAATGAAAACATTTAATTAACGCACGTTAACACGATAACTTTGGCAGCCCTAGTAAATATACAACACACTTTACTCCGACTTTGTCCCATCCCCTCATGATGCGAACATGTACCGATGTAGACATACCACTATGCATTTCATCTTACTAGCTTATTTATTATGCTAAAGCTAGAGATTTTATACTAGCTTCTTTATTATACTAAAGCTAGAGATTTTATACTAGCTTCTTTATTATGCTAAAGCTAGAGATTTTATACTAGCTTCTTTATTATGCTAAAGCTAGAGATTTTATACTAGCTTCTTTATTATGCTAAAGCTAGAGATTTTATACTAGCTTCTTTATTATGCTAAAGCTAGAGATTTTATAATAGCTTCTTTATTATGCTAAAGCTAGAGATTTTATTTTAGTATAGAGCGATTGTTCAGTTATTTTGTGTTGTGAGAGCTCTTTAACTTACTCTTATCTTAATAAAGTTTCCACTTGTTTGACTTTATCCCCTCAAGCAGTTTCGTCACACATTATTTGTTTAGGAGTTTTTCCGAGTGTATCTTGGGTCAACATTACTACGATGTGGTTCTGCTTCTAAAGCTGAGGTACCTGAATCCAAGCAGCAAAATGACAGCGTTGCTGTTTAAATCCAACTAACCTGTATTTATCAGTCCCAAAGCGGTTGGAACACCTTTAGTATCCTCATGTTTACATTTTTGGGCATTAGAAAAACCTTAAAGCACATTTTTATCTATTTTATTTCGATCGACAACACGTTTTTAAACATGAGGCCAATAAACTTTCAGATCACAGAGTTACTAACTACTGTATTAATGTGATCAGGGTTTTAGTTTGATCTTAAATGTTGCAGAAGCCCTTTGTTCCTAATGCACTGCCTTGAGTTGAGATTTATTTTTGAATGAAGAGAAGACAATACGTATAATTCATTTATTTATTTCACAGTTAAGTTACCATTTTGGATAGGAATTGAAAACTAATGTGACAGAAGCCTTTGTTCCAACTTGAACTGACTCCTCTTTGAGATTCAATAAAAAAAGGAAATTGCTATTTATCCTGTAAAAAATGTTGAGATATATATTGCATATAGGAGATATAAAAAACTATATGGAGATATATTTTATTCTCGTCCAGCCCTAGGAGAGAGTCCAGTATCAGATAAATACCTTGATGGTTCTGTCCAGAGAAGCGCTGGCGAACTGGTTGTTGTCTTTGGGGTTGATGACGATCTGCATGACGTAATGTGTGTGTCCCTCAAAAACCTGGCAACAAATCCACTTCCTGTCCCAGTCCCACAGTTTGATCAACATGTCGTCTGCAAAACCAGGAGAGCATATGTTCATTACTTTATTAGCTCATTGGCTCATTAGCTCATTAGTTCATTAGTTCATTAGCATGGGATGTGTGCAAAGTTTTAGAGAATCTCTCACACGCACACAAATCTCTCCATCTCTCATACACACAAATCTCTCTATCCATCTCACACACACGCACAAATCTCTCACTCACACACACAAACACACATCTCTCTCTCACTCACTCACACACAGACATCTCTCCCTCTCTCTCTCCCACCTTAAATCTCCAACTTTAGCATAATGACACTTATGCACCTGCTGTAACAGTGTGTTTGGACTTTAAAACGTTCCTCTTTTCTTTACCAACTCAAAACAAAAAATATTTGAATATAGGATGTCTAAATCTAAATCTTAATCCTAATCTTTCTTGTGTACCGCTGCTGGTGAGGATGTAGGGCTGTGACGGATGGACAGCGATGCAGCGGATGTAGTCTGCGTGGGCCTCGAACATATGGACTCTCTCCAACGTGTTGTAGTTAAACACTCGGATCTGCATGTCGTCCTGCGGAGAAGAGAACGGAATATAAATATAAATACAAATATGATTATCACAGGTACATTAAAAAGAGATAGAGTCACTTACTGCTCCGGCAATGACCCAATGTTTCCGGGCCACAAACTTTGCCACTCGCACGGGGAGGTCACACAGCTCAAAGGTTTTAACAATACTCTGCAGAGTCAAAAAGGTTTGTGAGAAACTAGTGGGTTGCCATGTCAGGAAACAGGTGCAAATTAGACACCAAAACACAACATTTAAAATACAGACGGTAAAACTCAATGTAACAACACAAATGAGAAAAAAGGAAATGGCCAAATGTTTTCTCAGATCATTATTTGATATTGATAAGATTTATAAACCTGTCATATCATTCTCATGTCTCAATTTTGAATATTGTCACCACTTCTAGACACCTTTAATGAGAAAATGATTTAACCATATTTATTTGCAAAAACATTTATTTCTGTTTTGAAAAATTGTAACAAAGTTGTATATCTGTTCTGTTAGATATTTATTTATTTATTCAACCTTAATAAAACCAGGAAAGTCCCAAAGATATTTCAGATTCTGTCTTTCAGAGAGAAGGGAGGATGTGTAGTGTAGTAGTAGGTGTTTTTAAGCTACATGTTTTTAGCGATTTTAAGATACAGATTAAGAGATCCTTTATTCGTCCCACAGTGGGGAAATATCAAATTTTAAGCTGAGCATGTTTAAAGATACACTGTGTAGTGCTTACTCTCATCTAGCGTTGAGATCATATACTGTATTGCAGTCCTTTGGTACTACGTAGCTCGGAAGGATAATATGTCGTCTTTGACAGTGGTCCCCAACTCCTGGTCATTCGAACCAGGGCCAAAGAAAGATTCTTTTAGTTTGATAAATGACAGACTTTTTTTTTTCATTGTTGCACAAAAATGTAAACAACTTTAAATGTCCCTTATCAACCAACGTATTTGAAGATGGTGCATTGACCTGGATACCACTCCAGCCTCATGGAAATTTTTAAATCAAATTCTAAGTCTATGAAAACAATTCAAAAACATGGTGGAGGTAAATATTCTTAAAAAGGTCACATTTGTTTTTGGTTAACATATTTTTTTAAAAATTTGGAGCAACTGTAAAAATGACACAGAGTGCCTTTAAGCTCTCTACATATATACAGTATGTTTTGGTACCTGTGACTGGTGGTTCCAGACGACCACGGTACCGCTGTAGAGGCTGAGGACCATCCATGGCTCTGAGGGGTGCAGGTCCACGCTCTTCACTCGGTCTGAGCGAGCTGTCAGCTTTCGCTTGATGTCCAGACGCAGAGGCTGAAGTGTGGGACAAACACGGGACGTAAGTGACTATTACTGTCTACGACTGACAGCTCTGGGAGCGGAGCATGATTTAAAAACATACAGTGAGACATATTTCATAAATAAACTGCTATTTCATCTGGAGAAACTTTGAGAAATATGACTATAATACACAGAGTACTTTTCTGGTCCTGTCGTTTCCATATGAGATTCAAGAAAGTGAGTAAGTAATCTATATTTATATACCGCGTTTCACAGACCAGAGTCACTAAGCGGTTTACAATTGTCATTTCTCTCTCACTCCACACAGAGAGCGGGGTCGCCAGTGCAGGAGGCACATGCCAGAACTATTGCACATGTTTTTAGTGGTAGGGGAAACCGGAGCACCCGGAGGAAACTTAGGCAGACACAGGGAGAACATGCAAACTCCACTCAGAAAGGCCCTGTTCCAGCCGGGATTCGGTACCCGGGGACATTCTTGCTGAGAGGCAAGAGTGCTATCCACTCAAATCACAATTGATTCATTGAAAGACTAATTCATTTTATAGATTATCACTATAATCCTTAATTACAGCCCTTAACTTGTTAATTATGAACTTGCATGATCATTTTCAAACAGTCTAGCTTAGCAATAACAAAACCTCTCATTAGAAACAAATTGGTAGTAGACCCTACAGCAGGGGTCAAAAGATTTGAGAATTAAACACATGATTCTGAATGATTCCCTTTTCTACTTTAACTATAAATCTTGATACTGTACTGTCCTGGTATATTATGCATTTTTGTTGTTCATGGCTGTATTTGTAAAATATAGACTACAATTGTATAACCACTAAATGAGTAGCTCTATGCCATTTCTGTTTTTATAAAAGTAGCTCTCCAATCAAATAAGGTTCTCTCATGGCAGATTTATTTGTATCACACAATTCATACAAAGGGAAACTCAGAGTGCCTCAAAAACAAGAGAGAAAACATTATAATCATAAAAACTAAAATCATAAATAATCAAGATGTGAAACATTGATATTAGTTATTTTAACAAAAGAATAGAGAAATGCTCCTTTTAATATAGATTCACATTCAATATTTACACAGCTACATTCCATTGCTTGATCCAGCACAAAATGTTCACCTATGTATATAATGTGTTAGTATTGTGGTAATGTAGAATTGTAGTAGCTGTGCATGAGTAGGCCTAGTTTAAAGTATATATTCTCATCTCTTGTGTATATAGTAACCAGAATAACCTGTCATAATGATGTTTGTAATGTAATATATTTCAGGTTGAGTGAGAAGGAGGTGTGTCAGTCTGAGCACATCACATATGCATGCCTGCTTTTCAATGCACTTACAAAAATAAATGTTAAAATACAGTGCTACAGCTACGCACACTATGCTAGGTCTGTTATTAGCATTTTTTGTAGGTGAATGGAAAAAAATAGCGAATGAAAAAACTCCTGGTTGCATTTAAAGTTTACATTTAGACAAAGGTACACGTCGCACTAAAGAGACACACGTTAAAAACACGATACAATAAATACATATTAAACTCACCATGTTTCTGCGTAAGTGTGTATTTACGTTGTGCTTTACTAAAAGTTGTCACTCCCAAAACCAAAACTTCAATGAACCAAATCCAAAGAAAATAACTTTTGTGGTGACTCCAAACAACTTCCGCTATCACCGTGTCACAATAAACCACGTTACGTTTATGTCGTAAACTTGGCTGCATCCAAACTTAAACAAAATACTTCCTTGCTTTACTTCTCCTGCACTTAAAATGCTATGTTTTGTTAGCTTCAGGTTTGGTCACGTTTTGAAACTGTTATAACAATGTTTAAATACAACTTGGGTCAAGCTTAATCTTAGTTATAGACATAAAATGGGAAAAAGTATTTGGCAAGGAAAAAATGTATTGATTTTGGATGTAGCCATAGACTCCCAGAAGTATATCATTGCTCAGTCGATGATTTTGAATCTTTTTAATACTGTATTACATATTAGGTGTTAGCTACGCATTGTGTATTCGTTGTTATTGTGTATTACAATTATAAGATTCTGTACATATAATTTAGCCAAAAAATAGGCAGATAAATACGATTGTGTTCATCTTTCATTGTAAAAATGTGTGTCTTAAATGTGAGTGGGGGTGCAACTCTACAAACTTAGTTGTATAGAATGGCCTCCCTCTGTTTGTTGATCCTTTGGCCTTAACCCTTTACAATGGTTTTAACTTGTTTTAACTTTGTACAGTTTTAACTTGTCCAAATCCTCCCCCCTATGGGACAACATATTTGCTATATTCTCACATTATTTTCATCCTTTGTTTTTTTTTCTTTTCTAATTAATGATATTGGATCACATCCAATCGCACACCAGATAAAATCTCAAGGCACCCTAACCGGCCGTGGCCCACCGTTTGAAAAAACACTGTCTTGAACTATGCTATGTATAAACACACATCTTTTCCTTTCTTTTTGTATAGTTGCAATAATATATGAACTGCATAAATACATGTCCTTTCCTTTATTATTGAACACATTTTTGTTGAAAAGGGAAAGAGCTGTTTCCGGTATGAGGCACGTGCTGATGTTTAACTTGACGCAGGTTGTTTTCTGCGACGTGGATCCTGCGCGTTTCCGGTGCGTGGATCTAAGTACACGCTGTACCTGGATCTCTGACACTTTTCACTTTACAGCTGTTCTGAAGGAAACGGACACCATTTAGCAGCAAATAATTTAATAAAAATGATAATGTCATATCTCTGTTGTTTATGATTTGGACTCACTGAACTTCAAAAACAAAGTCCAAACTACAACTAATGTTTCAGCAGCGCACTCTTCATTCATGATTTTAGATTCTTAGTTTTGTGTCTGTCTGAGTGTGTGTGTCCTGAACTGAATGTGTGTGTGTATCCTGAATTGTGAAGCGTCTTTGAGTTCTTGAAAAGTATTATTACTATTATTATTATTATTATTATTACAATTATTCCGTAATTGTAGCTGTTTGTCACCAATGCCTTTTCTGTTTAGTGTTTGGGTAATTTCACCACATGTGTCAATCATTTAAACAACAAGACTGCTTTTATTGTGTTTTTGTAGCATATCTATTCGCCTTTTTAGCCTTAAAGGCGCTATACCCGAAACCTTTGTGAGCTAACTATTTTATTTGCAGTCATTAAATACATTTCGAATTATAAGGGCTGTCTAATATTTGTTCGAATATATATATATTTTTTCTAATTTTAGAATTATATTCGAATTTAGAGGCCGAAGCCCTAGTGTAGTGGCTAGAGGACGCAGGCTGTTCGCTGCTCGTTCTGTGAGTGGAGGAGAACGAGCGGCCCGCTAAGACTCCACTCAGCACTTTTCACGGCAGCAAACTCATACACCGCTGAATCAATTACCTCAAGTTTTTAATTAAATTATAGATTATAATACAACCTGTATGTAGTAATAAGCATTTTTATGAACTACTTAGAAAAAAAATCGGGTATAGCTTCTTTAATCAGTTCATTATTATTATTATTTGTACTATTTTTGTTGTTAAACTCAGTATTCATTTATTCCTTAAACAAATTGAATTGAAGAGGAACAGAAGGAAGAAAAGTGTTAAAATAAAAATAAGTGTAATCATTTCTTGATAAGTCTAGATAAAAAGCATACCGAAACATTGCCCTAAAACAAAAAAACAAAACTGAAGTCTTGTTTATGCTGATATTTCACAGTGAGAATGTAAGTGATCTGTATTTATATATTTATCAGAGTCACAAAGCTCTTTATTGTGGGCATTGGTCGTCATACAGGAGGCCCATGCCAGACATATTCTACATGTTGTTTAGTGGTAGGGAAAACCGGAGTACCTGCAGGAAACTTACACAGACACGGGGAGAACATGCAAACTCCACACACAAAGGCCAGGAGGTGAAACCCTTGACCCTCTCGCTGTGATACACAATGGCCAACCACTGCACCACAAAGTAAACCCTGTGTCTTTGCTGCTTCCACACAGTAAGATCCGACTCACACATGTTTAAAAATGTTTATTAAAAGTGCAGTATAAATAGAAAGGGTCAAAGGCAGCGCAGTCCCGGAGTCCTCAGGCTTTCTTGAAGATCTGGTGGCAGACTTTGTCCTGGACCGTGATTTCCTGAAGACAATACAACCTTTAGACGTGACGCAACAGCTGCTAATCAGAGCCATTAGGCCTGGACCTCAGATAACACACAAGACAACACTTATTATTTGGTTTAAGGAAAATGTATTAAAACTTTATGGATTTATCTATATTTATGTTATTTTTGCTATTTTTGTTATCATTTATTATGTTATGTTTTATTCGTGTTATTGGCTTATCCAGACACGACACACAAACATGATAATAAAATAGATTGAAAGGTTTTGTTTATTTAAAACCAAAATATCCAAACTATATTTTTGAGAATAAAAATGTTTCCATGTTCAGTTCACGAGGAACCAATATCCCAATTATCAAAAACCTAAGTAAGTTGCCAGAATGATTGATTATCTAGAATTCAATGTAGGATGTCTGTAGTAGACACATAAACTGTTGATATTATTAAAGACGACCCTTTAGAGGAGTTCTTTTATCAGTTATATTGTCACGCTCTTAACACTCGGACTCTTAGAATTTTGAAACTACTTGAACTCCCAGAGCCGTCATTTTGACTGCTCCCATTAAAACCAATGGAAATCCGAACAATTATTCCATTGATTACTTACTTAAAACTAAGTAGTCTATATGTTTTGTTATGCTAAGAGCTGAGACTGGTGAATATAACTTGAAATAGAAAAAATAAATTGTGCTAAATGCTAATGCCATAGACCAAACGCTAGCTGCAGATGTGTGTTGCCATGGTAACTGCTCACATTTGAAAAAAAACCAAATGATTTCATAAAAACAATGACGCAGATATAAAGTATATATCGAAACAGTCGCACATTTAGGAAGATCCAAAAGCTGCACACATCGAGTAGTTACACTTCCAAAACTAAAACCCGTCAAATTGACTGCTCCTAGTGTTACACCACATGAATGGCCTCTCACCAGGTGCAGCATGTCTCCTTCGATCCAATGCGTCCAGCCGCGGTTTTCCTTCTCTCCTTTCTGGACACAGACCAGCTTGTCCCCGTCCCAGGTGACCAGAGACTGAGGACACATCACACATGGTACAGGCTTTGATGGTTCAAGTAACATTATTAATACGATGTGTTTGATAATCTATGATCTGCAAGAGTCAGAGTCAATAAAATGTCTATTTCTGATGTTAGCCAGTGTTGAAAGGCTTTGTAGACCTGGGACAGTACACAAATATATTACACTGTAAAGAATTTCCTTGTAGAAAAACAGTAAATTGCTGGCAAATATGGTTCCAGGAATTTAACGTTTTCTCAACATGGCATTACCGTTGCTAATTTTAACGGTTAAAGACTGTTTCACTGAATCACATTATGCCTTTGTGATTTCAGGATTTAACTGTATGTTCCTGTTAATTCACATACAACAAAAAAAGCATTATAATGTTCATTTTGTATTATTGCACCATATGACTGTTTTTGTATTCTAGATAGTTTCATTGAACAAAAAACTACACAGCTTGATTTTGTTTTCCTTTAATGGACCCTACTTTTCAAATATCTCTTCATCATCTTCAGTTAAACAAGAAAGTAGTTGAAATCTTTACTTCTATAACATACTTAATTCAAAAGTATCACTGCAACAAAAGCAGGAGTTTACATTTGTAAGAGGTACCTTTTACACTCATGGTTGCTCGCTAGCAAAAATGTCCCAGCATTCCAAAAATACAACAAGTTTATGTTACATTACGGTAATACTACCATAAAATCACAATGTGATTACTAATCACATTGTGATTTTATGGTATTGTAACTTTTTTTGTAATCACATTATAATTGTGGTAATAAAACGCCACTGGATGTTTTTTAACCAATTTATACTTAAATGTGCATGTTTGAATTGTTTTTCAAAATAAAATTTGTTTAATGTTGAAATTTCATTGTAATTTTACAGAAATGTGTTACAGTGTACTTATCTACCTATCCAGGGTCACCCATAAAGTTTATCCTGGACCCTAACCCTAACCCCAACCCTAACCCTAACCCATACAAGTTGATTCCGGACCCTAACCCTTACCCTTAACCACAAACCCTCGCCCTATTCTTAACCCTAACCCAAACCCTCACCCTACTCTCAATTCTAAACCTAACCCCCAACCCATACAAGGTGATCCTGGACCTTAAACCTAACCCATAACCCCAACCCCTAACCCTATTCTCCCCTAACCCTTACTCCTGACCTTCACCCTACTCTCGATCCTAACCCTAACCCATAAAGTTTATCCTGGACCCTAACCCTAATCCCAACCCCAACCCCTAAACCTGACCCAATTCTTACCCCTAACACATACAAGGTGATACTAGACCTTAGACTTAACCCCTAACCAAACCCTAACCCTAACCCTATTCTTAACCTTGACCCTCACCCCCTAACCTTCACCCTACTCTTCATCCTAACCCTAACCCATACAAATTGATTCCGGCCCCCAACCCCTAACCCTCACCCTACTCTCAATCCTAACCCTAACCCCATTCCTAACCCATACAAATTGATTCTGGACCCTATACTTAACCCTATTCTAAGCCTAACCCAATAAAACTATGACCCAAACCACTTTGAAACTGATCCTGGCCTGTTGTAATAACTTGGTGATAATACGGCCTGAGAATCACAACAATAGGAAAGGTCGGCGTGTTGTTTGGACCGTGTAAGCGTTTCAACACGGAGAAGATAGGAACGTGTCATTAATGAAACAGTCTTCGAAAGCTGCAGAGAATCACACGGATCAGACTATGGAAGCTTATCATCCACGTGACATCCAGCAATAAAAACATTATCAAATATATTTTTACGAGGAGAACTTTATGAAGGTGTTCTTGTCACAACCCCTGGTGTGACTTTGTGTAGTAAAAACATACACATTTAACACATTGGAGCTGACGTGATATTGGTCGTTACAATACTTCCAGTTTATCCAGAAAAACTTAGCATCAACCTGAGTTTTCGCTCCGTCTCTTCCCGTTGCACACTTTAACCTTCTGCTCTCCTTTTCTTGTAAACATTCACTCTCTTTTGATTGATTGCAAGAACTCAATTGTTGCTGAAAAAGATTTGCGATCCATGCAAAGAGAAACGGAAACTTAACACGGACCCAGACTTCGTCGCTGAAGTTAGTGTTAGCGCCACCAGCTGGACCGGAGGTCATCTAGCCTCGTTTGTTTGTTTGTCTGAAATCTTTGGAATTTGAGGACAGTTTAAGAAGCATTCTGTCTCTCTTATATCATCATGATATGAGAGAGACAGAATACACTAATTTTAAAGATGAAAAATGTAGGGAAACCTCTGTGGAAAGCCAAGTCGCTGTTGTCAAAGTGAATCTCTTTGGGTAAATTCTGTATGAACGGTGCTAAACAAATACATTAATGATTGATTGACAGTGTCCTGGATCCTAAAGCTTCACATTCCGTTCTCACCATGACTTTCCGGTTGTCCAGGCCCTTGGTTTGCTCTTCGAACTCCACTCCCACAGTGAAATTCACTTCATAGTTCCTGAAGGTGCTGAGGGTCTTGGTCTCAAACTTGTCCCCGTTCTGGACGATGACTTTGCTCTGGTGCAGATGGGCCGCAATCTTTCTCGTGGCAAAGTCGATGTCTGACGGTGACAGAGCAAAAGGGAGAGAAGGGAAGGAGTTTAGAACATCCTCTGTGGTTTTATAGTTGTGCGTTGGCCTTGAAATGATTTGATTATGTCCCAGGGTAAATTAACCCAGAAATATTACATTACACTGCAAAAATTATATGAGTGAATATTTTTTATTTTCATAATTCTGCTAATAGAAATTCCATCTATCTATAGTTCTGTAGTATCAACAAACGTAAATCCAAAATCTCCAAGAGAGCCACTCTATATGGGAGTATTTTCTACTTCCGGGTGGATCAGCCAGACTATTGGTCCTCCCAACTGTCAATCCTTTTGGTGATACCTCCAATAAGAGCAGAGAGTTTTGTTCAAAAAGCCGAGAGGGCGGAAAATCCTCCTTTAAACCTTTAAGTCCACACTTATCCAGAGTTTTTACAGATTCAGGAAGGTCTAGGGACAGAGATGATCCAGGACTCTCCACATTTATGGATTTAACTAACATTTATGGACTTTGGTCTCTGCTCCTCATGGTCCAATGGCTCTATGTGTTCATCATCAGCGCATTTCATGAGTTAGAACTGTCTGATTTTCTGATCTGTTGTTTGCAAATCAACAGCTTTCTAAAGTTCTCCGACAGTTGGGATTTAGGCCTATACAAAAATAAATGTATGCATTTATTGAATCATTTCGAGCAGATCACATGAAAAAAATAATAACAAATGTAACAGCTGTACATAAGTACAGGAATTAGAAAAGATTGGGCTGGAAAAGAATTGGGAAGAAGAAAACGTATTGAATCCCACTCCTATTGTCCATTGCTACGTTACAATATTTAACTATGTGACAATACATCACATATTACAACTACATTTCAAATAATTGTCGTCTTGTCACACACATGAAAAGGAGCAGAAAGAAGAAACGTTTGTTTATTTTACCCCTTTCTTAAAACATTTACAAATCAAATGTATAACATTAAATATTATACAAATTAACTTACAACATACTTGAGATGGACTTCAGCTCTCCTCCTTCAAAGTGTTTTTTTTCATCTATTTGCTTTCTAAATTAAAGAACTAAAACAAATGTATATGTCACTTTGAATTGCCCTCAGCATGACTTGTGCCATACAAAAAAACTGACCTCTTCCCTCACAGCCACAGACAGTGCCTTCATAACCATCTCTATCTTTTGAATTATATATAACATTCTATATATCTGTATTTTCTCTCCCTTCCCTTTCTTCCCCGGACGCTGCTCTAATACATTCCTCTCTGATGTTGTGACAGTGAAAATGTCCTTTTATAATCGACCTTGCTGTGAGTCAGAGCAGGTTTAAATGAGCTCGTCACATGACCCACCCACACCCCCCATTTTGATATTCACATCCTATTTGCCCTTAAGTAAGAATTCAATTTTCTCCCTTTCGCTCTTTCAGATGCGGTGCCTATATTTACCGTCTAAACGATGGGTTGAGCCATTTCCATAAGGATGTGATTCCTGAGCCTCCGGAGCCACACAGACCACGGCACAAAACACTATCAAGGATGAATCATGAATTGCAGATGGACTTGTGAATTATGGAAAGGTTTCAGATGAAAGAAAATGTCAAATGGATACAGTAACATTTTTTCTTCTTTATGATGACAAATCTAACCGTGGCAAAACCGGTCGACTTCAAAACGCAAAGAAATCACACGTTAATTAGTGATTGGTTGTTGCATAATTACACAGACTTTGCACAGATAGATTTAGTTTAGTTTATTGGTTTTAATTAGTGCTTTTTATAACGCTCAAAGTCTCTTCACATCATTATTCTTTCTCTCCAAACACGGTGGTGATAAACTACTACTGTAGCCACAGCTGCCCTGGGGCACACTGACAGAAGCGAGGCAACCAGTCTGTGCCATCGGCCCCTCCCACCACCACCAACCATTCACACACACACCAGACTCATTCTAATGTGGGTGAAGTGTCTTGCCTAAGGACACAACAGCAGTTTGGCACTTTACAGCCGCAGCCGCCCCACTGTGGCACCTGATGTTCCCAGAGGCCTCCCATCACAGTACTAACCAGGCCCACACAGGTCTGGCTTTCACACACAGGTATGGCCCACATTTAAATAAAAACACTTATGGACAACATCTATGTTTACAATTTCCAAACAAAAGATCCAATCAGAGAATGGAGCTCTCGTTTGGGTTGCCAGTTTGGGAAGTATTTATGCCAATTTGGTCCTTTGCATTTGACCCATTGCTGGGTCTGGTCTCTCTCTCTGGTGTCTCTCTGGTCCCTCTCTAGTCTCTCTCTGGTCTCTCTCTGGTCTCTCTCTGGTCTCTCTCTGGTCTCTCTCTGGTCTATATCTCTGGTCTCTCTCTGGTCTCTCTCTGGTCTCTCTCTGGTCTCTCTCTGGTCGCTCTCAGGTCTCTCTCTGGTCGCTCTCAGGTCTCTCTCAGGTCTCTCTCTGGTCTCTCTCTGGTCTCTCTCTGGTCGCTCTCAGGTCTCTCTCAGGTCTCTCTCTGGTCTCTCTCTGGTCTCTCTCTGGTCTCTCTCTGGTCTCTCTGGTCTCTGTTCTCTCTGGTCTCTCTCTGGTCTCTCTGGTCTCTCTGGTCTCTCGCTGGTCTCTCTCTGGTCTCTTTCTGGTCTCTCTGGTCTCTCTCTGGTCTCTAGTATAGTAATGAAATGGTAAGTTATTCAATATAAAGATGAGAAAATCTCAGGCAACTTTGGCAGAACTTAGAGAACTTTCCATCCATCTTCTTCTCCTTTAATTCATTTTCTTCTCACTCAAATATAAAAATATAAATCTAACCCTAAACTCACCGAGGCCTTTCATGACTTCTTCAAAGTTGTCGTTTTTCACCATCTCCCAGCGTCCATTGTAATCTGCCGTCATCCTGAGCTGTAGGAGTCAGACCGAGAGAGAAGGCCAGACCCTGTGCCCGCCCGCTTTATACACTCCTGTGTGTGTGTGTGTGTGTGTATGCGTGTGTGTGTGTGTGTGTGTGTGTGTGTGTTTGTGTGTGTGTGTGTGTGTTTGTGTATGTGTGTTTGTGTGTGTGTGTGTGTGTGTGTGTGTGCGTTCTGAGCAAAGGACAGGGTTGATTGTGTTATCAAGTTCACTCTGGTGTTTGCACATTGACTGTATCCTCAGGTCTTTGTCAAAGTTGAGAAGAGTTTGTGTCAGATTTTACAGTTCGAATCAGAGGTGACAGTTTAGTGGATTAACTGTTGTAGTAGTTGTTGTGTAAATGTAGGATTTGTGAATAAAGTACAATGTTTGGTGAAAGTCACAAGACTGAGAACAGCTGTGTTCTTGTGTAGCCCTAAATCACAGAGGACTTTATATAAAAACATTGAGTTTTATGCACCAGAGACATAACACAGTGGGACCATTTCCAGTAAAATAAAATACTAATAAATATTGAATTACTAAATAAAATGCAATTGCAATTGGATCTATTGCCTGTCAGTCACTGTTTCTTTTTTTTTCTCTCTCTCTGGTTTCTCTCTGGTCTCTCTCTCTCTCTCTCTCTCTCTGGTCTCTCTCTGGTCTCTCTCTCTCTCTCTCTCTCTGGTCTCTCTCTGGTCGCTCTCTCTCTATCTCTGGTCTCTCTCTGGTTGCTCTCTCTCTCTCTCTCTCTATCTCTGGTCTCTCTCTGGTTGCTCTCTCTCTCTATCTCTGGTCTCTCTCTGGTTGCTCTCTCTCTCTCTCTCTCTCTCTCTCTCTCTCTCTCTCTGGTCTCTCTCTGGTCGCTCTCTCTCTCTCTCTCTCTCTCTCTGGTCGCTCTCTCTCTCTCACACACATCTCTCTTTTGTGTCTTAAAGAGAAGAATAAGGCTAGGAGCTGATTATGTAAACATATGGTGCTAAGATGCTAATGCTGCTAATGTTTCTAATGCTACTATTCATTCATTACACAGACATAGAGAGTGGGAAACATAAATATATTTTATTGTATTTTCTATCACAACTTTATGTATTTTTAATTTAACGTTTACTTTTGAATGCTCTGGAAACAGCAGCGAGTTGTAGTGTCTCTGAAACATTTGTTTTGTGTTTTATAAATGTTATTTTTCTTGTTTGTTCCTGCCTAAGATGATGTTTCTCTCTGTGTGAAAGTTCTGCAGCCGCGATGTTCAAAGTTTGTGGCTGTGTCAGGATTTATCTGAGCTGATAAGTCGTCCTCTGAACTTTGGAAACCTCTCCTTTAAAATGTTATAATCTGATCTACAGCACGTTTAGCCTCTCCTTTAAAATGTTGGATTATAATCTATACTACCACACGTTTAGAAATAATCCATACTACATTTCACTAATCTATACTAATTCAGAGTATTTTTGTTTGTCACAAAATGGAACAGAGGAGGACCTGAAAAAAAATGAGGATCAAACATGAACATCATGAGGGTCATACATGAACATCATGAGGATCATAGATGAACATCATGAGGATCATACATGAACATCATGAGGATCATACATGAACATCATGAGGGTTATACATGAACATCATGAGGGTTATACATGAACATCATGAGGGTCATATATGAACATCATGAGGATCATACATGAGGATCATACATGATCATGAGGATCATACATGAACATCATGAGGGTCATACATGAACATCATGAGGATCATACATGAACATCATACTCATATGGCGGAAATTTACTGCAAATTATGGAAGACACAATGTGTAACTTTATAGGACAAAATCTACAGTAATCATGATCTCACTATTAGCTAATCCTTAATTAATCATGATTTTATGATGATTGTGTCCCCTTCACTTAAGTGAAGCAATGATTTATGGTTATGATATTTTACAAACTATTACACGTACAGCAAAACCAAATAAGAGCTCCAGAGCTGGACCTGAAGTAACAAAAGTGTTTTTGTTGAGCAACAAAAAGGAACAATCCATAAATCATTGCTTCACTTTAGTTCCGGATGTGATTGATATTTGTAGGAAATGTCCTTTTTGATAAAAATCTGCTCTGAGGGTCATGTGAGTTTCTGTCCCAGTTTGATATAAATATTTGTTTAGACAAAATGTGTTGAACTCAAACTCTGTGGAGGTCAGGGACGTGTCCGCGGTGTCCCAGAATGAAACTTTTGTGGTTCTTTTTGTTTTCAGCAGAAACATGAGGTTTCATTTAACTTTCTTACTGTATATATTTAAACATGATGGATCCATGAGACAAAAGAACAAAGACACTTCAGAAAAGCATTTATCACATATTCATGACTTTCTCTCTCACTGATATTTACAATCTCACACTACTGTCCTGTCTGTGCGCTGCAACATTGACATTTCCCCACTATCTAATCTTGTCAACAAATATTTCTCCATATTATCCACCCCTTCAGTTTCCACTTTATCCATTGCTCTTGGAGGGACCTCCCTCTCCAATATTACTACATCATCAAATGCTGTCTTCTTAAACTGTGTAAATAAATACAACATTTGTAAATAAAACTCATTTATGAGTAAAAAAATATTTATGTGGTGCTCCACTATAAAAGTCCTCTGCTTGAACACTTTTGCACTAACAATGGCATTTTCAGTTCCAGCTGCCGCCACAGGAGGGCGATGATGCCACAGTAATAAGTAGGTTTTGCATTTGCCTGCGCTATAACAGTGCCATTCAGTTAAAATGCCTTTCTCTAACAGGCTAACAAGCTAACAATATAACTGGCTAACAGGCTGACAGACCAACATGCTAACAGGCTAACAGTCAGACAGACATGTAGTAAAGGTATTTCAGAATAATCCAGGCATTGAAACATCAAACACAGATGAAAGAGTTGTTTTGGGAGCATGAGGCAGAGATGAGAGCGATGCCACCTACAGCCCCTGAGCGCCTCATAAACGAATGCAAATGCAATTAGGAGGGTGTTAATAATGCAGCGAGGCAAACTGAATATTTATCCTGCCTCCTGCACCTTCTGACACCAGCGGCTGCAGCCTCAGCTCTGGTTCTGACGCTACATGGTCCTGAATCAGACTCTCTTTTCTCTTTTTCTTGACAATATTTGGTCTCGTTACTGTTACGACTGTAGCTGTGACTCGCTGTACTGTGGTCTGGACCTGAGAGAGAGCACATCACCCCTGTGCCGGTTTCACTTCACTGACTCCCGCTCACATTCAGGCTTTATGTTTTAATGGTTTAACTCCTGTGTATCTGATAGAGTGCTATCCACTCAGCCACTCAGCTGAGTGGATAGCACTCTCGCCTCTCAGCAAGAAGGTCCTGGGTTCGAATCCCGGCCGGACCAGGGCCTTTCTGAGTGGAGTTTGCATGTTCTCCTTGTGTCTGCGTAGGTTTCCTCCGGGTACTCCGGTTTCCCCTACCACTAAAAATATGTACAATAGGTCTGGCATGCGCCTCCTGTTCGGCGACCCCGCTCCCATCTCTGTGTGGAGTGAGAGACAAATGCCCAAAAAATAACAATTGTAAACCGCTTTGTGACTCTGGTCTGTGAAAGGCGGTATATAAATAAAGATTACTTACTTACTTACTTACTTAGAGGTGTAATGTCTGTATTGTAGTGTCTCTCTGGTATCTCTCTAGTCTTTCTCTGGTCCCTCTCTCTGTTCTCTCTCTGGTCCCTATCTAGTCTCTCTCTGGTCTCTCACTCTCTCTCTCTCCGGTCTCTCTCTGGTCTCTCTCTGGTCACTTTCTGGTCTCTCTCTGGTCTCTCACTAGTCTCCCTCTGGTCTCTCTCTGGTCTCTCTCTCTGGTCTCTCTCTGGTCTCTCACTAGTCTCTCTCTTTAGTGTCATACATTAAAAATCCAAACCCAGTCCCCAGTAGACCTCATAAGACCAGGTGTGGACCTCAGACATGACCTTGGGCCCTGGTCCAGACCAACACAGTTCGATCTGTTCAGTATACAAAGAATTTGGAATAATGACTCGTCTGAATAATTGTGAAAATATGTTAATTGTATTTTTGACTAATTTTGGTCCCGGTGCCATCTGCTCACTGTGGGGACACTGTCTGTGTGTGTTTGGCAAAAAACATCTAAATCAAGTGGTTTGGGGATTTTTTTAGCTTCAGTTTTAGACAAGTTTAGTTGAATAACACATTTTATACATAAGGAAAGTCTAATGAACAAACCAGAGAGAATTAATCACAGAAGGAATTAAGTGCCCTGTGCTCCTCAGAGTCCCAGCTGGAGGCCAGTCCCTGTGCTCCTCAGTCCCAGCAGGAGGCCAGTCCCTGTGCTCCTCAGTCCCAGCAGGAGGCCAGTCCCTGTGCTCCTCAGAGTCCCAGCAGGAGGCCAGTCCCTGTGCTCCTCAGAGTCCCAGCAGGAGGCCAGTCCCTGTGCTTCTCAGAGTTGGCCTATACTGTATGACACTAACATGTCACTAATGTATTTTGGTTCGAGGCCATGGACAGAGCTGCTTTAAAGTCTATTCTCTGAGCCACAGGAAGCAGAGACCTGAGACCAGGACTAATGTGATGGTACTTCCTGGATCTATTCTGGACTAATGTGATCATACTTCCTGGTTCTAGTCAGGACTAATGTAATGGTACTTCCTGGATCTATTCTGGACTAATGTGATCATACTACCTGGTTCTAGTCAGGACTAATGTGATGGTACTTCCTGGTTGTAGTCAGAACTAATGTGATGGTACTTCCTGGTTCTAGTCAGGACTCATGTGATGGTACTTCCTGGTTCTAGTCAGGACTAATTAGATGGTACTTCCTGGTTCTAGTCAGGACTAAATAGATTGCACTTCCTGGTTCTAGTCAGGACTAATTAGATGGTACTTCCTGGTTCTAGTCAGGACTAATTAGATGGTACTTCCTGGTTCTAGTTAGGACTAATTAGATGGTACTTCCTGATTCTAGTCAGGACTTGAGCTGCAGTGTTTTGAATTTGCTGCAGATTTAGACTTCTATTGTAAGTATTTCCTCTTAAATCCTTCTCAGTTGTGTTTTTCTCACTCCATGATTATCCTCGATCCAAGACTCTTCATCAGCCATAACTCACATGTTTCCCCCCCGAGCTTCTCGTGGTACCGTCCTTAGAGCTGCGTCTCCCTCCTCACAGCTGTGTGTAGATCAGACTCAGAGTGTGTTGCTTTTGAAAAGAGTCTGGTCTGGTTCAGAGTTGTGTGTTTGAGGTCTGTACATTCTGACGGTGGATTCTCAAAGCGTCCTGTGGAGCTCTTTGATGTCCCACAGAGAATATACAGTATCGTTCTGGAGGAGAAGTGGCTTTTATCCACAGAAGAAATGTAGATAAAGGAGGAGAGGACAACGTGAAGTAGCAAAGGGTCAAAGAAAAAGCACATGTTCTGAGTTTTTATCTGTGTAATAATGTCCACACTGACTCAAAGTTGCGATTTCACAGCTAAGTTACAGTTTTAAGCCTTTTATAAATCAATATCACAGTTTCCCCAAAACAAAATGGGAATAAGCAATGTCTATTTTTCAGATTTACTGCTACTGATTTTTCTTCGACTGATTCTTGCTCGAGAATCTCCACAGAACATAAGAAACCTTTATTTATTTTACATTTAAGAGTCCGTTATTAGTTCCTCAGTCGGGACATTTAGGCCTGGAATACCTCCCCATTCTCTCGACATGGAGGAGCAGCAAGTCTACAAAGAGCCCCTCCTAAGTGACAGTGCAGTTCACCCTTAATTCAATTCATCCAATCATTTTCTTCCCCTTAATCCATTTCTGGGTTGGGGGGTGGCAGTCATAGCACCAGCCCCTCACTGATCCTCCTACAGGAGCTGAGTCCACATTAGCCTTGATCTTTCAGCGGGGGTTTCAAAGTGGGGTTAAGTGTCTTGCCCAAGGACAGAACGACAGCACCCTAATCTGTCAACATTAAAGGGCCTTAATCTGTCATCATTAAAGGGCCCTAATAATAAACTGCTCTTTTCCAATACTTCTTTAACTGATAACAGTAGTTCAGAGATGTTTGAATTTGTAAATTACTTTTCCAGCCCCTTAATCTTGTTATTGTTTTCATTTCGATGTCCCGCCCTCCACTGTTTCACCAATCAGAAAGTCCGTGATCCGGGCACCAGAACTCACCGTGTGGAGCTAATCTCACTGGTAAAGTACCATGTGGCACAGAACAAAAAAAGGTCTCTCAAATCATTAACGACAAAACAAGGAATAAAACCAGGATTTCTATCTTTGTGAAAAAGGTGTTGGTTATAGATTTGTTGTTGACAAAACTCTTGTCTATTCAGCTGGATTCGTCTGCATATCTGGCAACCTGAGTCAGGGAGAGTGGGAGAGGCTGCAGTACCACTTTTGGCCACACGTTTACACACTGCTCCGTCAATAAATGAACGGGACACATCCAAACCTCAGATATATTTATACTTCTGTATACGCTGCGTTCCTTTATATTCAGACGCTCTCATCATTCCTCTCCTTCTGAAAACCTCGCCGCTCAAACCTGTCGAGGACAAAGCCTGAGTCTGCAGTGAGCATGGGCGTCGGACTGGGGGGGTAAAGGGTACCGAGTACCCAGGGCCCAAGGCGGGGAGGGGCCCTCTAAAGTGTGTCTTTATATTTATATGTATTAGGCATTGTGGTATATTCATATTATTACAATTTGAATGAAAGGGGCCCTGTATAAAAATAACCAACGTTTTAACCTCAGTTTTCCTCTAAAAACAAATTTGTATGCTATATCAGGGCCCTGCCACCCCCTTACAAAAGATCAAATGGTACGACCCACATGTGCGCTTGTTGCTGTGTTGCTGCCGCTGCAGCGAGTTGATTTGTTTGAGCAGCGGCAGAAGCGGGAAAAATAGAAATGTCTTTTCCAAAGAAAGGAAAATCAGGATTTCAGAAAAGAAAAGAAAGACAGGACAGGGAGAAAAAGTGTAATGAGGGCAAGCAATTGCTTACTCAGTTCTTCCACACGAGAGGTGAGTAAATAGAGACGTGTTAAGGCCACATCAGGAGAAAACCCAGAGACATTTGTTTCTGTATTCTAAACTCACGGAGAGCTAACAGTGTGCCGTGTACGTGGTAAAAAAAAACTTTATCCAGAGTGACACACACAGACGCGCAGCTGTAAAGGGAGCTCACACACACTGCTGTCCACTTCTCCTTCAAAGGCAGGCAGCAAAGAGTTATTTTCATGTACAACCCTGTACCCTATATTCCCACTATTGTCATAATCTGTCCGTCCGTGAGTCTTGCAGTCATAAGTCACGGGTCACTCACTGGCCTCTGCATTGGATCATCTAGTTATAACCATACAAATCACACGCCCCGCACCGATTTGGAGTTTTTTGGTGAAATCTAGTGGTCAAAATAATGTAAATAAGTCTAATGGTCTAAAGGTTTCTAGCTCTACAATTATCTTAGTGTGTAAACAAGGATGAAATTAGACTTTCTGGTGTGTAAACTATTGCTTTTAAGCCAGAAATGACAACTGACAATCACAGCCCAGACCATGCCCAACTGTAAGCCCCCCTTCTTCTCCACTGGTGCCATTTTTACAGAAAAATGTCAAATGTTCATGTGGGCGGAGTAAGGCTAGGCACAGGTGTTTAGTTGAAAATGGAATAGGCTTATTTCAAAAAAGATTGCATCGATTTGAATTTTGCCACAAAGTCTAAATTGGTGGATAATAATGAACCATAAAAAGTATTTTGTTGTATATTTGTACAATAACAAATAAGTAACTTACCTACTCATGGTCCATACAAATAAGATAAGATATACTATATATTTTATATGAATAGCCATATACACATATCACATAAAGGCATGCAGGCATATACGTAATAGCTATACACTGTAATGATGGAATATAGTATCTGTTTGCAACCCATTAAAGCTACTTTATTTCAGTTTCAGAAAGAGAAGCATCATGGCCAGATGAAGGCACTAGTAGTGAGGGTTTGACAGTGAGGCATGGTGAGCATTTATCAGTCACTGATTGAACTGTTTTCAATAAGTTAGTAAGTTATTACTTTATAAGTTTTACTGTATACACTAATTCTATATCATTTTTGTCTGTATTGTGTCCATGTAGCAGAGGCAGAGGCAGAATTAGAAGAGGATGTAGAAACTGAATTAAGTGATGAAAGGGAAAGCGAAAGTGATGAGAATGTGGAGAGGATTGAGGAGGAAAGAGACGACACCAAGAGACTGAGTAATAATGATGAGGGATTGTCAGAGGACCCAGGATTATGGCCAGAGAATCTCACCGATAAACAAAGGAAAAGAATTGTTCATCTACTAGCCAGTGATGGTGGTTCAAAAACAGGCAATACCATATATTATATATAAGAAACGTGTAGTGGGGGCCCATTGAGACTGTTTGTACCCGGGGCCCAGAATTTGGTGCTACCCCCCTGGCAGTGAGGTCAGTGGTTTGTGCTCCGTCATAAATGTATTCATGTGTTCATATCTGCGTGTGTGCTAAGCTAACAGCGCTAAGTGCCTCAGCATCACTGCATCAAGGAGACTCCAGGCACAGAGCTGTGTCAGAGCTGAAGAAGAAGAAGAAGAAGAAGATTTCTTGTGTCACTACATCTTGAATTCCTGAATACAGCACCAACTATTTATTATTTATATATTGATTTCACAACCTGCACATAACATATTTTTACAATTTATGTATTGGGCCTTTCTCAATAATAAAAAAATAATACAGATATCCAGGGCGACAGTGGCTCAGTCGCTAGAGAATTGACCTTTAGGCCTGAAGGTTGTTGGTTTAAGCCCAAAAAAAGACCTACTTCACGACTCCTACTGATGCAGTTGTGTCCTTGGGCAAGACACTTAACCCCACTTTGCCTGAAACACCCGCTGAAAGATCATGGCTCCTGTGGACTCAGCACCTGCAGCAGGATCAGTGAGGGGCTGGTGCTCTGACTGCCACCCCCGACCCAGAAATGGATTAATCGACAGCACCAGAGCTCCTGCAGGAATAAGCTGATAATAATATAATCCTGGGGCACAGGGACCTGATGCATTTCCACCGGGACCAGATCCAGGGTCTCTGTAAGACCCTGTAATGAGGTAGGAGATGTAGAACGCGGTGCCGCACCAGCCCAGAGGTTTTCGGTTCGATTACTCACGTGTTAGAAGAATTCATCTCCCAGTGATGGTGACCCTGCCCCAGATACTACACCTCATAACACTGTACTATGTTTCAAAGTGCCCATGGTACACACCATAGACTGTGTGTAGATGGACAGCTCAATGAAGCCCCATAGGGAAGTGCTCATGCCTGAAGTTTTGCGACGCTCAGGACGCTTCACCTGTCATTATTCATTCACTATAAATAATAAGTACTATAGAATGAGTACTGTAGAATAAGTACTATAGAATAAGTACTATACCATAAGTACTATACAATAAGTACTGTAGAATAAGTACTATAGAAAGAGTACTATACAATAAGTACTTATTATATAGTGCTTATTCTATAGAATAAGTACTATACAATAAGTACTGTAGAATAAGTACTATAGAATATATTATAGAATAAGTACTACAGAATAGTATACATGCTTCCAGTCCCTTCGTACAGATCCACACTAATCCCACACACTCCGCCGCCTGTAAAACACATAAAACACATGTCCCACATTCATAAACAAAGCAAACAGAGACACTTATGCAGTGAATGAAAATGCTTTGCCCTTTTCTCTCTTCAGCAGCAAAACAAACAGCAGTGATTTCACTAAATGACTTTCCTCGGAGACCCACCCCCCGCGGAGCTGTGGGTCCGGACTCCTGCCTCCCTGTGGACCTCCCCACTCCCGGCAGCTCACGGACCAAGTCCATGCATAATGTATCAGGGGCCAGGACCATTTCGGAGGCAAAAATAGAGAGAAACAGCAAGCTTTCCCCGCACTCCCGCTATCAGTCCCACCGTGTTTCTGAGGGAAAAGAGGTCTTGTTCCGTGCGGAATTACCAAGAGCAATCCATGAAATATTTAACGTTGTCATCTGCTTCTCCGAGCTTTCCACTCAAACTTCTTGCAATAAAAAAAATTAAAAAGTGAAGGTTTTCAGATGCTCATGTGTGGGTAAAGGGCGAGTGTGAGTCAGACCAACAGAGACTGAAAACATACTCTAGGAGTGAGATCGGCAAATAAACCGTTAGTGATCTTCAAAAGTCATGAGGACAGAGATATTTTTGTGAAAAATCATATTTGGATGCTGCTTTTATGTTTGTAATAGGACTTTGTTACTGCTTTTTAGCTGACCTAACGGCAGCATGTAGAGAGTGAACAGAAGAGGTCCCAGGATCGACCCCTGAGGCACTCCACAGGTCAGGGCCATATGATCTGAGACACAGTTTTTAATTTCCACGATGTACTTCCTGTCTTCAAGGTAAGACTTAAACCAATTCATATGTAACAAACGTCCGCAGCTCAGACACAGATAAACAGAGCCACTATAGAAACATGTGACTAGTGTAGGACCAAGCCCACCTCTTCATTCTTAATTGATATTGTTCGTTACCTCGACAAGAATGGTGTCAGTCTTTGGTGAGGTCTAAAGCCAGACTGGAACAAATCAAATGAGTTGTTGATTATAATAAATTTGGTAAGCATTTATTTTGATTATTTTTGAGCATATAACCTAGTAGTATCATGTTCAGTGAGCATGTTTGAGAAAAAAAGTATATATTGAATCATTCCCCTTGGAACAGTTTTGTCCAATCAGGAAGCTGTGTGGGAGAACATGGCTGTATCTGCCTGAAAAGTCTTTCTTCAAGATCTTAAAAGGAACTATCATTTACCCTAAATTTAATGATTGTGAAAAGAGTGGGAAACCATCTTTAATAAATATTCTGTACATTTTTCAACAAAATCTAAATTTTCAACATCACATTTGATTTGACAACCCTGTTGCAAAGCAGGACAGCTGACAGGGAAGTTATGGAAGAAAACATTATCAAAGCGCAGTTGTTTTGACTTGTTCAATAAACACTTTTGACCAAATCTGAAGTGTGTGTAAAAAGTCCAAAAAGACACGTGACTGGAAAAAATACAGCAACAGATGCGATAAACAAAACCCAAAGTGGGCTCAGTTTTGGTCCAGCCGGATTCTTTAAGTCGCTCTGTTCACTCTAACAAGGAGCTTACACTTCCTGCTTCTCTTCCTCCAGTGGATAAAAGCCTTTTCTTTCCTCATCCCTCACATGTTGTAGGTTACCGTGGTTCTATTGGCATCCCCTCTGTATGCTCTGCCTCTCACTTCAAATTTCTCATAACAGACAAAGTCATTCAAAGGACCATGTTGTAGTTGTTTTCCGCCATCGTTTACCACAGACTTTAGCTGCTCTCGTTCTTGGTACTTTGGTAGATTGCCAATTTTCTGGCTCTGTGTTGCGCAGATGAGACGCCGCCTTGAACGGTCTTTTGCTTGATTGAAAATAATATCTGTGCTTTTGATATGACCACGTGTCATAGCGACTTTAAGACAAGAGAAGTTTATTTGTATTGCACAGTTCATGCACAAGGCAAGTCAAAATGATCAATCAATCAATCAATCAACGTTTATTTATAGAGCGCCTTTCCTACACAAGGCAACGCAAAGCGCCTCACAACCCATATAACATCATGCATAAATCATCAAACATTAGAATTTAAGTAAACATAAAAAGACAGATTAAGAGCACAAGATATATAAAATCACACAAGTAGTTAAAAACCGTAAAACATTAAAATCACACAAGGGATTACAATCATAAATAATCATAAATAATCATAGCGCATTAAAAAGATTAAAGATAAAAACAAATATAAAATCATTCACTTGTATGCACAGCTAAAAAGAACTGTTTTCAGTTCAGTTTTAAAAACTGCTAGAGTAGACGCCTGTCTCACACTCTCGGGAAGACGGTTCCAGACTCTAGCTGCATGAATCTGAAACGCAGCCTCCCCATGTCTAGTTCCGACTCTTGGCACTAACAGAAGTCCAGTCCCTGTGCTCCTCAGAGCCCGAGTTGGTTCATATGGCACCAACATGTCGCGGATGTACCCTGGTGCGAGGCCATGGAGAGACTTGTACACAAGTAAAGCTACTTTAAAATCTATTCTCTGAGCCACAGGAAGCCAGTGCAGAGACCTGAGGACCGGACTAATGTGGTCGTACTTCCTGGTTCTAGTCAGGACTCGAGCTGCAGCATTTTGGATGTACTGCAGCTGTTTTACCGCTTGTTTAGAGAGACCTGTGAACAAGCCATTGCAGTAGTCCAATCGACTGGAGACAAATGCGTGGATAAGAATCTCCAAGTCTGCTTTAGACACAATGTTCCTAATTTTAGCAATGTTTCTTAGGTGGAAGTAAGCTGATGATGTCACAGATGATATGTGGCTATTGAAATTTAAGTCTGAGTCCATTATTACTCCTAGATTTCTGACCTGAGTTGAGGGTTTTAGGGAGAGAGACTGGAGGTGGCAGATAACGCTCTCTCTTTGTTTTTGAGGTCCGAAAACAATAATTTCAGTTTTTTCTGTGTTTAGCTGGAGAAAGTTATTTTGCATCCAATCACTGATTTGTTGGATACAGTGAAGGAGCGAGTCCATTGGTCCATGTTCTCCTGCTGTCAGGGACACATAGACCTGAGTATCGTCAGCATAATTGTGATAGGACACGTTATTACTGTGTATTAACCTACCCAGAGGCAGCATGTAAATATTAAACAGGAGAGGCCCCAGGATTGATCCCTGTGGCACTCCGCAGGTTAGGGCCAGATGGTCTGAGATACAGTTTCCGATCTCCACAAAATACTTTCTGTCCTGTAGGTAGGATATAAACCAGCTTAGGGCTGTTCCAGAAACACCAACCCAGTCCTCAAGTCTCTGAATGAGGATACCATGATCGACAGTGTCGAAAGCAGCACTTAAATCTAACAGGATAAGAACTGAGACTTTTCCTGCGTCAGTGTTAAGTCTGATGTCATTTGTTACCTTCACTAGAGCGGTCTCTGTGCTGTGGTGGGGTCTAAAACCAGACTGGAACATATCAAAAGAGTGATTGATTATTAAAAATTCTGTAAGTTGTTGATAGACAACTTTTTCTAGAATTTTACCCATGAAAGGCAGATTTGAAATGGGCCGATAATTTTTAAGTGCCAAGGCATCCAGACTCCTCTTTTTTAGGAGGGGTCTGATGACTGCCGTTTTCAGGGCCATTGGGAATGTTCCAGATTCAAGAGACATATTTACTATATGCGTGAGTGAAGGTAAAAGACTGCTCAGAACAGATTTAAGAAATCTAGGAGGTAATACATCCAGGCTACATGTAGAAGAACTCAGACTTGTAATTATTATTTGGACAGTTTCATTTTGTACTGGTGTAAAGTGTGTCAGCCCAAAAAGCTTCACTGGCTGTTGGATTGTAATTTCTACTGTGGAGGTGATGGCATTTTTGATGCCTTGGACTTTGTCATTAAAAAACTCTGCAAACTCATTACATTTGGTTTTGGAGGTAAGCTCTGATGGCATCTTAACAGGGGGATTTGTCAATTTATTTACTGTTGAGAACAGAACGCGTAGATTGTTACTGCAACCTTCGATTGTTTCGGAAAAATAAGTTTCCCTCGTTCTACGTAGCACACTGTTGAACTTGCACAATGCATCTTTGAAGATCTCATGGTCAACTTGGAGATTTGACTTTCGCCACTTCCGCTCGGCTCTCCGGCACTCTCTCTTCTGTGCCCTGACAGAGTCCGCTTTTGTCCATGGCGCCTTTTGCTTATTTGTAACAATTTTGACCTTTACAGGAGCAATCGTGTCCAGAACATCCAAAACACTAGAGGTGACAGAGTTAAGTAATTCATCCACAGTAGAACACAACGTGTTATCAAAGTTTATCATCCCCATGAAAAGTTCACCTGTATTTTCGTTTATGTGTCTTCTTCTTCTAACAATTGAGGATTCAGCTCGTGCTTTACTATTGAGACACATATCAAAAAATACACAGAAATGATCTGACAGAGCAACATTGGCCACATTTACATTTGAGATATTAACCCCTTTAGTAATTAGCAGATCGAGAGTGTGTCCTCTGCTATGGGTGGGGCCACTCACATGCTGAGTGAGACCAAAGGTCTCCAGCACAGAGCTCAGCTCTTTCGCGTATCTATCATCAACGTTATCTACATGTATATTAAAATCACCTATGACGACTAAACTATCAAAGTCTGTGCACACAACTGAAAGCAACTCGGTGAAATGATCAGTGAAACTATGACATGACTGTGGCGGCTTGTACACAACAATAATAAGAATAGAAGATTGTTTTTGTTCTATTTTAAAAGAGACATACTCAAATGAGGAAAATTTCCCAAGAGGTACTCTATGGGAGACAATACAATCTTTAAAAACTGCTGCTGTGCCTCCTCCTCTTTTATTTTCTCGAATTTCTGATTCAAATTTGAAATTTGGTGGTGTTGTTTCTATTAAGACTGCATTTTCTGTATTATGGTCAAGCCAAGTTTCAGTCATAAACATAAAGTCAAGATCATAAGAACAGATAAAATTATTAATTAAAAAGGATTTATTGCATAGTGATCTGACATTAAGCAGAGCAAGGTTAAAAATAATATCAGTGTCAGTGGGTTTAGTTGATTGACTACAAAGAATTGGAATTAGATTTCCTGAGTTGGACCGTCTAACTGCTGTCCTTCTGTTATATTTGTGTTTATTCAAATTAAAACACATTTCTGAGCCGGTGCGAGGAACACACACAGTCTCTATTGGTTTAAAAAGTGAACTCTGTTTTACTTTGTTAAGTTCCAGATGCATGACTGAGTAAGTGCCGTTCAGTGGCAGGACTGGTATTACACTGCCAGACGGACAGGGGTCAGTGTTTGCACCACAGTACTCACCCGGTGCTGGTAAGGAGGAGGAAGGTGGTAGTGGGGGCCGAGGGGCCTCGGATGTAAACAGTCACGCCCCCCTCGGGGAGCACTGAACAACATGGCGTAAAAAGTCCATCAATAAACTGGTACCGTATCTGTTCGGGTGCAGACCGTCTGGACGATAGGCCACGTGACGCTTCCAGAACAGGCCAAAGTTGTTCACAAAAACAAAGTTAAAAGTGCTGCATGTAGACTGGAGCCACATATTCAGCGCCACAACGCGACTGTACAAGCAGTCTCCCCGGTTTACAGTCGGGACTGGACCAGAGATAAAAACACACAACCCGAAGGACTGGAGGAGGCGGAATAGATCCATAAAATGCTTCTTTGTGACCTCGGACTGCTGCAGCTTCATGTCGTTGATCCCCACATGCACGATTACCTTTGAAATGGTATCAGGCAGGGAGTGAAGCAGAGGAGGGAGACGGATGAGCAGGTCTGGTACAGTGGCTCCGGTAATGCAGTGAGTGACCGCGTTAAAAAAGCGGACGTGCCTCACGATGGAATCTCCAACAATCAAAGTAGTCGGGGCGAAGAGTGGACGTAGCCGCGGAGAGGGCGCTCGGTGTCCATGGCCGGAACCAGCGGGCTCATCCAGGGATGGGTCCGAACCAGGGCGCTGCTGAACACATGGAGGGGAGCGGGGGTGTTGATTCCCAGCTCCGGGCAACCCACGCTGTGTGCACGGAGACGCTGGAGCAGCGAGAGGAGCAGGCTCGGGTCGCTGCTGCTGACCCGGTGAAGGTAAGTGGTGGTGATGCACTGGGGTCAGAGAAGGGGAATGACCACTCTTTCGTCTGAGGACAGCTTCCTTTAAGAGTGTCTTTCTCGCAGTGGACCTGGATCCACGGACAGCAGTAGAGTTTGCTGCAGAGTCCAGGGGTTCTGCTGAGGGGGCTGGGATGTCAGCGGAGAGTGCTGCATAGCGGTTTGAAAGGCTCAGGACATGGGCCACGGCGCTGGATGGCTCCTCGCAGTCCGCAGGCTCTTTATTCCGAACCGGGCACTTAGGTGTAGAACAAGAGGGCCCAGAGCTGACAGATCTCTCCCACACGACAGTGTCACAGTATGCAGCGCTCAGTGACATAAGCCGTGAGTGCTGCCCGCCAGCGACATCAAAGAGTTTGGACACGAGTGACTGTTTGTCCTGCAGCTCTGCAGTGAGGCGAAGGACTTCTTTACGGAGGTCTGCAATAGTGGCACGGTCCCTCTCACGAAGCTCCAATGTGAGGCGACTAATGTCGTTCGTGGTCATTGCAGTGTCACTTTCCATGTCTGTGGTGCGCTCGTGGTAGCCTCCGAGCTAGCGCGTTTCGATTGGGTCTTTGTGTTAAAAGACGTGATGCTCTGGAACCATTGCATTTAATATAATAAAACACTAGAGTGTACAAAAGACACTAATACACCGTAAAAACGTGTTTAAAAGGCTTTAAAAGGCTTAAAAAGGGTAAACAGAGCAGAGACGTCAAAACGCGTGCTCACTCACACCTGTCGTGCCAACAGATCAACTTAATAAGAAAAGAAAGAAAGGCAGTATTTATAAATCACAGTACATTAATAAGAGTGAAGATACAATCCTTCAGGAGTACGCACAGCTAAACTAAAAGGTATAATGGAGTATTTCCCCAAATTTTAGGAAAGAGCCGCCCTCTCCTAGCCTAGCCCTAGCCAATGTGTAAACTCTGGTCAATTATCATTTCCTACATGTACGTAGATGTATATGTAATTTGCTGGTTGTAGTTTGGCGGAGAATGCAATAGTAAAGTATTCTGTTCTGGTTCAATCCAAATATCAAGAAATAGGTCTCTGTTAGTGGCAAAGGAGATGGCTAAAGCTAGGCTAAATGCTAAATGTCTCACTCACTTGGGCTTATTACATACATCATGGTAAACTCAGATTCAATGGTTTCAATCTGCGAAAGGAGTTAACCCCTCCCACCTGTTAACGGAGTCAATGGAGCAAATCCAGACCTTAGTACGAACGAAATGAGTACAATGGTGTGGTAAGACCAGGCTAGCGCTCTCCTCTTTTTGAGCAAAACTCTCTAATCTTATTTGACGAGTACGGGAAGACCAATAGTCTTGATGATCCACCCAGATGTAGAAAATCCTCCTTTATACTTTTAAGGACTGATTATGGAAGTACAGTATCTATACATATTCATTCCGACTCTTCTTTTTAATAACTTGGTTTTAGCTCAACTTTTCTACATCCAGTGAGTAACTTTTAATAAATCACAGAGAGCGACTCACAAGATATAATTAGACATTGAAAAATACAAATAGATGAATGATTAATGAGCCGTGGGTGTCACAGATTAACACAGGCATGGTATCTTTAAGCTTAGACGGGTACTTTGATACAACAGGAGAGTAATTATTCCGTAATTATCCGACATGTTTGGATAATCAGACAGATGGATCCGAGAGGAAGAGACCAGCGGGATTTCACCTTGGTTCAAACTTGGGACTCACTTCTCTAAAGACCACAGAAAGGCTCAGGTTGACACAGCATCAAACCCACAATGTATGTGTTTGCATTGTGTGTATATGTTTGTATTGTGTGCATGGGTTTGTATTGTATGTGTGTTTGTATCGTGTGTGTGTGTATTGTGTGTGTGTGTTTGTATTGTGTGTACGTGTGTGTGTGTGTTTGTATTGTGTGAGCAAGAGGAGATAAACCACAATAACCCTTTCTCTCGTCCAACACCTTTTCAAATTTAACCTTTTATTTTTGCTGTTTTTTTGTTTGAAATATATATGTTTTAAATCCTTACATCACTGCTGTACATTACATTACTGCTATAATTACACAACTTTAAGACAATACGACTAAACCACAAACTGTTGGACTTAGATTTCAAAATGTCTTCTGTTCTGTTTTGTTTCCAAATAAGACCCAGACCTCAGCCTGAACATGTTGGGTTCAATTCTCTACTCAATCTAATGTCTACCTCATCCACAAACCTCTCTCCATCAGAACTACAAGTGCAAAAGTTAAGTGCTTTTTTCTTCCTGAATCTCTCTAATGAGGATAACGATGAGGGTTTGAAGCCTGCGAGTTTAAATGATGAAGTGAATGATGAAGTGAGAGAACAATGAGAACAAAGAACGGCCTCATCTTTGGCCCGAACTCACTTCTAATTTCACTTAGTCTTTTGGCCTTTCCCGCTCGCCAGGTTTTCAATCTGGGCTGCCTTCGGGGGGTTGGGATAATCTCTTTGGTTGTGAGAAAATGAGGCGGACGGCGCTGGAAGCTACATTACCTCTCCGCCGTATGCACGCTCATTTTTCCCTCAGCTCCATTAACCGCGGACGCCATTTGGAGACGAGCGGAGAGTGGGCCGTGCTCATCAGAGAGACGCTGGCAACACATCAGTCAATTATCAACAGAACCGTCTCCATCTGAGGATTTTCTGCTCTTGGCTCGTCTCGTGGGTCTGTTTGGGATGCAGAGCGAGGTTTTGGTTTTTCAAACTGGAGACTGGGATGAGCTTAATTTAAGAGGAAAAAAGCAAAGTCTGTAAATTCAAGGCCAGGGGTAAAAAATTCCAGTGTTGCATCATAAACTACAGAAGAGTCGGAATGAGAAGCACACAGCACAAGTGAACAATAGCTATACTAATAATAATAAACAAAATCTCTAAATCCAGCATCAAAGAACAAGTATAAAATCTCTATCTTGAACATAAGTCAAAAAGAAGTATAAAAAAAAATTACATTTGATATAAGGTTAGGGATACGAGAGAAATCATCCAGATCCCGTGAGACCTCTGAAGCTGTGGAGGGAAGGGACTGGTTAGTACTGTGATGGGAGACCTTTGGGATTGCTGTGTAAGGGCCGATTGCACAGACTACCAATGCATTATTAGGCCTGAGCCCCGAACGGGTGCTTTCACAATGGTGAATGCAAATGGTGGTGGTGCGTGACGGACGCGTCCACAATGTGACGGTTGTGTGCGTAAACTCAAACACTTTAAAATGATGTATCACGTGCCATTGAAACCTATATTGTTTTTGCTCGATACGTTGAAAAAAAAAAATCCTTATTGTTTTTACTCGAGAGATGTCAAATTCTGCACTTAGAGCCTTAATTTGACCCCCTGAACATGCATGAAAAGTTGTAAAATTTTGCCCATAAATCAGACCTGGCGAAAAATTTGATATTTTGGTGTTTATTTTTATGGGACTCAAAAAATGCCAGAACAGCGCCACCTACAACAGCCAAAAATGAACAGCAATAATTTTCATACATGTCGGTTGGAAATCTTGTCCTCCTCGGCCGTTTCACCGATTTGCCTCAAAATCGCTCCACATCATCTCAACACATGTACCTTCAAAATGACCAAAGGGATTTTTGATCAGTGAAACGTTGTTTGAGCAGCGGAGCGGCAAAATGTGTGCTGTTTTTGACAATATTAAATTTGCTCCCGCTTGCACATACAAAGTCTGATTTAAACACAACTTTAAATCACAAATAAACTGAATCACAATCGGTTCTTTATCCAGAGACACACAGTTTGTGTTGGTTGACTTTCAAATATACCACAAACCACACGTTGGATGTCTTTATTTATTTTTATTTCGTTTTTTTGGAGCCAGATCCTTTCAATGGCAAGAAAACAAATTTTGTAGCCATTGTCAGTGATTCTGTTGCATTTATAAAGTGCTTGTCATAACACCAAAGTGCTACTTCTACCTCCTATTTCATGCATTTCGCCACACTAATCATTAATTCCATACGCGGTGGTGGTGAGCTACTAACCACAGCTGCCCTGGGGCAATCTGCTGCAAGTGAGGCTGTCAAAGAGGCCCCTCCTACCACCACCTGCCATTCACACACACACAACATTCACACAAGGCAAAGTGGCTGAAGTGCCTTGCCCAAGGACAAAACAACGAGTTTACAGCCGTCCCACTCTAGCACCTGGTGGGAATATCAGGTCTCCCATCAAAGCAGTGCCCAGGCCTCACACGAGGAGACCAGGCCCAATATGTGCTAGCTGTTAGCGTTAGCATCATGACAGGCAAATGCACTGAATCTACTGGTTTTAGTAATTTTTGATTTCGAAGGTCGGCCAAATGTTGCTGTTCCCTGTGATAATGAGATCTTTTGAATCTCTTTGTTGAAGTGGAAGTGACCTTGAATCTATGTTGTCTTTTTGGGGATTTTTCTTTGGGTTATTGGTGTCTTATTAACACCTGGGCAAGTCTTTGTCCTGTTCAGAGGCGTGTACATCTTTCAGCTGCAGTTCCATAATTTTAGCCTCAAGGTGTTTTATCTTCACAGCTTCATCTGTCTTTGCCTCCTAGATTTGATGGTGTAATAACTCGCGGTCTTGAATGTGCTTCTTGGCTGATTCGTCCAGTTCACTTATAAGCCTACATGGGTTTTCCTCCTGTTTTGATGCTCTTTTCTTGCTTCTTCTTTCCTTCAATCAGTGCTGTCAGCTCCCAATATTTGTTCTCATCTCTCTTGCCACTCTCTAACTTTCTTCTTTCCTCTTCAGATGATTCCAAGGATGGTCTTCAGCTCTGGATCTCTTACAGATGGCTTTGCTTAATTGTTTTCAGTCTCTGTATATTCTTCCTCCCACTCTTCTGTGGTCTCGTGGTCGTCTTCATACTCATCATAATCCTCATACTCCTCTTCATCGCAGACATCACTTTGCCCCAACAACTGTCTATTCTCAGCTTTGAGTTCTGCGATGTACGCCTCCATCTGGGCAATAAAAGAGCTTTTCTGGTCGGAGTTGTTGCGACACTCTATCAACCTTTTCTGGGTTCTGGCCAGCTGCTCCTTCTCCTTCTGCTTGCTTTCTTTATGTTTGCTGATTGCCTTGTCTTTCAATTCAATCTTCTTCTGCAACTCTTGGATTGTCTGATCTGAGGTCCTCCTGGCCTCCTTCACAGCCTCTTCCACCTCCTTCATGGACTTATTCCGTGCCACGAGAGGTCTTTTCTCTGACGCAGCGTGTAAGTTTTTCAGCTGAGTTTCTAGATCGAGAATTCTTGTCTTCAGCTCACTGTTCTCTGCTTTGACTTTGGCGTTTTCTGCCTCCATCGCAGCAATGATAGAGTTCTTCCTGAGGAAATCTGCGCTATACTCCTTCAACTTTTTCTGGGTCTTGGCTAGCTGCTCCTTG
Organism: Knipowitschia caucasica; assembly: GCA_964034765.1. NCBI lineage: Eukaryota > Metazoa > Chordata > Actinopteri > Gobiiformes > Gobiidae > Knipowitschia > Knipowitschia caucasica. Next base: position 31,649,159 of record OZ035832.1, read on the forward strand.
ACCTTCTCTTTCTCATTTTCAATCAGTTTGCTGATAGTCTGAAGCTTTGTATTCTCAGCTTTGACTTTGGCGTTTTCGGCCTCCATTGCAGCAATGACAGAGTTTTTCATGACGACATTTGCACTGTACTCCTCTAGCTCTTTCTTGGTCTTGGCCAGCATTGTCTTTAACTGAGCAGCTTCTGTCCCCAGTTTTGTCTCTTGCTCCTGCATCTGGGTCTTTAGCTTGTCTATGGTGCTGTTGGCATCCAGTATTTGAGCGTTCAACAAGTCCATTGCCTCCTGGTTTCTGTCAAAAATCTCCTGTTTCTCATCTTGGTGCTCAGTGACGATTGACATATACCGCTTGGCTTTTTCTGCATTTGCGTCTTTCAAGGCCTGAATCTCCTCTTGAGCCTTCTGCAGTTGTCCTGTCCTTTCACTTAGAGTCTCTTGGAGAACTGTTTTCTCCTGAACAGTATTCTCTTGTTGGCGTTGGGCAGTAGTGGAGCTCTCTGAAGCCTGCCGTAGAGCCGCCTCTAAGGCAGACTGAAGCTGACTCACTTGCTGCTGCTGTAGTCGACTCTCGTCCTGTTGAGTCTTCTCCAGCTCGCCCTTCTGTTGTTTCTCCCTCTTCAGATCCTCAACCACTATCAGGTGTCGTTCCTCCAACTCCATCACGTAGTGTTCAAGCTTTTCTATAAGCTTGTCCTTTTTAGATCTTCTTCTGAAGCACGACATTTTGCTCAGTTCTGTTTATCGCGGTTAAATCCTCGGTTTGTACTCTCTTTTTTACTCCAACGTATGAATTCTTGTCTGGGACTGTCTCCACGCTCAAACATTCACACTGTAGACTTTAGACTGTAGACTGAATCTTTGATGACGTCATTTAGAACATTATGTCATATTCCCGTGACGACAGCTACATTCCTTTGGTTCTGGAATGCTGGAGTTTCGGTTACCATGGCAATCATGGTCCTTATCCTTACTTTAAATAAAATGTATTATTGAGGCAACAAAAGGAATAAATATGTGTTTTGCAACAATTCTAAGAAGCCTGTCTCACATTTTCAGGAAGACTATTTGGTTTTTGCAGCATGAAATCTGTTGCTAACTCAAATGTAACAGTGAGTTATTCATAGTGTAAATAATGTAAGTATTTACAATATTACATTGTAAATGGAATTTCACAATATTTATATTAATATTTGTGTGTTAGCTTTGAGTGCAGCTTTGTTTTATTGGGGGTCATTACAGAGAAAACTTGCTCACAAAGGTACAAAAGTACAGTAGGAAGTTTAACAAAGGTACTCTAGGTAGTTTAACAAAGGTACTCTAGGTAGTTTAACAAAGGTACAGTAGGTAGTTTAACAAAGGTACAGTAGGTAAATAGAAAAAAGCACTTAAACACAGCATCTCAGCTTAACCATCTTACTTCAGAATGGGAAGGAAATCCATGGTTATGCTATTGTCAGAGAAAGCATCAAACTGACCATGATTCAGTTGAAATGATCCATTCTCAACAACTGCAGTGTCTCTGTGTAAAACACAGTCAAATGTCCAAAAATTATCTGCCTTTTTCATCTGTACCAGGCTGAGAGCGTAGGACCAGTCCACACAGCTCTGTCCAATGCACCAGCACCAACAACAGCACCGGCACCAACAACAGCACCAGCACCAACAACAGCACCAGCACCAACAACAGCACCAGCACCAACAACAGCACCAACACCAGCACCAGCACCAACAACAGCCCCAACACCAGCACCAAAAACAGCACCAGCACCAACAACAGCACCAGCAGCACCAACAACAGCGCTGATAGTGTCCTCAAATGTTGTGATATTCAACAAAGCACCAACACTAACATCTCCTCTGTGTGAATGAATGTGCGACATCAGCAACATCCGCCTCTTACCAATGGCAACAGAAAATTTCACACAGGACTTCAATTTGTAGCTAGTTGTGAAATCCTTCCTGCTGCACCTGGACAGGCTGATGTTGGTAAAAGCGTGTGGTTTCTCAGGACACAGTCTACAGCCTGTAAGAAAGGTTTGGCAAACTCTCCTTCACTGTATGGCTCTCAGACTATGTTAGCACTCAGGTAGTGCTGAGCCCAGTCTCCCTCTGAGTCTCCCTTTTTATAGGCGGGGAAAGTGCACACACGGGAAAAGTGCACACACGGGAAAAGTTCATACGCAGGGAAAGTCCAGAGGCATAAGGATGACTTCATTCAGGAAGTACATGTACATATATGGGCCGGGAAGGAAGCCATTATTTGGTCATAGGAGCAAGGAAGTACATACAGTATATGGTCACAGGAAGGAAGTACATATTTGGTCACAGGAAGGAAGTACATATTTGGCCCTTCCATTGTATGAACCTTGACCCAGTTAAATTACCTTTGGCACAGTAAGCATGACCTTTAACCCAGTTAGCATAATGTCACATAAATCACATCAAATGTTGTTAAATTACATGACTGACAGTCAGAATCATTGTTTAATGCATGTTTCTTATGTTTCATATATAATTATAAAATGTTTTTTTGCATTACATCCTCCTTTTGAAACGTAAGAAAACTAAGTAAAGTCCATCACCTCAAATCCTTGAGGAGCTTTGTTCTCGTGGCAAGCTTCAGGCTCCGGCACAGCTCCTGGTTGGTACTCTTCTTCCAGGAGCTTGTTGAACTCCCTGACAAAGTCGTCAGAACCATACAGTATATGGATATGTAATCATAATCAGTGACTCGCACAGGTCTTGGTTCCTCGGGTCCAGGTAGGACAATGGCCTCGGGTGCCGTCACAACCATAGCCTCGGGTTCGGGTAGGGCCACAGCCGCATCGGAGAGGAACACATCATTTTCTATTGGAGCACACCAGGGTGATGGGCTCAGAGATTCAGGGGACGGTGGTGGTGATGGCACCAGACCTTGAAAGTTTAATTCCTTGTTCAACCTAGGCATTGGCAGGACGACTGAAACCTCTCTTTCAAAGTTCCATGGCCATGGAAGTCCCCTGACTTCCTAATAGGGATGGTATACGGTCCCTATTCTTCCTATGTTGCACTCCACTTACGGGCAGCTTTTCTCGGGTCTGTTGGTCGATCTACGGGCCTAGCCTTTGGCTTTATTGCTCGCTCACTCCAGCCTTGAGGACTGGGGGGCTTACTCTAGCATGGGCAAATCTCCTGGCAGTGGCGATGATCAGATGCACGTGCGTTGTAGTCTCTGGCCTCACCCTCAGCTGTGGAGAATTCTAACCTTGCCTGCAAGCTGAATTCTCGCGGTATTTGTGAGTTCACAAACACTCGAGAATACATCTTGTACCACTCCCGCTTACACTTTTCGAGTCAAACCACTGGGTGTGCGAGCCAATCACGCGCCAGTCTGGGGGTTTAGGGCGGGATATCCGGGTTTGACGAAAGCAAGAAGTGCCTGGCCGAAGCAAAACAAACATGGCTATGCAGGAGGACGGACGCGTAGCTGAGGCTATCAAGTCAGTTTTAGCAGAATCTCCAATTTCTTTTTTGAAAGATGAACAGCGAGAGGCGCTTTGTGCATTTCTGGACGGCAACCTTGGTAGGCGGGCACACAGCGTCACTTCGCCCAATCAGCTTGAAGTATTCTGCTGCTTATCCCTCCTTTCCCCGAAAGGATTCTCCGGGAGAAATCCCAGATTGATATCGTGGAGAACGCGTTAGAGTTATACACAATCATCAATCTGGCTCTTGCCAGGTTAGGAGAATTCTACAATGTCAATAAGTTTGATGTGACTACCATTTCTATCTGTGCTGTAAAGGACGGGGCAAAGAAGTACAAATTATCTTCTATCTACTCATTTATTCTGTAATGCAAGGTACTTTTACAACTACTCCTCTTTATGACAAGATGAAAAAGAACATAAGTAATGTATTTAAACAGACACAAAAGATTCACACAAAACTTTTATTACAGTTGGTCCAGCTTCACAGACTAAGTTTTTGAACAAATATGAGTCCTTTTTAACATTTTCATGAGAGAAATTCTACCGACCAGGGCTGGACTGGCCATCGGGCGTACCGGGCAATGCCCGAAGGGCCGATGCCCACATTTGGGCCGGCCTGTCTGCCTCATACAAAAACATGTTTGTGAAAAGTGTAAATCCGTTGAGAATTGTTCGAGGGGAGCGCGCGTGTCCGCGGGGCACCTGCTGTATGTACTCGAACGAGATTCCACCACCTCAGCGGCCGCAGTGTTCCCGGGCTGCTGCGGACGCTTTGTAATGAGCGGTTCCCGCATCCAGCGGCTCTGAGCGGGACGCGGGAACCGCTCATAACACAACACGGTGAGCGCGTAGCAGCAACGTGACCATATACCCAAGACCATAAACGCGCACAGGACCATGCGTGTCTTAGCGTAGTCTGTGGACCCAATAAATACACCGCTGCAGTAAATAGTCCGCGTCTCCCCTCTCCTCTTGAAGCGCGACTAAATTAAAGCTTGGGTACCTAAATTTTCCATTGCATCAAAAGTTCATGTTTGAGCCCAAAAGTAAAATGTTGTGAACAAATCAAACAGATTTAGTGACAGCTAACGGCTGACATTATGCATTTCAGACTTTTTTTGACCAATTCTCATGTCTGTGTCCACCTCCCTCACTCTGAGACATGTTTATTACTCTCTTGTAATGTAGACTATTGAGTTTTATTTTATTGTTGAAACTAGAGACATCCTGATCCTCTACAGTATTTGCTTCCACATACTGTATAAACCAGGGGTCGTCAACCTGCGGCTCTTTGTAGCTCCTCCAGTGGCTCCTAGAGCCTTTTAAAAAATGTCTGAAAATGGAGTGGGAGGGCTATATTTTATTTCTAGTTTGAATGTGGTTTCTGTAGGAGGAAAAACATTCTTGATGTTTTTAAATGCTGTGCATAAGTATTATTCAATTTCAAAATTTCTGTCTACGTAGTGCGTCATATCCGGTGACGAGGCCCCGTGCCAGGCGTCGGCTGTTTTAAACAAACGTGTGTGCATCATAGACTGTGTGTGCGCACGGATCCCAAAGATAAAGAGAGAAGGAGTCGATAAGACTGGACTAAGAATCAGAATGAACTTTTGCTTTCAGTCAATGAGGAAGGACTGCCTCATGTTTGTAACGAGAAGTTTTGTTGCAACACGAGGAACAATGAAGCTTTAAACACTGTTCACTGAAGGATTCATTCATCGCAAATTCAAAGCACCTATTTTCAGACTTCAAATACCTTCGCAAAGACGGTAAAATAAAAGGCCATTAAGGACATTCAGCTCCAGCAAACTTCAGCTTGTGATCGATATGAACAGGCTGTGATGCAGGTGAACTCGGAGCCAAAATGCAGATTTATTTACTCTATTTGTACAATTGCATGAAGGCAAAAAAATTGAAGTTAAAGTTAAAGCAGAGTCGTCACATGGTGCGTCATTCTCTCCAGGACACATCATGAATCATGAATGCTTATATTGTGTATTTGTAGCTAATATAGCTAATACAGCCGCAGCCTGTGTTACCTTCATATAAGCCTTTTACAAGTTGTTTTACATGTTTTTTGTTTTTTTGTCAAATATGGCTCTTTGAACCTTTTGAGTTGCCAACCCCTGGTATAAACAAACTTGTATAAAATGTGAAAAAACATGCCTGGGCCGCCAAGAAGGCAAAAATGCCCGGGCCGTTTTTTTGTCCCAGTCCAGCCCTGCTACCGACCACAAGCACGAACCCACCTCTTGCACTTGTCCTGGTCTCTTCCTGGTCTGATCTGGTCCTGGTCTGGTCCGATGGTGTGGTTTAACAAACGGGTTGAATGTTACTTTCATAGTCCTTTTCAGAGTATCTGAAATCGCTCCGACAAGCACCATAACTGCAGTGTTTTGTTGTCACCATGATTCAATGATTTAGCCCAAATAAATACACACGCGTATGTGGAGAACACAGTAGTACTCAACGGAGTTGTACGATGTTTGTCCACCGAGCCGCCCCGCATCAAGCTGCTTCGCACCAAGCCGCCCCGCATCAAGCCGCTCCACACCAAGCCGCCCCGTACCAAGCCGTCCCGCATTAAGCCGCCCCGCACCACGCCGCCCCGCACTACGCTGCACCACGCAGCACCGCGCAAAGGAGGTGGGGCCGCCGTGTGATGATTTGTTGCTGTAGCTAGAAGAACGTTAGTCAAATTGTAATGAATATGATGATTAGAGCTGTTTGGCACCCCATGTAAGGGCGACAGTAGCTCAGTTGGTAGAGCATTGGCCTTCAGGCCTGAAGGTCGTGGGTTCAATTCCCACCTCTACACCTTCTCCATCGACTCCCACTGATGACTGCTGTCGTTGTGTCCTTGGGCAAGACACTTAACCCCACTTTGCCCAAAGCCCCCACTGAAAGATCAAGGCTGTGCTCACACTCAGAGAGCAGCCGCCCTCCTGTGGACTCACCACCTGCAGAGGGTCAGTGAGGGGCTGGTGCTATGAGACTTGGGTGGCATCTCTGATTGCCACCCCCCTGACCCAGAAATGGACTAAAGGGTAGAAAATGGATGGATGGATGGATGGCACCCCATGTAAAACTTTGCCTCAATCTGTAGGGGGCGCTAATGGGCCAATTTCAAATATTTCACTTTCACCTGACCTAAACCCTGGAGTTGAACATTGGATTCAAGTTTTTTTCGTCATCAGACGATGGCCCAGTCCCAATACCCACACTGCACCCTACGCCCTCCTATGAAGTGTGCATTTGTTTGAAGTGCACACCAGGGTTTTATTGCGCAGGTTGCAAGTGTGCACAAAAGATGGTCATTTTCAGACCTAAACTTTATAAACATTAAAGGTAATTTTGTCTGACCCTTTGGGAAACAAAATGAATTGCTTCACACACGTTAAAATACATGTATATTAGTTTTTAATTAGGGATAGCTGTATAATTTTAGGTTAAGTGTGGGTAACTAACTATCTGGTCAGTTTTTATACATTCTAAGATTATTGTACTAAGTGTAAAGTTTAAATTGAATGTTATTTGAACGCTTGCTTTAAAAAGTTATTAAATTGTTAAAACACATTGTCCGTAATTTTTCATCAGACGTTTATGCTTCTTTCCAAGTAACATAGCAAAACTTATTTACACACATACTAAATATATATTTCAAAATTTATATTTAAATGCATTTTCCTGACGTTTTGGTGTGTACCGCAAAGAATTATGGGCAATATCCTTCGCTAGAGTGCGCATAGATGCAGGCTACGGCAAAGTGTGGATCAGGGGCGCAAAAGGGGCGGGGCCAAAGACCTCCCTGGAGAATTGGGATATCCTACGCACTCGCACCCTTTATCGGGAACGCGCAAATGAGGGGCGCGAGGGTGGAAGTGCGAGTATTGGGACGGGGCCTTTGTTTGTGCAAAGGGGAGCAAAATTAATGTTGTCAAAAACGGCCAAAAAACACTCATATTTTGCCGCTCCGCTGCTCAAACAACGTTTCATTGATCAAAAATCCCTTTGGTCATTTTGAAGGTACATGTGTTGAGATGATGTGGAGTGATTTTGAGGCAAATCGGTGAAACGGCCGAGGAGGAGAAGATTTCCAACCGACATGTATGAAAATTATTGCGGATCATTTTTCCATTTTGCAGTGAAATTTATGGGCCTCCTGTTTGTCAGAGGGCGGAGCCATGATAACATTTTGGTCTTATCTTGACTTGAGGAACATGTGTACCGAATTTCATGGCTCTACGACAAATTTGACCTCTGAAACTCCCGTTGGCTGTTGTAGGTGGCGCTGTTCTGGCATTTTTTGAGTCCCATCAAAATAAACACCAAAATATCAAATTTTTCACCAAGTTTGATGTTTGGGCAAAATTTTACAACTTTTCATGCATGTTCAGGGGGTGAAATTAAGGCTCAAAGTGCAGAATTTGACATCTCTTGATCAAAAACAATAGGCCCTTTCCCCGTTCGGGGCTCGGGCCTAAAAATAAATCTGGCCAAAAGTGGTACTGCAGTCACAGTCAATATTTTGTAGTCCTCTCCCACTCTCCCTGACTCAGGTTGCAAGATACACACCAAATCCAGCAGCAAACACAGGGAATTATTTTATCAGTTGTTTGTCTGTCTCCATTTACATTGCCATGAGGCGTGCTAATGTTGAATGAATGTTTAATTTTTGTTTTTTATTTGGACATTTGAGATAAAAAAACACAAAACAAAATAAAAGCAATGTAATTATGTAGATTATCCAAAATAAATAAGCAATTGATGTCCAAAATAGGAGTGGGAAGAATGGATGTTGGAACGTATTTCTTCAGCGCATCAACATCAGGGTTTGCTCAAGAGGATATCACCTTTCAATTTTATTTATTCCCTATTTTTTAGACAAACATGTATAAGTCCCAAAAAAGTCCCAAAAAGAGACAAACATTTTAATTGGGGTACATGTTTTTGGTCTCAATAATTCTTTTTAAGTTCTGCCCAAAAAAACGTCTTGACCATCGTCTTTTACCGACCACCAATTTTTTAGAGCAATCTGTCATAGCACAAAATTTTGCACTCCACACGCAAACTTTTCTGAGCGGTCTCCAATTGATACAAAGGCGTCCCGATAAAATACAATCCTCAGTTTTAGTCTTCTCTTTTTGTCATCTAAATAATGTGAGAGTCATTAAAAGAGACCCTTTTTTAGTCTCTGCCGGCCACATGGTAATTATTTTTTACCTCTGAGAGTTAGACGCAGCCCGCGCGGAGTGCTAGGCAACCCGATCACGGACTGACATGACCACTTCCCGAATTGGCGAAAACGGCGGAGAGGCTTCGGCCATCAAAATCCAACACCCCTCCGCCACCACTTTTCGGCGGGTCCGTGTAAACACCTATCACTTTTGGTATACGAACATAGGCTCGGCTGAACTACAGTTATCTGGTTGAACGGCTGTATTTGAAAAGAGCCACGATTTAATTCCCGCCTCTTGAACTGATGGGGGGCCATTTAATGATGCTCTTGACATGCAAAATATTACCATTCACCACTACTTTTAAGTGCCGTGCGGCGTGTTAGCGTGTGTTTGTGGCTCCACGCACACAACCACTGCAGCTGGTGTAGTGCACAGTGAGACATCACTCGCCAAGTGCCGCAGCCCCACGACCAAGAGCGCGAGCGTTCACCCCCGGCTGAGCAGGGTTGCCGTTTGGTCCCAAAGCCCTGTTTCTGGATCAAAATGCAGATTACCGACTTCCCCTGTGTGTCGGGCCCAGCTTCCCTCCCGCACTCCGCGAACAGATGTACCTCCATGGTCAACAGGACAGAGAGCTTTCGGTGATCTGACTTATTCTACTACGAGACTTCGAAGCCCCCTGCGCCAGCTCCACCGTTGAACCCTTAACACTGTGACAATCTGTGCCTGCGTCTGTTTGTGCCGGAGGCACCCAGGCCGCTGGAATTTGCACATTCGAGTGCAGGAATGAGCAACAATGCGCGCAAGCCTTCGAGGGGAACATGGGTTGGACTCGCCAACTCGGATCGGGTCACGACCTCCATTCCTGAGACTAGGTTGCACGCTAATGCCTCGTTCTCATTCATTGTCAGTCTGCAGACTGTTTTGAGTTGATATCACGTGTGAGTCCTGTATGTGTTACCAAACTACAACGACAGTGCTCCTTAGCTTGTGTTACAACGCTTTTTTGTCTATGTGAGAACTGTGTGTGTGGCGAAAGTGCTGGGAGCTCCGTGGGGAGCGGCAACGCCGGTGGTGCAGCGGAGTGGTCTTGCGGGCGAAGTGCGGTGCGCACGAATGTGGGGACTCGCGCCCGGTGCCGAGCGAGGGGCCGTTTCGACGCGCTTGCCGGCTTTAAGTCCAAAATGTATTCAAATGACTGCCCTCACTAAAATAGTTATTTTTTGCTAGCTCACACCGGTTTCACCCATGAACGAGCTAGGGCACCGCGGGAAACAGCTCAGCTAGCTAGGTTCCCAAGCTCTCGCTGGAACTACATGCAAACTTGAAAAACAAATAATTCATGACCATCCAGCCGTGTGACGTTCACTCATTTAATATACCGAACCTAACTCACATCCAAAATCCTCTTCAAATGTGTCCTCACAAAATGTTCCGAGTTCTCATGTTATAAAATACGGTCGGGTTTATCGCGATCTCATTTATGGTCACATTAAACGCAGTATTTTTGTCCATGGAATAAGTTACCAGAACATTCTGGGCCGCGACAAACCTCCTCTGATGCATGATGTCGTTGGGTACGACTGTACTATGAATATGTAAGGTACCTCCCGATTAACATTTACCGGTTGTTGATTGCTTACTTATTTGTTTACTTGAGCCTTGTCTACGCGCCCGCTTAGCTCCTCCTGCAACAGGACAGAAAATCGGTCGACTGGCGCCTGGAAGCATAGTTGTATACTTGCGCCTTTCGGCAGTAACGTAATAAGTTAGTACTTTACACACCTGGACCTTACAAGCCCGAGATTAGCGTATGCCAAAGGGGCAGCGGTCTCATTCTTAGTTAGGGAGTTCTGT